>JANJXV010000131.1:1105000-1155000 GCA_024803745.1 Megascapheus bottae | reverse complement strand
CTGGACTTAGTATCCTTCCTTTTTTTAAAATACCCCCAATTGCATGGAGATAAACCTTTAAACATTCCTTTAAAATACTAATCACATTATCCACATTTTACCATTAGATTTCTAGTGTCAGTTTGCAAGAAAAGACAGACAGGCAAAGTTTCTGACGTTAATGAACAATTTTACATTGAAATCTCTAATACATGTTTCCAAACTTTAACTTAAAGTAATAAATCCCAAATTCCCTAACACCTCTGTGCTAAACAGGATACAATGTTTACAATGTAAACAGCTGTATGCCTTGCAATAAAATGCAGATTTCAGGATCTAGAAAAATATTTACCAGCTTTTCTTTAAGACAATGCAATAAACCTTTGAGATATAGGAAACATTCAAACCTACTAATTTTTTTGAAGTTCAGACTTAGATTTACCCAATTCCCTTTGTGTTTCAAATGAGCTCAACCATTGTTTTATACAGCATGCTGACAATTTAACCTTGAACATGTTCACTCACACCCATTCGCACACACATTCATACTCAAAGATCTTAAAGCGCGCAAAATTAATATCGGCCTTTCATTTTCCGGAAAATTTTAGTATCATGAAGGTTTTTTGGTAATCTTATTCTTGTGGGTGACAACCAAGTTTTAAAACAAAGCCTTTTTTTACAAAGCGACTAGCAAAAATTAAAGACTGAAGTTTGTGTCCTGCCACCAACTGTCTCTAGACTGTCACTTCAGCAGGTTGTAGGAAAAAGGAAACTAGACGAAGACTGCAGCTGCTTTGTCTGGTCTCTGCTCACCTCAGCTGCAGCCAATTGGGAGAGGCCATACCAGGCCCGAGTGGAGCGAAAAACTTTTTACTTCCCAGAAATATTCAAAAAGATAACAAGGATGTGCTTGTGTACACGCAGAAAAACCATAAGGATCCATATTTAGAAGTGGTACCAATTTTAAAGACAAAACTGGACAAAACAAAACAAAACAAAATACCCAAGGAAAACTATGTAACACGAACAAGACAGAGAAGCAGAGACTTTTAAACAGAATCAGACATTGACATATAACAAGAAATTTGGACTCAATCAGATACACTTAACATAAAAATCATGAGCTCAAATGAATGCTTTCACCAAACAGTTATTTTTAGATTTAGACATGTCTTGCTGGTGGGACTCTCAGGTATGCCTTGTTATCGACAAGAAACTCAGAAGGGGAGGGGGGTCAAGGCGTCCCTTGACCACCCAGGACTCTGTTTTAGGCCCACAGTGCATCTTTTCAAACAAACAAACAAAAATAAAATAAAATAAAATAAAATAAAATAAAATAAAATAAAACACAGACATACAGGGGGTCGGCCTATTTCTACTTACCTCTGGAGGCCTTTGCTTTTCACCTGGGCACCTTTTACAAAAAAGGTTGTTAAGAAGAGGGATGGTAAAGACAAAATAATGTCACATATTAAATTGTGTAGAGTCAATGAATATGTTAAAAGGTCCCTACATAATAGTAAAAGGAGGAGAAACACAGCTCATATGAATGTGTGGAACAAGTGGATCAGTAGCAGTCCCAATTGACATGCACAAATAACTCAGGTCCTTCCCACGTCGCAGGATGCACCACTGGAGGGTTGGGGGTATAGGCCCAGTGAGTCGCTGCTTGGATGGCCACTGTCACTCTCCACGATCCGAACGCAGCGTTCAGGCAGCCAGCGGGCGTCATTTTCTCCTTGTGAAAAAACACATACATGCCCTCGACCCCAGGTTAGAACAGGATCGGGTCCATGCCCAGCACCAGTTAGGGGATTCTTCCACTTTACTAAGGCAAAAGCATGCTGCTCTCCTTTTTCCCAGAATCGCTGAGCAGCAGATAAATTATTTGAATCCAAATTCAAAAAATTTAAAACAAATAAAGCATGATTAAATATATTCGCAGGGGTAGCGGGATACAACTCTCCTTTCTGTATTTTAGCAATTTGATGTTTTAATAATCCATTAGCTCTCTCCACGATACCCTAATCCTTGTCTCTGTTAGTGAGACTGGGGTTGGAGTGGCTCTGGCTCCCCCTGTGCTGCTCGGCCTAGTCCTCTAAAGGGGAGGAGGCCTTGATCAAGTAACTGCTTAGTAACCGCAGCACTAGGACTAAACATATACACTCCCATTTTTTCCATGATATCACGACCCCATAAATTAATTGGCAGATGATCCAGGACAAATGGCTGAAAATGACCAGAGTGCCCTTCCTCATCTCTCCAAGTAAGAATCGCACTGCTCTGCTGTGGGTCAGTTGCATACCCCATCCCCTGTAGGGAAGTCATAGAGGTTGTCAGGGGCCATTGGGCTGGCCAATGTTTTTTAGATATTACAGACACATCTGCTCCAGTGTCTAATATTCCTTTAAAGGGCTTTTCTTGTATAAATATAGTCATCTCAGGCCTCTCTTGTTTTATGCTTTGTACCCAATAGATATCAGAAGATCTAAATCCTCTGTCCACATGGGGAATTAGCAGTCTCCCCTGGAGGTAAAGGCACGAGTATTAGTTGTGCTAATTTTTGACCGGCTGGGATCGATACCACGTGTTTCGGGGCAGAGGCCATAACTTTGATTTCTCCAGTAAAATCCTGGTCGATTTTGCCAGGTGTAATCTGTATCCCTTTAAGGGCTGAGCTACTTCGCCCTAACAGCAATCCAGCCACTCCCAGGGGAAGGGGGCCGAAGACCCCCGTGGGGAGAGCTTGTGTCCCCATCTCTGGGGTCAATACTGAGCAGGTGGAGGAACAGAGGTCCAATCCTTCACTGCCTGGGATGGCACAGAGGAGGCTGGAGACTGATCTTGGGGGGTTGTTAGAAGATGCACTTGTGGCCGAGAAGAGGGAGGGACTGCCCCATGGTTTTGCGGGGCCAGGGGCTGGCCCCTTCTCCAGTTTCCCGAAAAGGGGCAGCCATTGCGATTTGTTGCTGACTTGCAATCTTTAGCCCAGTGCTTCCCTTTACCACAGCGTGGAAATGTGCCAGGTGATTTTTCTCTCTTTAACCTGGCCTGGCGTGGGCATTGCGTCAACCAATGTCCTATTTGTCCACAAGAAAAGCAATGCCCTGGGGGTCTAGCATCCTGAGAATGCCGCTGACCTCTGTATTTTAGAAATTCAGTAACAGTCTTTCCTTGAGGAGCGGCGGCTAAAGTAAGGCCTTGTACATGGGAGGGTCCAATATCAGCACACAGTGAAATAAAGTCCGTGATTCCTCCCTTATTCCTATGGGGTCTGATAGCCGCCTGACAGGCGGCGTTGGCATTTTCATAGGCTATGTGTCTAACTATAATCCTCCTTGCGTTCTCATCTTGTACTAGGCGGTCTGCAGTCTCTATTAATCGAGACAAAAATTCTAGATAAGGTTCATTCGGTCCCTGTTTAACTTCTACTAGATTTTTTGTACGATTGGAATTGCGTAACCTTTTCCAAGCCTCTCTCGCTGCAGCATTTATTTGTAAATAGGCCTCCTTTGCATAACCCAATTGATCTTCGGTGTTTTTATAGGTTCTCTCTCCTAACAACTGATCAACAGTGTAAGACAGGTTCTTAGACCCATTTGTTTCAATTTTAGCCGGACACTGTGCAGTGAACTCTGTCTCCCATAATAAGTACTCTCCTGCACTAAGGCATGCTCTGGCAAGCCGCTTCCAGTCATTTGGGCATGCAATACCAGCACACGAAGCCTCCAGTATTACTTGAGTAAAAGGGGCAGTTGGCCCATATTGGGAGCAGGCACTTTTTAAATCCTGTAATAGTTTAACAGGAACAGGTTGATGGTATACTTGTTCATCATGATAAACTAAACTAGGGAAGCATTGAGGCCCTGAAATATCTTCCCTCTCTCTAGCAGCCTGAGTCAGGTTTAATTGCGATGCACTGTTCCTGCTTGTGGTACCTGTTAAAAGGGACTTGTTCCTAGGGCCTTTAGGCTTGCCTAAATGTTGAAAAAGGGATTGAGGCCGTAAGGCTGCAGCCGGTGGCGGTGGGTGTGAGGGGTAAGGTTTAGAATCAGACATCATATTGGCCTGAGGGTCATCTTTCTTTCCTACTTCTGGGGGGGCTCTCTGCTCCATCCCCATTTTCGATAGAAAATGTAGCATTTCTTCTAACTTCTTCTCTATCGTAGCCACCCGGCCCTCCATTGACTCATCATAACTTCCCTCCTTGATATTCAAACCTGAATTCTGATACTCAATATCTACTGGTTGTTGTTCCCTTTTCAAGATCTCACTTAGACTCTCTTGGGCTGCTGCATATGGCTCAGCCTCAGGTTTTTCAGAAGGGTCCTTTAACTCATAAATTTCCCTTAATTCAAGATTAAGTTCAGCATTCTCATGTTGAGGATCTATGCATTCATTTACTAGATTCCATACATCAATAGCCTCTACTGGGGCCATATACATTATAATATTCTTGAATTCTTTTTCCTATCTGCTGCCAGGTTTTTTTGAATTTCTCCTCTAAAAACCTCGGGCATGCCTCCTCGACAAACTGTAGGGAGCTCTGAAGCACCCCTTTTTCCACCCACGTTCCGTGGGCTTCAAGTAGGTCTGTTAAGATCGGTACAAATGACCTATGGCTATTAACTTGACCCATAATTTTTACTCCTGACTATACACTCTCTTAAGATCCTCTCTTAATAGTCCTACGATGTGTTACTCACCACAGCGGGGTCCTCCACTGTCGTCCCAGATTTTCAGGGTCCCTGTTTGGGCGCCAGATGCCGGGGCCTACTGGCAGCAAATTGGGGTTCCTGAAATAGGGGGCAGGGACTGGAAAAATTAGAAGAGAGACAAACACATCGGGTCCGGGAGGTCTGCAGCTCAGGCAAAAACTGCAGCACCCATTTATTCTCAACTCAAAGTTTATATCCCTTCTTGAGACCAGGGCACTGCCAGGAGTTACATCCAGATGGTTAATCAGGAAACTGTTGGGGGTTACATTCATATGGTAAATCTCAGATCAATTGAAAAGGAGAAGGCCAAAAAACAATAAGACAATCAAGCAATTATCTAATGCAAATCAAAGTACAGTTTGATTCCACTCTTGCTCCCGACAGGTTTAGGGTTAGGGTTAGGGTTAGGGTAAGGGTTAAGGGTTAAGGTTAGGGTTAGGGTTAAGGTAAGGGTAAGTTTAGGGTTAGGGTTAGGATTAGGGTAAGGGTTAGGGTTAGGTTTAGGGTAAGGGTAAGGTTTAGGGTTAGGGTTAGGGTTAGGGTAGGGGTTAAGGTAAGGGTAAGGGTTAGGGTTAGGATTACGGTTAGGATTAGGGTTAAGGTTAGGTTTAGGTTTAGGGTTAGGGATAGGGTTAGGGTAAGGGTTAGGTTTAGGGTTAGCGTTAGGGTTAGTGCAAGGGTTAGGGTTAGGGTAAGTGTTAGGGTTAGGGTTAGGTTTAGCATTAAGGTTAGGGTTAGGGTAAGGGTAAGTGTTAGGGTTAGGGTGAGGGTTAGGTTTAGGGTTAGGGTAAGGGTTAGGGTTAGGGTTAGGGTTAGTGCAAGGGTTAGGGTTAGGGTAAGGGTTAGGGTTAGGGTTAGGTTTAGCATTAAGGTTAGGGTTAGGGTAACGGTAAGTGTTAGGGTTAGGGTGAGGGTTAGGTTTAGGGTTAGGGTAAGGGTTAGGGTTAGGGTTAGGGTGAGCGTTAGGGTTAGGGTTAGGGGTTAGGTTAAGGGTTAGGGTTAGGGGAAGGGTTACGGTTACGGTTAGGGTAAGGGTTAGGGTAAGGGTTAGGGTTAGGGTGAGGGAAAGGGTAAGGGTTAGGGTTAGTGTTAGGATTAGGGTAAGGATTAGGGTTAGGGTTAGGGTTAGGGTAAGGGTTAGGTTTAGGGTTAGGGTTAGGGTTAGCATTAAGGTTAGAGTTAGGGTTAGGGTAAGGGTAAGGATTAGGGTTAGGATAAGGGTTAGGGTTAGGGTTAGGGTTATGGGTTATGGTTAGGGTTAGGGTTAGGTTTAGGGTTAGGGTTTGGTAAGGGTAAGGGTTAGGGTTAGGGTTCGGTTTACTGTTAGGGTTAGGGTAAGTGTAAGGGTTAGGGTTTGGGTTAGGGTTAGGGATAGGATTAAGGTTAGGGTTACTGTTAGGGTTAAGGTTAGGGAAAGGGTAAGGGTTAGGGTTAGTGTTACGGTGAGGGAAAGGGAAAGGGTTAGGGTTAGGGTTAGGGTTAGGGGTTAATGCTAGGATTAGGGTTAGGGTCAGGGTTAGGTTTAGGGTTAGGGTTAGGGTAAGGGTAAGGGATAGGGTTAGGGTTAGGTTTAAGGTGAGGTTTAGGGTAGGGTTAGGGTAAGGGTAAGGGTTAGGATTAGGGTTAGTTTTAGGGTTAAGGTTAGGGTTAGGTTTAGTGTAAGGGTAAGGGTAAGGGTTAGGGTTAGGTTTAGGTTTAGGGGTTAGGGTTAGGTAAGGGTTAGGTTCGGGTAAGGGTAAGGTTTAGGGTTAGGGTTAGGGTTAGGTTTAGGGGTTAGGGTTAGGAAAGGGTTAGGTTTAGGTTTAGGGTTAGGGTAAGGGTAAGGGTTAGGGTTAGGGTTAGAGTTAGCGTTAGGGTAAGGGTAAGAGTTAGGGTTAATGTTAGGGTTAGGGTTAGTGTTAGTGTTAGGGTTAGGGTTAGGGTAAGGGTAAGTGTTAGGGTTAGGGTTAGTGTTAGTGTTAGGGTTAGGGTATGGTTAGGGTTATGGTTATGGTTAGGGTAAGGGTTAGGCTAAGGGTTATGGTTAGGGTTAGGTGTAGGGTTAGGGTTAGGGTAAAGGTAAGGGTTTGGGTTAGGGTTAGGGTAAGGGGTAGGGGTAGGGTTAGGGTAAGGGTAAGGGTAAGTGTTAGGGTTAGGGTTAAGTTTAAGGTTAGGCTTAGGGTTAGGATTACGTTTAGGGTAAGGGTAAGTGTTAGGGATAGGGTTAGGGTTAGGGATAGGGTTAGGGTTAGCATTAAGTTTAGGGTTAGGGTTAGGGTAAGGGTAAGTGTTAGGGTTAGGGTTAGGGTTTAGGGTTAGAGTTAGGGTTAGATTTAGGGTTAGGGTTTGGGTAAGGGTAAGGGTTAGGTTTAGGGTTAAGGTTAGGGTTAGGGTTAGGGTAAGAATAAGGGTTAGGGTTAGGGTTAGGGTTAGGGTTAGGTATAGGGTTAGGGTTAGCATTAAGGTTAGGGTTAGGGTTAGGGTTAGGGTAAGGGTTCGGGTTAGGGTAAGGGTTAGGGTTAGGGTTAAGGTTAGGGTTAGGGTTGGGTTAGGCTAAGCGTTAAGTTAGGATTAGGGTAAGGTTTAAGGTTAGGTTTAGGGTTAGGGTTAGGGTTAGGGTTAGGGTAAGGCTAAGGGTTAGGGTTAGGTTTAGGTTTAGGGTAAGGGTAAGGTTAGGGTAAGGGTTAGGGATAGTGTAAGGGTTAGGGTTAGGGTTAGGGTAAGGGTAAGGGTTAGGTTTAGGTTTAGGGTTAGTGTTAGGGTTAGGGTAAGTGTTAGGGTGAAGGTTAGGGTTAGGGGTTAGAGTTAGGGTTAGGTTTAGTGTTAGTGTAAGGTTAAGGTTTAGGGTTAGGGTAAGGGTTAGGGGTTAGGTTAGGGTTGGGGTTAAGGTAAGGGAAAGTTTAGGGTTAGGGTTAGGGTTAGGGCAAGGTTTAGTGTTAGGTTTAGGGTAAGGGTTAAGGTTAGGGTTAGGTTTAGCGTTAGGGTTACGGTTAGGGTAAGGGTTAGGGTTAGGGTTAGGGTTAGGATTAGGGAAATGTTTAGGGTTAGGGTTAGGGTTAGGGTTAGCATTAAGGTTACGGTTAGGGTAAGGGTAAGGTTTAGGGTTAGGGTTAGTGTTAGGTTTAGGGTTAGGGTAAGGGTTAGGGTTAGGATTAGGGTTAGGGTTAGGGTTAGGGTGAGCGTTAGGGTTAGGGTTCGGGGTTAGGTTTAGGGTTAAGGTTAGGGTAAGGGTTAGGGTTACGGTTAGGGTAAGGGTTAGGGTTAGGTTAAGGGTAAGGGTTAGAGTTAGGGTTAGGGTTAGGGTTATGGTTAGGGGTTAGTGTTATGGTTTGTGTTAGGGTAAGGATCAGACTTAGGTTTACGTCTAGGGTAAGTTTAAGTGTTAAGGTTAGGGTTAGGTTAGGGTAAGGGTAAGGGTAAGGGTTAGTGTTAGGGTTAGGGTTGGGGTTAGGGTAAGGGTAAGTGTTAGGTTAAGGGTTACGGTTAGGGTTAGGGTTAAGGTTACGGTTAGGGGTTAGGGTTAAGTTAGGGTTGGGTTTAGGGTTAGGGTTAGTTTAAGGGTAAGGGTTAGGTTTAAGATTAGGGTTAGGTTTAGTGTTAGGGTTAGGGTAAGTGTATGGGTTAGGGTTAGGTTTAGGGTTAGGGGTTAGTGTTAGGGTTAGTGTTAGTGTTAGGTTTAGGGTTAGGGTTAGTTTAAGGGTAAGGGTTAGGTTTGGGATTAGGGTTAGGTTTAGTGTTAGGGTTAGGGTAAGGGTATGGGTTAGGGTTAGGGTTAGGGGTTAGTGTTCTGGTTAGGGTTAGTGTTAGGGTTAGGGTTAGGGTTAGGGAAAGTGTAAGGGTTAGGGTTAGGTTTAGGATTAGGATAAGGATTAGGGTTAGGTTTAGTGTTAGGGTAAGGGTTAGGGTTAGGGTTAGGGTTAGGGATTGCATTAATGTTAGGGTTAGGGTTAGGGTAAGGGTAAAGGTTAGGGTTAGGTTTAGGGTTAGGGATTGGGTTAAGGTTAGGATTAGGGTTAGGGTAGGGTTAGGTTACGGGTTAGTGTTAGTGTTAGGGTTAGGGAAAGGGTTAGGTTTAGGGTAAGAGTTAGAGTTAGGGTTAGGGTTAGGGTTAGGGTTAACATTATGTTTAGGGTTAGCATTAGGGTATGGGGAAAGGCTAGGTTTAGGGTTAGTGTTAGGATTAGGGTAAGGGTAAGGTTTAGGGTTAGGGTAAGGATTAGGGTTAGGCTAAGGGTTAGGGTTAGGGTTAGGTTTAGGTTTAGGTTTAGGGTAAGGGTAAGGGTTAGGTTTAGGTTTAGGGTTAGGGTTAGGGTAAGGTTTAGGGTTAAGGTTACGGTTAGGGGTTAGGGTTAGGGTTAGGGTTAGGTTTAGGGTTAGTGTAAGGGTAAGGTTTAGGTTTAGGGTAAGGGTTTGGGGTTAGGGTTAGGGTTAGGGTTAAGGAAAGGGTAAGATTAGGGTTAGGGTTAGGGTTAGGGTTAGGTTTAGGGTAAGGGTAAGGTTTAGGGTTAGGGTAAGGGTTAAGGCAAGGGTAAGGGTTAGCGTTAGGGTTACGGTTAGGGATAGTGTTAAGGTTAGGTTTAGGTTTAGGGTTAGGGTTAGGGTTAGGGTAAGGGTTAGGGTTAGGGTTAGGGTTAGGGAAAGGGTTAGGGTTAGGGTAAGGGTTAGGGTTAGGTTTAGGTTTAGCATTAAGGTTAGGGTTAGGGTAAGGTTAAGTGTTAGGGTTAGGGTTAGTGTTCGGTTTAGAGTTAGGAAAGGGTTAGGTTTAGGGTTAAGTTTAGGGTTAGGGTTACAGTTAGGATAAGGGTTTGGTTTAGGGTTAGGGTAAGGATAAGGGTTAGGTTTAGGGTTAGGGTAAGGGTTAGTGTTAGGGTTAGGGTTAGGGTCAGGAGTTAGGGTTAGGGTTAGGGTTAGGGTAAGGATTGGAGTTAGGGTTGGTTTAGGGTAAGGGTAAGTGTTAGGGTTAGGGTTAGGATTAGGGTTAGGGTAACGGTAAGGGTTAGGTTTAGGTTAGGGGTTAGGTTTAGGGTTTAGTGTTACGGTAAGGGTATGGGTTAGGGTTAGAGTTAGGGTTAATTATAGGGTTAGGGGTTAGGTTTAGGGTTAGGTTTAGGGTTAGGTTTTGGGTTAGGGTTAGGGTAAGGGTAAGGGTTAGGTTTAGGTTATGGGTTAGGGTTAGGGTTAGGTTTACGTTTAGGTTTAGGGAAAGGGTAAGGGTTAAGGTTAGGGTTAGAGTTAGGGTTAAGGTTAGGGTTAGGGTAAGGGTAAGGGTTAGGGTAAGGGTAAGGCTTAGGTTTAGGTTAAGGGTTAGGTTTAGGGTTAGGGTTAGGGTAGGAGTATGGGTTAGGGTTAGGGTTAGGGTTAGGGTTAAGGTTAGGGTTAGAGTTAGGGTTAAGGTTAGGGTTAGGGTAAGGGTTAGGGTTAGGGTTAGGGTTAGGGTTAAGTTTAAGTTTAGGGTTAGGGTTAGGATGAGGGTAAGGATTAGGGTTAGGGTTAGGGTTAGGTTTAGGCTTTGGGTAAGGGTAAGGGTTAGGGTTAGGGTTAAGGTTAGAGTTAGGGTGAGGGTTAGGGTAAGGGTAAAGGTTAGGGTTAGGTTTAGGGTTAGGGATTGGGTTAAGGTTAGGATTAGGGTTAGGGTAGGGTTGGGTTACGGGTTAATGTTAGGGTTAGGGTTAGGGAAAGGGTTAGGTTTAGGGTAAGAGTTAGGAGTTTGGGTTAGGGTTAGGGTTAGGGTAAGGATTGGAGTTAGGGTTGGTTTAGGGTAAGGGTAAGTGTTAGGGTTAGGGTTAGGGTTAGGGTTAGGGTTAGGGTAACGGTAAGGGTTAGGTTTAGGTTAAGGGTTAGGTTTAGGGTTAGTGTTACGGTAAGGGTATGGGTTAGGGTTAGAGTTAGGGTTAGGGTTAAGAATAGGGTTAGGGGTTAGGTTTAGGGTTAGGTTTAGGGTTAGGTTTAGGGTTAGGGTTAGGGTAAGGGTAAGGGTTAGGGTTTGGGTTAGGGTTAGGAATTGGGTTATGGTTAGGGTTACTGTTAGGTTTAGGGTTAGGGAAAGGGTAAGGGGTAGGGTTAGGGTTACGGTTAGGGAAAGGGAAAGGGTTAGGATTAGGGTTAGGATTAGGGATTAGGTTTAGGATTAGGGTTAGGGTCAGGGTTAGGTTTAGGGTTAGGGTTAGGGTAAGTGTAAGGGTTAGGGTTAGGGTTAGGGTTAGGGGTTAGGGTTAGAGTTAGGGTTAGATTTAGGGTTAGTTTTAGGTAAGGGGTAGGGTTAGGGTTTGGGTAAGGGTAAGGTTAAGGGTTAGGGTTAGGGTTAAGTTTAGAGTTAGGGTTAGGGTTAGGGTAAGGGTAAAGGTTAGGGTTAGGGTTAGGGTTAGTGAAAGGGTTAGGTTTAGGGTAAGAGTTACGTTTAGGGTTAGGGTTAGGGTTACGGTTAGTGAAAGGGTTAGGTTTAGGGTAAGAGTTACGGTTAGGGTTAGGGTTAGGGTTAGCATTAAAGTTAGGGTTAGGTTTAGGGTAAGGGTAAGGGTTGGCGTTAGGGTTAGGGTTAGGGTTAGGCATTAGGGTTAGGGTTAAGATAAGGGTTAGAGTTAGGGTTAGGGTTAGGTTTAGGGTTAGGGGTTAGGGTTACAGTTGGGGTTATGGTAAGGATTGGAGTTAGGGTTAGGTTTAGGGTAAGGGTAAGTGTTAGGGTTAGGGATAGGTTTAGGGTTAGGGTTAGGGTAAGGGTATGGGTTAGGGTTAGGGTTAGGGTTAGGATAAGGGTAAGGGTTAGGGTTAGGGTTAGGGTTAGGGAAAGGTATGGGTTAGGGTTAGGGTTAGGGTTAAGGTTAGGCTTAAAGTTAGGGTTAAGTTTAGGGTTAGGGTAAGGGTTCGGGTTAGGGTAAGGGTTAGGGTTAGGGTTAAGGTTAGGGTTAGGATTGGGTTAGGCTAAGCGTTAAGTTAGGATTAGGGTAAGGTTTAAGGTTAGGTTTAGGGTTAGGGTTAGGGTTAGGGTTAGGGTAAGGCTATGGGTTAGGGTTAGGGTTAAGGTTAAGGTTAGGTTTAGGGTGAGGTTTAGGTTTAGGGTAAGGGTAAGGTTAGGGTAAGGGTTAGGGATAGTGTAAGGGTTAGGGTTAGGGTTAGGGTAAGGGTAAGGGTTAGGTTTAGGTTTAGGGTTAGTGTTAGGGTTAGGGTAAGTGTTAGGGTGAAGGTTAGGGTTAGGGGTTAGAGTTAGGGTTAGGTTTAGTGTTAGTGTAAGGTTAAGGTTTAGGGTTAGGGTAAGGGTTAGGGGTTAGGGTTAGGGTTGGGGTTAAGGTAAGGGAAAGTTTAGGGTTAGGGTTAGGGTTAGGGCAAGGTTTAGTGTTAGGTTTAGGGTAAGGGTTAAGGTTAGGGTTAGGTTTAGCGTTAGGGTTACGGTTAGGGTAAGGGTTAGGGTTAGGGTTAGGGTTAGGGTTAGGGAAATGTTTAGGGTTAGGGTTAGGGTTAGGGTTAGCATTAAGGTTACGGTTAGGGTAAGGGTAAGTTTTAGGGTTAGGGTTAGTGTTAGGTTTAGGGTTAGGGTAAGGGTTAGGGTTAGGATTAGGGTTAGGGTTAGGGTTAGGGTGAGCGTTAGGGTTAGGGTTCGGGGTTAGGTTTAGGGTTAAGGTTAGGGTAAGGGTTAGGGTTACGGTTAGGGTAAGGGTTAGGGTTAGGTTAAGGGTAAGGGTTAGAGTTAGGGTTAGGGTTAGGGTTATGGTTAGGGGTTAGTGTTAGGGTTTGTGTTAGGGTAAGGATTAGACTTAGGTTTACGTCTAGGGTAAGTTTAAGTGTTAAGGTTAGGGTTAGGTTAGGGTAAGGGTAAGGGTTAGTGTTAGGGTTAGGGTTGGGGTTAGGGTAAGGGTAAGTGTTAGGTTAAGGGTTACAGTTAGGGTTAGGGTTAAGGTTACGGTTAGGGGTTAGGGTTAAGTTAGGGTTGGGTTTAGGGTTAGGGTTAGTTTAAGGGTAAGGGTTAGGTTTAAGATTAGGGTTAGGTTTAGTGTTAGGGTTAGGGTAAGTGTATGGGTTAGGGTTAGGTTTAGGGTTAGGGGTTAGTGTTAGGGTTAGTGTTAGTGTTAGGTTTAGGGTTAGGGTTAGTTTAAGGGTAAGGGTTAGGTTTGGGATTAGGGTTAGGTTTAGTGTTAGGGTTAGGGTAAGGGTATGGGTTAGGGTTAGGGTTAGGGTTAGGGGTTAGTGTTCTGGTTAGGGTTAGTGTTAGGGTTAGGGTTAGGGTTAGGGAAAGTGTAAGGGTTAGGGTTAGGTTTAGGATTAGGGTAAGGATTAGGGTTAGGTTTAGTGTTAGGGTAAGGGTTAGGGTTAGGGTTAGGGTTAGGGATTGCATTAATGTTAGGGTTAGGGTTAGGGTAAGGGTAAAGGTTAGGGTTAGGTTTAGGGTTAGGGATTGGGTTAAGGTTAGGATTAGGGTTAGGGTAGGGTTAGGTTACGGGTTAGTGTTAGTGTTAGGGTTAGGGAAAGGGTTAGGTTTAGGGTAAGAGTTAGGTTAGGGTTAGGGTTATGGTTAGGGTTAACATTATGTTTAGGGTTAGCATTAGGGTATGGGGAAAGGCTAGGTTTAGGGTTAGTGTTAGGATTAGGGTAAGGGTAAGGTTTAGGGTTAGGGTAAGGATTAGGGTTAGGGTAAGGGTTAGGGTTAGGGTTAGGTTTAGGTTTAGGTTTAGGGTAAGGGTTAGGTTTAGGTTTAGGGTTAGGGTTAGGGTAAGGTTTAGGGTTAAGGTTACGGTTAGGGGTTAGGGTTAGGGTTAGGGTTAGGTTTAGGGTTAGTGTAAGGGTAAGGTTTAGGTTTAGGGTAAGGGTTTGGGGTTAGGGTTAGGGTTAGGGTTAAGGAAAGGGTAAGATTAGGGTTAGGGTTAGGGTTAGGGTTAGGTTTAGGGTAAGGGTAAGGTTTAGGGTTAGGGTAAGGGTTAAGGTAAGGGTAAGGGTTAGCGTTAGGGTTACGGTTAGGGATAGTGTTAAGGTTAGGTTTAGGTTTAGGGTTAGGGTTAGGGTTAGGGTAAGGGTTAGGGTTAGGGTTAGGGTTAGGGAAAGGGTTAGGGTTAGGGTAAGGGTTAGGGTTAGGTTTAGGTTTAGCATTAAGGTTAGGGTTAGGGTAAGGTTAAGTGTTAGGGTTAGGGTTAGTGTTCGGTTTAGAGTTAGGTAAGGGTTAGGTTTAGGGTTAAGTTTAGGGTTAGGGTTACAGTTAGGATAAGGGTTAGGTTTAGGGTTAGGGTAAGGATAAGGGTTAGGGTTAGGGTTAGGGTTAGGGTTAGGGTTAGGGGTTATGTTAAGGGTTAGGGTTAGGGTAAGTGTTAGGGTTATGGTTAGGATAACGGTTAGGTTTAGGGTTAGGGTAAGGGTTAGTGTTAGGGTTAGGGTTAGGGTCAGGAGTTAGGGTTAGGGTTAGGGTTAGGGTAAGGATTGGAGTTAGGGTTGGTTTAGGGTAAGGGTAAGTGTTAGGGTTAGGGTTAGGATTAGGGTTAGGGTAACGGTAAGGGTTAGGTTTAGGTTAGGGGTTAGGTTTAGGGTTTAGTGTTACGGTAAGGATATGGGTTAGGGTTAGAGTTAGGGTTAGGGTTAATTATAGGGTTAGGGGTTAGGTTTAGGGTTAGGTTTAGGGTTAGGGTTAGGGTAAGGGTAAGGGTTAGGTTTAGGTTATGGGTTAGGGTTAGGGTTAGGTTTAGGTTTAGGTTTAGGGAAAGGGTAAGGGTTAAGGTTAGGGTTAGAGTTAGGGTTAAGGTTAGGGTTAGGTTAAGGGTAAGGGTTAGGGTAAGGGTAAGGCTTAGGTTTAGGTTAAGGGTTAGGTTTAGGGTTAGGGTTAGGGTAGGAGTATGGGTTAGGGTTAGGGTTAGGGTTAGGGTTAAGGTTAGGGTTAGAGTTAGGGTTAAGGTTAGGGTTAGGGTAAGGGTAAGGGTTAGGGTTAGGGTTAGGCTAAGGGTTAGGTTTGGGTTTAGGGTAAGGGTTAGGGTTAGGGTTAAGGAAAGGGTAAGGGTTAGGGTTAGGGTTAGGATGAGGGTAAGGATTAGGGTTAGGGTTAGGCTTTGGGTAAGGGTAAGGGTTAGGGTTAGGGTTAAGGTTAGAGTTAGGGTGAGGGTTAGGGTAAGGGTAAAGGTTAGGGTTAGGTTTAGGGTTAGGGATTGGGTTAAGGTTAGGATTAGGGTTAGGGTAGGGTTGGGTTACGGGTTAATGTTAGGGTTAGGGTTAGGGAAAGGGTTAGGTTTAGGGTAAGAGTTAGGAGTTTGGGTTAGGGTTAGGGTTAGGGTAAGGATTGGAGTTAGGGTTGGTTTAGGGTAAGGGTAAGTGTTAGGGTTAGGGTTAGGGTTAGGGTTAGGGTTAGGGTAACGGTAAGGGTTAGGTTTAGGTTAAGGGTTAGGTTTAGGGTTAGTGTTACGGTAAGGGTATGGGTTAGGGTTAGAGTTAGGGTTAGGGTTAAGAATAGGGTTAGGGGTTAGGTTTAGGGTTAGGTTTAGGGTTAGGTTTAGGGTTAGGGTTAGGGTAAGGGTAAGGGTTAGGGTTTGGGTTAGGGTTAGGAATTGGGTTATGGTTAGGGTTACTGTTAGGGTTAGGGTTAGGGAAAGGGTAAGGGGTAGGGTTAGGGTTACGGTTAGGGAAAGGGAAAGGGTTAGGATTAGGGTTAGGATTAGGGGTTAGGTTTAGGATTAGGGTTAGGATCAGGGTTAGGTTTAGGGTTAGGGTTAGGGTAAGTGTAAGGGTTAGGGTTAGGGTTAGGGTTAGGGTTAGGGTTAGGGGTTAGGGTTAGAGTTAGGGTTAGATTTAGGGTTAGTTTTAGGTAAGGGGTAGGGTTAGGGTTTGGGTAAGGGTAAGGTTAAGGGTTAGGGTTAGGGTTAGTGAAAGGGTTAGGTTTAGGGTAAGAGTTACGTTTAGGGTTAGGGTTAGGGTTACGGTTAGTGAAAGGGTTAGGTTTAGGGTAAGAGTTACGGTTAGGGTTAGGGTTAGGGTTAGCATTAAAGTTAGGGTTAGGTTTAGGGTAAGGGTAAGGGTTGGCGTTAGGGTTAGGGTTAGGGTTAGGCATTAGGGTTAGGGTTAAGATAAGGGTTAGAGTTAGGGTTAGGGTTAGGTTTAGGGTTAGGGGTTAGGGTTACAGTTGGGGTTATGGTAAGGATTGGAGTTAGGGTTAGGTTTAGGGTAAGGGTAAGTGTTAGGGTTAGGGATAGGTTTAGGGTTAGGGTTAGGGTAAGGGTATGGGTTAGGGTTAGGGTTAGGGTTAGGATAAGGGTAAGGGTTAGGGTTAGGGTTAGGGTTAGGGAAAGGTATGGGTTAGGGTTAGGGTTAGGGTTAAGGTTAGGCTTAAAGTTAGGGTTAATTTTAGGGTTAGGGTAAGGGTTCGGGTTAGGGTAAGGGTTAGGGTTAGGGTTAAGGTTAGGGTTAGGGTTGGGTTAGGCTAAGCGTTAAGTTAGGATTAGGGTAAGGTTTAAGGTTAGGTTTAGGGTTAGGGTTAGGGTTAGGGTTAGGGTAAGGCTAAGGGTTAGGGTTAGGGTTAAGGTTAAGGTTAGGTTTAGGGTTAGGTTTAGGTTTAGGGTAAGGGTAAGGTTAGGGTAAGGGTTAGGGATAGTGTAAGGGTTAGGGTTAGGGTTAGGGTAAGGGTAAGGGTTAGGTTTAGGTTTAGGGTTAGTGTTAGGGTTAGGGTAAGTGTTAGGGTGAAGGTTAGGGTTAGGGGTTAGAGTTAGGGTTAGGTTTAGTGTTAGTGTAAGGTTAAGGTTTAGGGTTAGGGTAAGGGTTAGGGGTTAGGGTTAGGGTTGGGGTTAAGGTAAGGGAAAGTTTAGGGTTAGGGTTAGGGTTAGGGCAAGGTTTAGTGTTAGGTTTAGGGTAAGGGTTAAGGTTAGGGTTAGGTTTAGCGTTAGGGTTACGGTTAGGGTAAGGGTTAGGGTTAGGGTTAGGGTTAGGGAAATGTTTAGGGTTAGGGTTAGGGTTAGGGTTAGCATTAAGGTTACGGTTAGGGTAAGGGTAAGGTTTAGGGTTAGGGTTAGTGTTAGGTTTAGGGTTAGGGTAAGGGTTAGGGTTAGGATTAGGGTTAGGGTTAGGGTTAGGGTGAGCGTTAGGGTTAGGGTTCGGGGTTAGGTTTAGGGTTAAGGTTAGGGTAAGGGTTAGGGTTACGGTTAGGGTAAGGGTTAGGGTTAGGTTAAGGGTAAGGGTTAGAGTTAGGGTTAGGGTTAGGGTTAAGGTTAGGGGTTAGTGTTAGGGTTTGTGTTAGGGTAAGGATTAGACTTAGGTTTACGTCTAGGGTAAGTTTAAGTGTTAAGGTTAGGTTTAGGTTAGGGTAAGGGTAAGGGTTAGTGTTAGGGTTAGGGTTGGGGTTAGGGTAAGGGTAAGTGTTAGGTTAAGGGTTACGGTTAGGGTTAGGGTTAAGGTTACGGTTAGGGGTTAGGGTTAAGTTAGGGTTGGGTTTAGGGTTAGGGTTAGTTTAAGGGTAAGGGTTAGGTTTAAGATTAGGGTTAGGTTTAGTGTTAGGGTTAGGGTAAGTGTATGGGTTAGGGTTAGGTTTAGGGTTAGGGGTTAGTGTTAGGGTTAGTGTTAGTGTTAGGTTTAGGGTTAGGGTTAGTTTAAGGGTAAGGGTTAGGTTTGGGATTAGGGTTAGGTTTAGTGTTAGGGTTAGGGTAAGGGTATGGGTTAGGGTTAGGGTTAGGGTTAGGGGTTAGTGTTCTGGTTAGGGTTAGTGTTAGGGTTAGGGTTAGGGTTAGGGAAAGTGTAAGGGTTAGGGTTAGGTTTAGGATTAGGGTAAGGATTAGGGTTAGGTTTAGTGTTAGGGTAAGGGTTAGGGTTAGGGTTAGGGTTAGGGATTGCATTAATGTTAGGGTTAGGGTTAGGGTAAGGGTAAAGGTTAGGGTTAGGTTTAGGGTTAGGGATTGGGTTAAGGTTAGGATTAGGGTTAGGATAGGGTTAGGTTACGGGTTAGTGTTAGTGTTAGGGATAGGGAAAGGGTTAGGTTTAGGGTAAGAGTTAGGGTTAGGGTTAGGGTTAGGGTTAGGGTTAACATTATGTTTAGGGTTAGCATTAGGGTATGGGGAAAGGCTAGGTTTAGGGTTAGTGTTAGGATTAGGGTAAGGGTAAGGTTTAGGGTTAGGGTAAGGATTAGGGTTAGGGTAAGGGTTAGGGTTAGGGTTAGGTTTAGGTTTAGGTTTAGAATAAGGGTTAGGTTTAGGTTTAGAGTTAGGGTTAGGGTAAGGTTTAGGGTTAAGGTTACGGTTAGGGGTTAGGGTTAGGGTTAGGGTTAGGTTTAGGGTTAGTGTAAGGGTAAGGTTTAGGTTTAGGGTAAGGGTTTGGGGTTAGGGTTAGGGTTAGGGTTAAGGAAAGGGTAAGATTAGGGTTAGGGTTAGGGTTAGGGTTAGGTTTAGGGTAAGGGTAAGGTTTAGGGTTAGGGTAAGGGTTAAGGTAAGGGTAAGGGTTAGCGTTAGGGTTACGGTTAGGGATAGTGTTAAGTTTAGGTTTAGGTTTAGGGTTAGGGGTAGGGTTAGGGTAAGGGTTAGGGTTAGGGTTAGGGTTAGGGAAAGGGTTAGGGTTAGGGTAAGGGTTAGGGTTAGGTTTAGGTTTAGCATTAAGGTTAGGGTTAGGGTAAGGTTAAGTGTTAGGGTTAGGGTTAGTGTTCAGTTTAGAGTTAGGTAAGGGTTAGGTTTAGGGTTAAGTTTAGGGTTAGGGTTACAGTTAGGATAAGGGTTAGGTTTAGGGTTAGGGTAAGGATAAGGGTTAGGGTTAGGGTTAGGGTTAGGGTTAGGGTTAGGGGTTATGTTAAGGGTTAGGGTTAGGGTAAGTGTTAGGGTTATGGTTAGGATAACGGTTAGGTTTAGCGTTAGGGTAAGGGTTAGTGTTAGGGTTAGGGTTAGGGTCAGGAGTTAGGGTTAGGGTTAGGGTTAGGGTAAGGATTGGAGTTAGGGTTGGTTTAGGGTAAGGGTAAGTGTTAGGGTTAGGGTTAGGATTAGGGTTAGGGTAACGGTAAGGGTTAGGTTTAGGTTAGGGGTTAGGTTTAGGGTTAGTGTTACGGTAAAGGTATGGGTTAGGGTTAGAGTTAGGGTTAGGGTTAATTATAGGGTTAGGGGTTAGGTTTAGGGTTAGGTTTAGGGTTAGGTTTAGGGTTAGGGTTAGGGTAAGGGTAAGGGTTAGGTTTAGGTTATGGGTTATGGTTAGGGTTAGGTTTAGGTTTAGGTTTAGGGTAAGGGTAAGGGTTAAGGTTAGGGTTAGAGTTAGGGTTAAGGTTAGGGTTAGGGTAAGGGTAAGGGTTAGGGTAAGGGTAAGGCTTAGGTTTAGGTTAAGGGTTAGGTTTAGGGTTAGGGTTAGGGTAGGAGTATGGGTTAGGGTTAGGGTTAGGGTTAGGGTTAAGGTTAGGGTTAGAGTTAGGGTTAAGGTTAGGGTTAGGGTAAGGGTAAGGGTTAGGGTTAGGGTTAGGGTTAGGGTTAAGTTTAAGTTTAGGGTTAGGGTTAGGCTAAGGGTTAGGTTTGGGTTTAGGGTAAGGGTTAGGGTTAGGGTTAAGGAAAGGGTAAGGGTAAGGGTTAGGGTTAGGATGAGGGTAAGGATTAGGGTTAGGGTTAGGGTTAGGGTTAGGCTTTGGGTAAGGGTAAGGGTTAGGGTTAGGGTTAAGGTTAGAGTTAGGGTGAGGGTTAGGGTAAGGGTAAAGGTTAGGGTTAGGTTTAGGGTTAGGGATTGGGTTAAGGTTAGGATTAGGGTTAGGGTAGGGTTGGGTTACGGGTTAATGTTAGGGTTAGGGTTAGGGAAAGGTTTAGGTTTAGGGTAAGAGTTAGGAGTTTGGGTTAGGGTTAGGGTTAGGGTAAGGATTGGAGTTAGGGTTGGTTTAGGGTAAGGGTAAGTGTTAGGGTTAGGGTTAGGGTTAGGGTTAGGGTAACGGTAAGGGTTAGGTTTAGGTTAAGGGTTAGGTTTAGGGTTAGTGTTACGGTAAGGGTATGGGTTAGGGTTAGAGTTAGGGTGAGGGTTAAGAATAGGGTTAGGGGTTAGGTTTAGGGTTAGGTTTAGGGTTAGGTTTAGGGTTAGGGTTACGGTAAGGGTAAGGGTTAGGGTTTGGGTTAGGGTTAGGAATTGGGTTATGGTTAGGGTTACTGTTAGGGTTAGGGTCAGGGAAAGGGTAAGGGGTAGGGTTAGGGTTACGGTTAGGGAAAGGGAAAGGGTTAGGATAAGGTTAGGATTAGGGGTTAGGTTTAGGATTAGGGTTAGGGTCAGGGTTAGGTTTAGGGTTAGGGTTAGGGTAAGTGTAAGGGTTAGGTTTAGGGTTAGGGTTAGGGGTTAGGGTTAGAGTTAGGGTTAGATTTAGGGTTAGTTTTAGGTAAGGGGTAGGGTTAGGGTTTGGGTAAGGGTAAGGTTAAGGGTTAGGGTTAGGGTTAAGTTTAGAGTTAGGGTTAGGGTTAGGGTAAGGGTAAAGGTTATGGTTAGGGTTAGGGTTAGTGAAAGGGTTAGGTTTATGGTAAGAGTTACGTTTAGGGTTAGGGTTAGGGTTACGGTTAGTGAAAAGGTTAGGTTTAGGGTAAGAGTTACGGTTAGGGTTAGGGTTAGGGTTAGCATTAAAGTTAGGGTTAGGTTTAGGGTAAGGGTAAGGGTTGGCGTTAGGGTTAGGGTTAGGGTTAGGCATTAGGGTTAGGGTTAAGATAAGGGTTAGAGTTAGGGTTAGGGTTAGGTTTAGGGTTAGGGGTTAGGGTTACAGTTGGGGTTATGGTAAGGATTGGAGTTAGGGTTAGGTTTAGGGTAAGGGTAAGTGTTAGGGTTAGGGATAGGTTTAGGGATAGGGTTAGGGTAAGGGTATGGGTTAGGGTTAGGGTTAGGGTTAGGATAAGGGTAAGGGTTAGGGTTAGGGTTAGGGTTAGGGAAAGGTATGGGTTAGGGTTAGGGTTAGGGTTAAGGTTAGGCTTAAAGTTAGGGTTAAGTTTAGGGTTAGGTTAAGGGTTCGGGTTAGGGTAAGGGTTAGGGTTAGGCTTAAGGTTGAGGGTTTGGGTAAGCGTAAAGGTTTGGTTTAAGGTTAGGGTTAGGGTTATGGTTAGGGTGAGGGTAAGGATTAGGATTAGGGTTAAGGTTAAGTTTAGCTTTAGGTTTAGGTTTAGGTTTAGGGTAAGGGTAAGGGTTATGGTTAGGGTTAGGGATAGTGTAAGGGTTAGGGTTAGGGTTAGGGTAAGGGTAAGGGTTAGTGTTAAGTTTAGAGTTAGGGTTTAGGGTTAGGGTTAGGGTTAGGTTTAGGGTTAGTGGAAGGGTAAGGTTTAGGGTTAGGGTAAGGTTTATGGGTTAGGTTTAAGGTTAAGGTAAGGGGAAAGTTAGGATTACGTTTAGGGTTAGGGCAAGGGTTAGGGTTAGGTATAGGGTAAAGGTAAGTTTAGGGTTAGGGTTAGGGTAGGGTAAGGGTAAGGGTTAGGGTTAGGGTTAGGGATAGGGTTAAGTTTAGGGTTAGGTTTAGCGTTAGGGTTAGGGTTATGGTAAGGGTTAGGGTTAGGCTTAGGGTTAGGGTTAGCATTAAGGTTAGGATTAGGGTATGGGTAAGGTTTAGGGTTAGGGTTAGTGTTAGGTTTAGGGTTAGGGTAAGGTTTAGGGTTAGGGTTAGGTTTAGGGTGAGCGTTATGTTTAGGGTTAGGGGTTAGGTTTAGGGTTGGGGTTAGGGTAAGGGTTAGGGTTACGTTTAGGGTTAGGGTTAGGGTTAGGGTAAGGGTAAGGGTTAGAGTTTGGGTTAGGGTTAGATTTATGGTTAGGGGTTAGTGTTAGGGTTTGGGTTAGGGTAAGGTTTAGACTTAAGTTTAGGATTAGGGTAAGGATAAGTGTTAGTCTTAGGGTTAGGGTTAGGGTTAGGGTTAGGGTAAGGGTAAGGGTAATGGTTAGGGTTAGGGTTATGGTTAGGGTTGGGGTTAGGATAAGGGTAAGTGTTAGGTTTGGGGATAGTGTTAGGATTAGAATAAGGGTAAGGGTTAGGGTTAGGGGTAGGGTTATTTTTAGGGGTAAGGGTTAGGGTTAGGGTTATGTTTAGGGTTAGGGTTAGTTTATGGGTAAGGGTTAGTGTTAGGATTAGGGTTAGGTTTAGGGTTAGGGTTAGGGATTGGGTTAAGGATAGGATTAGTGTTAGGGTAGGGTTAGGGTAAGGGTTAGTGTTAGGGTTAGGGTTAGGGTTAGAGTTAGGCTTAACATTAAGGTTAGTGTTAGCTTTAGGGTATGTGTAAGGTTTAGGTTTAGGGATAGGGTTAGGGTTAGGTGTTAGGGTTAGGGTTAGGGTTAGGGTTAGGTTTAGGGTTAGGGTTTGGGTAAGGGTAAGATTTAGGGTTAATTTTAGGGTTAGGGTTAGGTTTAGGGTTAGGTTTAGGGTAATGGTAAGGGTTAGGTTTAGGGTTAGGGTTAGGGATAGGCTTAAGGTTAGGGTTAGGGTTATGGTTAGGTTTAAGGTTTTGGTTATGTTTAGGGTTAGGGTTAGGTTAGGGTCAGGGAAAGGGTAAGGGTTAGGGTTAGGGTTAGGGTTAGGGTTAGGGTTAGAGTTAGGGTTAGAATAAGGGTAACAGTTAGGGTTAGGGTTAGGTGTAGTTTTAGGGGTTAGGGTTAGGGTTAGGGTTAGGTTTAGGGTTAGGGTTAGGGTAAGTTTAAGGGTGAGTGTTAGGGTTAGAGTTAGGGTAATGTTAAGGGTTAATGTTAGGGAAAGGGTAAGGTTAGGGTAAGGGTTAGGTTTAGGTTTAGGCTTAGGGTAAGGATTAGGGTTAGTGTTATGGTAAGGGTAAGGAGGAGGGTTAAGGTTAGGGTTAGTTTTATGGTTATCGTTACGGTTAGGGTAAGGTTATGTTTAGGATTAGGGTTAGGGTTAAGGGTTAGGTTTAGTGTTAGGGTTAGGGTTAGGTTTAGGGTTAGGGTTTGGGTTAGGGTAAGTGTTAGGGTTAGGTTTAGGGTTAGGGTTAGGATAAGGGTAACGGTTAGTGTTAGGATTTGGGGTCAGGGTTAGGGATAGGTTTAGGGTTAGGATAAGGTTTAGGGTTAGGGTTAGGGTAAGGGAAGGGTGAGGGTTAGGTTTAGCGTTAGGGTAAGGGTAATGGTTAGGGTTAGGGTTAGGGTTAGGGAAAGGGTAAGGGTTAGGGTAAGGGTTAGGTTTAGGTTTAGGGTTAGTGTAAGGATTAGGGTTATGGTTAGCGTAAGGGTAAGTGTGAGGGGTAGGGTTAGGGTTAGGATTAGGGTTAGGTTTAGGGTTAGGGTTAGGGTAAGTGTTAGGTTTAGGGTTAGGGTTAGCATTAAGTTTAAGTTTAGGGTTAGGGTAATGCTAAGCGTTATGGTTAGCATTAGGGTTAGGGTTAGGGGTTAGTGTTAGGGTTAGGGTTAGGTTAGGGTTAGGGTTAGGGTTAGGATTAGGGTTAGGGTAATGGTAAGGGTTAGGTTTAGGGTAAGGGTAAGGTTTAGGATAGGGTTAGCGTTAGGGTTACGGTTATGGTAAGGGTAAAAGTTAGGGTTAGGGTTGGTGTTAGGGTTAGTGTTAGGGTAAGGGTAAGGGTTAGGGTTAGGGTTAGGGTAAGGGTTAAGGTTAGGGTTAGTGTTAGGGTTAGGCTAAGGGTTAGGTTTAGGGTTAGGGTTAGGGTTAGGGAATAGGTAAGGGTTAGGGTTAGAGTTAGGGTTAGGGTTAGGGTAAGGATTAGGGTTAGGGTTTGGGTAAGAGTTAGGTTTAGGTTTAGGGTTAGGGTTAGCATTAAAGTTAGGGTTAGGGTTAGGGTAAGGGTAAGGGTTAGGTTTAGGTTAAGGGTTAGGGTTAGGGTTAGGGTTAGGTTTAGGGTTAGGGTTTGGTAAGGGTAAGGGTTAGGGTTAGGGTTAGGGTTAGGTTTAGGGTTAGAATTAGGGTAAGGGTAAGGGATAGGTTTTGGGTTATTGTTAGGGATAGGGTTAAGGTTAGGGTTATTGTTAGGGTTAGGGTTAGGGAAAGGGTAAGGATTAGAGTTGGGGTTATGGTTAGGGAAAGTGAATTGGTTAGGGTTAAGATTAGGGTTAGGGTTAGGGGTTAGGGTTAGGATTAGAGTTAGGGTCATGGTTAGGTTTAGGGTTAGGGTTAGGGTAAGTGTAAGCGTTAGGTTTAGAGTTAGGGTTAGGTTTAAGGTTAAGGTTAGGGTTAGGGTAAGGGTAAGGGTAAGGTTTAGGGTTAGGCTTAGGGGATAGGGTTAAGGTTAGTTTTAGGCTTAGGGTAAGTGTAAGGGTTAGGGTTAGGGTTAGGTGTATGTGTTAGGGTTAGTTAAGGGTTAGATTATGGTAAGGGTAAGGTTTAGAGTTAGGGTTAGTGTTAGGGTTAGGGTTAGGGTAAGGGTAAGGGTTAGGGTTAGGGTTACGGTTAGGTTTAGGTTTAGGGTTAGGGTTAGGGTAAGAGTTAGGGTTAGGGTTAGGGTTAGCGTTAGGTTAAGGGTAAGGGTTAGGGTTAATGTTAGAGTAAGGTTAGTGTTCGGGTTAATGTTAGGGTTAGGGTAAGGGTAAGTGTTAGGTTTAGGGTTAGGGTTAGTGTTAGGGTTAGTGTAAGGGTTACGGTTAGGGTTAGGGTAAGGGTTAGGGTAAGGGTTAGGGTTAGGGTTAGGGTTAGGGTTTGGGTAAGCGTAAGGGTTTGGGTTAGGGTTAGGGTTAGGTTAGGATAAGGGTAAGGGTTAGGGTTAGGGTTAAGGTTACGGTTAGGTTTAGGGTTAGGGTAAGGGTTAGGGTTAAGGGTAGGGTTAGGGGTTAGGGTTAGGTTTAGGTTAGGTTTAGGGTTAGTGTAAGGATAATGTTTAGGGTTAGGGTAAGGGTTAGGGGTTAGGGTTAGTGTTAGGGTTAGGGTTAAGGTAAAGGAAAGGTTAGGGTTACGGTTAGCGTTAGGGCAAGGGTTAGGGTTAGGTTTAGGGTAAGGGTAAGTTTTAGGGTTAGGGTTAGGGTTAGAGTAAGGGTAAGGGTTAGGTTAGGTTTAGGGATAGGGTTAAGGTTAGGGTTAGGTTTAGCGTTAGGTTTAGGGTTAGGGTAAGGTTTAGTGTTAGGGTTAGTGTTAGGGTTAGGGAAAGGTTCTGGGTTAGGGTTAACGTTAGGGTTAGCATTAAGGTTAGGGTTAGGGTATGGGTAAGGTTTAGGGTTAGGTTTAGTGTTAGGTTTAGGGTTAGGGTAAGGGTTAGGGTTAGGGTTAGGGTTAGGGTAAGGTTTAGAGTTAGGGTTAGGGTTAGGGTTATGGTTAGGGGTTAGTGTTAGGGTTTGGGTTAGGGTAAGGATTAGACTTAGGTTTAGGTTTAGGGTAAGGATAAGTGTTAGGGTTAGGGTTAGGGTTAGGGTAAGGGTAAGGGTTAGGGTTAGGGTTAGGGTTAGGTTTGGGGTTAGGGTAAGGGTAAGTGTTAGGTTTAGGTTTAGGGTTTGGGTTAGTATTTGGGTAAGGGTTAGGGTTAGGGTTAGGGGTAGGGTTAGGTTTAGGGTTAGTTTAAGGGTAAGGGTTAGGTTTAGGTTTAGGGTTAGGGTTAGGGATTGGGTTAAGGTTAGGATTAGTGTTAGGGTAGGGTTATGGTAAGGGTTAGTGTTAGTGTTAGGGTTAGGGAAAGGGTTAGGTTTAGGGTAAGAGTTAGGGTTAGGGTTAGGCTTTGGGTTAGCATTAAGGTTAGGGTTAGCGTTAGGGTATGGGTAAGGGTTAGGGTTAGGGCTAGGGTTAGGGTTAGGGGTTAAGTTTAGGTTTAGGGTTAGGGTTAGGTTTAGGGTTAGGGTTTGGGTAAGGGTAAGATTTAGGGTTAGGTTTAGGGTTAGGGTTAGGTTTAGGGTTAGGTTTATGGTAAGGTAAGGGTTAGGGTTAGGGTTAGGGTTAGGGATAGGCTTAAGGTTCGGGTTAAGGTTACGGTTAGGGTTAAGGTTAGGGTTAGGTTTAGGGTTAGGGTTAGGTTAGGGTCAGGCAAAGGGTAAGGGTTAGGGTAAGGGTTAGGGTTAGGGTTAGGGTAAGGGTAAGGGTTCGGGTTAGTGTTAGGTTTAAGATTATGTTTAGGTTTAGGGTTAGGGTAAGGGTAAGGGCTAGGGTTAGGTTTGGGTTTAGGGTTAGGGTAAGGTTAAGGGTTAGGGTTAGGGTAAAGGTTAAGGTTAGGTTTTGGGTTAGGTTTAGGTTTAGGGTAAAGGTAAGGGTTAGGGTTAGGGTAAGGGTTAGGTTAGGGTAAGGGTTAGGGTTAGGGTTAGTGTTAGATTTAGGTTTAGGTTTAGGGTAAGGGTAAGGGTTAGGTTTAGGTTTATGCCGGGGCATACCGGCAGCAAATTGGGGTTCCTGAAATAGGGGGCAGGGACTGGAAAAATTAGAAGAGAGACAAACACATCGGGTCCGGGAGGTCTGAAGCTCAGGCAAAAACTGCATCACGCATTTATTCTCAACTCAATGTTTATATCCCGTCTTGAGACCAGGGCACTGCCAGGTGTTACATCCAGATGGTTAATCAGGGAACTGTTGGGGGTTACATTCATATGGTAAATCTCAGATCAATTGAACAGGAGAAGGCCAAAAAACCATAAGACAATCAAGCAATTATCTGATGCAAATCAAAGTATAGTTTGATTCCACTCTTGCTCCCGACAAAATCCCCCATTTTTATTTTAAAAGAAACACAAGTGCAATTTCTATTCTTTCCACTATCTCTAATATCTCTAATTATCCTGTCTCACTTTCCAAAAATGACTGGTCCCTTCATCTAAAGGGGATTGATGGGCGGAGATTCAGCTTCTGTGACTTCTTCAAGCTGACTCAAGGGCGTTGTCTCTGTGCTTGACCAGGGACCTTAAGAAGCCTAGCCTGTTTTATCAGGGATTGCAAGGATTATATATCAGGAATAATAATTTGCTCCAAACTGGAGATCATATTTAACATTTAACAACTGCACAAACCATCTTTGGCTACAATAGTGTAGTTTACATAGCACCCATTTGCAAAGGCCTTTTCTTGATTGTCTGGGGAACTAAATTTCTGCAACCTTAACAATGCTTCAGTTGTCAGATCTAAACAGATTAATAGAGACACAAGCCTCAGATCCACAAACTTTTCCTGAATTTGTGGCTGGTGTCAAAAATAAATAAATAAATAAATAAAAATTTCGCTCAATTAGGGCTTTAAACTATCCACTATCACAGAAGATTGACAAGTTCCTGCCCAGTTATGAAAGGCACGGGCATTAGTAAGGCATGCTTACAAACTATTCTATGACCTCCTGGCTCTGATTAATTTGATCGGCCAAGCACAAGTGACTAAGATCTGACACCATCTCTGCCATCCAAGCAGAGGCTTTCTGCATAGTGTCCCAGTAGAGTTTCTCCACACAGGGATAAATGTCCCTTTGGCAATTCACTTGCTTAGTTGCTGGACTTCAACTCAGGGCCTGGGCACTGTCCCTCAACTCTCCAGCTCAAGGCTAGCACCCTGCCACTTTTGAGTCCCAAACTCAGGGCCTGAGTTCCGCACCTCAGCTCTGCAGCTCAAGGCTTGCACTCTGCCACTGTGAGTCCTGAGCTTGGTGCTTGAGTGCTGTCCCCCAGCTGTTAAGCTCAGAGCTAGCACTCTGTGGCTTTGAGCTCCAAAGCAAGTCTGCCTTAATAGCATTCTGCTGCCAGATTAGACACCACAGTCTCACAGGGACTTTGCTTTGCCCGGGGTTGGCTCAAAACTGTAGTTTTCAGATTAGTGAGTCCTACAAAAGGCCAGGTTTCTCCAATTAGAGCAACAAGGAGGTCGACACAGAAATAGTCTCTAAGCATGAGCTTACCTAGAACCTGGTAAAAGCCAAAGTTACATCTGAATAAGGATTGCTGTTCTTCTCCAATGGGCTAGCTGGAAGTTACAAGAGCAAGCTGAAATAGCAATTAAGCAATTACTTTGGTAGTCCTAATTTTCCTTTTTTCTCTTTCTTTAAACATTTAAGACAACTTCACTTTCAAATATTGTTTAGAAACCCATTTCCAATGTTCTTAATAACTTTTACTGATACTGGCTTAAACAATTAACACCTAAGCCTTTATTTGCAATTGAAAAACCTTTAAGGGCACAAAGAACTCCTTCTGCCCTCAGGCCCCCTAGGGCCCAAGGCACTCCTCTTGCCTTTTAGAAAAAAGGGGCTCTTTTGCAGTTTAGATTACTGTCTAAAACTCCAACAACAGTTTAAACTCAAATAACAGTTTTTCCCTAATGCAAGAACTATAGACATCAGTGCACCAAAAGCCTAAGTCTGGACTTAGTATCCTTCCTTTTTTTAAAATACCCCCAATTGCATGGAGATAAACCTTTAAACATTCCTTTAAAATACTAATCACATTATCCACATTTTACCATTAGATTTCTAGTGTCAGTTTGCAAGAAAAGACAGACAGGCAAAGTTTCTGACGTTAATGAACAATTTTACATTGAAATCTCTAATACATGTTTCCAAACTTTAACTTAAAGTAATAAATCCCAAATTCCCTAACACCTCTGTGCTAAACAGGATACAATGTTTACAATGTAAACAGCTGTATGCCTTGCAATAAAATGCAGATTTCAGGATCTAGAAAAATATTTACCAGCTTTTCTTTAAGACAATGCAATAAACCTTTGAGATATAGGAAACATTCAAACCTACTAATTTTTTTGAAGTTCAGACTTAGATTTACCCAATTCCCTTTGTGTTTCAAATGAGCTCAACCATTGTTTTATACAGCATGCTGACAATTTAACCTTGAACATGTTCACTCACACCCATTCGCACACACATTCATACTCAAAGATCTTAAAGCGCGCAAAATTAATATCGGCCTTTCATTTTCCGGAAAATTTTAGTATCATGAAGGTTTTTTGGTAATCTTATTCTTGTGGGTGACAACCAAGTTTTAAAACAAAGCCTTTTTTTACAAAGCGACTAGCAAAAATTAAAGACTGAAGTTTGTGTCCTGCCACCAACTGTCTCTAGACTGTCACTTCAGCAGGTTGTAGGAAAAAGGAAACTAGACGAAGACTGCAGCTGCTTTGTCTGGTCTCTGCTCACCTCAGCTGCAGCCAATTGGGAGAGGCCATACCAGGCCCGAGTGGAGCGAAAAACTTTTTACTTCCCAGAAATATTCAAAAAGATAACAAGGATGTGCTTGTGTACACGCAGAAAAACCATAAGGATCCATATTTAGAAGTGGTACCAATTTTAAAGACAAAACTGGACAAAACAAAACAAAACAAAATACCCAAGGAAAACTATGTAACACGAACAAGACAGAGAAGCAGAGACTTTTAAACAGAATCAGACATTGACATATAACAAGAAATTTGGACTCAATCAGATACACTTAACATAAAAATCATGAGCTCAAATGAATGCTTTCACCAAACAGTTATTTTTAGATTTAGACATGTCTTGCTGGTGGGACTCTCAGGTATGCCTTGTTATCGACAAGAAACTCAGAAGGGGAGGGGGGTCAAGGCGTCCCTTGACCACCCAGGACTCTGTTTTAGGCCCACAGTGCATCTTTTCAAACAAACAAACAAAAATAAAATAAAATAAAATAAAATAAAATAAAACACAGACATACAGGGGGTCGGCCTATTTCTACTTACCTCTGGAGGCCTTTGCTTTTCACCTGGGCACCTTTTACAAAAAAGGTTGTTAAGAAGAGGGATGGTAAAGACAAAATAATGTCACATATTAAATTGTGTAGAGTCAATGAATATGTTAAAAGGTCCCTACATAATAGTAAAAGGAGGAGAAACACAGCTCATATGAATGTGTGGAACAAGTGGATCAGTAGCAGTCCCAATTGACATGCACAAATAACTCAGGTCCTTCCCACGTCGCAGGATGCACCACTGGAGGGTTGGGGGTATAGGCCCAGTGAGTCGCTGCTTGGATGGCCACTGTCACTCTCCACGATCCGAACGCAGCGTTCAGGCAGCCAGCGGGCGTCATTTTCTCCTTGTGAAAAAACACATACATGCCCTCGACCCCAGGTTAGAACAGGATCGGGTCCATGCCCAGCACCAGTTAGGGGATTCTTCCACTTTACTAAGGCAAAAGCATGCTGCTCTCCTTTTTCCCAGAATCGCTGAGCAGCAGATAAATTATTTGAATCCAAATTCAAAAAATTTAAAACAAATAAAGCATGATTAAATATATTCGCAGGGGTAGCGGGATACAACTCTCCTTTCTGTATTTTAGCAATTTGATGTTTTAATAATCCATTAGCTCTCTCCACGATACCCTAATCCTTGTCTCTGTTAGTGAGACTGGGGTTGGAGTGGCTCTGGCTCCCCCTGTGCTGCTCGGCCTAGTCCTCTAAAGGGGAGGAGGCCTTGATCAAGTAACTGCTTAGTAACCGCAGCACTAGGACTAAACATATACACTCCCATTTTTTCCATGATATCACGACCCCATAAATTAATTGGCAGATGATCCAGGACAAATGGCTGAAAATGACCAGAGTGCCCTTCCTCATCTCTCCAAGTAAGAATCGCACTGCTCTGCTGTGGGTCAGTTGCATACCCCATCCCCTGTAGGGAAGTCATAGAGGTTGTCAGGGGCCATTGGGCTGGCCAATGTTTTTTAGATATTACAGACACATCTGCTCCAGTGTCTAATATTCCTTTAAAGGGCTTTTCTTGTATAAATATAGTCATCTCAGGCCTCTCTTGTTTTATGCTTTGTACCCAATAGATATCAGAAGATCTAAATCCTCTGTCCACATGGGGAATTAGCAGTCTCCCCTGGAGGTAAAGGCACGAGTATTAGTTGTGCTAATTTTTGACCGGCTGGGATCGATACCACGTGTTTCGGGGCAGAGGCCATAACTTTGATTTCTCCAGTAAAATCCTGGTCGATTTTGCCAGGTGTAATCTGTATCCCTTTAAGGGCTGAGCTACTTCGCCCTAACAGCAATCCAGCCACTCCCAGGGGAAGGGGGCCGAAGACCCCCGTGGGGAGAGCTTGTGTCCCCATCTCTGGGGTCAATACTGAGCAGGTGGAGGAACAGAGGTCCAATCCTTCACTGCCTGGGATGGCACAGAGGAGGCTGGAGACTGATCTTGGGGGGTTGTTAGAAGATGCACTTGTGGCCGAGAAGAGGGAGGGACTGCCCCATGGTTTTGCGGGGCCAGGGGCTGGCCCCTTCTCCAGTTTCCCGAAAAGGGGCAGCCATTGCGATTTGTTGCTGACTTGCAATCTTTAGCCCAGTGCTTCCCTTTACCACAGCGTGGAAATGTGCCAGGTGATTTTTCTCTCTTTAACCTGGCCTGGCGTGGGCATTGCGTCAACCAATGTCCTATTTGTCCACAAGAAAAGCAATGCCCTGGGGGTCTAGCATCCTGAGAATGCCGCTGACCTCTGTATTTTAGAAATTCAGTAACAGTCTTTCCTTGAGGAGCGGCGGCTAAAGTAAGGCCTTGTACATGGGAGGGTCCAATATCAGCACACAGTGAAATAAAGTCCGTGATTCCTCCCTTATTCCTATGGGGTCTGATAGCCGCCTGACAGGCGGCGTTGGCATTTTCATAGGCTATGTGTCTAACTATAATCCTCCTTGCGTTCTCATCTTGTACTAGGCGGTCTGCAGTCTCTATTAATCGAGACAAAAATTCTAGATAAGGTTCATTCGGTCCCTGTTTAACTTCTACTAGATTTTTTGTACGATTGGAATTGCGTAACCTTTTCCAAGCCTCTCTCGCTGCAGCATTTATTTGTAAATAGGCCTCCTTTGCATAACCCAATTGATCTTCGGTGTTTTTATAGGTTCTCTCTCCTAACAACTGATCAACAGTGTAAGACAGGTTCTTAGACCCATTTGTTTCAATTTTAGCCGGACACTGTGCAGTGAACTCTGTCTCCCATAATAAGTACTCTCCTGCACTAAGGCATGCTCTGGCAAGCCGCTTCCAGTCATTTGGGCATGCAATACCAGCACACGAAGCCTCCAGTATTACTTGAGTAAAAGGGGCAGTTGGCCCATATTGGGAGCAGGCACTTTTTAAATCCTGTAATAGTTTAACAGGAACAGGTTGATGGTATACTTGTTCATCATGATAAACTAAACTAGGGAAGCACTGAGGCCCTGAAATATCTTCCCTCTCTCTAGCAGCCTGAGTCAGGTTTAATTGCGATGCACTGTTCCTGCTTGTGGTACCTGTTAAAAGGGACTTGTTCCTAGGGCCTTTAGGCTTGCCTAAATGTTGAAAAAGGGATTGAGGCCGTAAGGCTGCAGCCGGTGGCGGTGGGTGTGAGGGGTAAGGTTTAGAATCAGACATCATATTGGCCTGAGGGTCATCTTTCTTTCCTACTTCTGGGGGGGCTCTCTGCTCCATCCCCATTTTCGATAGAAAATGTAGCATTTCTTCTAACTTCTTCTCTATCGTAGCCACCCGGCCCTCCATTGACTCATCATAACTTCCCTCCTTGATATTCAAACCTGAATTCTGATACTCAATATCTACTGGTTGTTGTTCCCTTTTCAAGATCTCACTTAGACTCTCTTGGGCTGCTGCATATGGCTCAGCCTCAGGTTTTTCAGAAGGGTCCTTTAACTCATAAATTTCCCTTAATTCAAGATTAAGTTCAGCATTCTCATGTTGAGGATCTATGCATTCATTTACTAGATTCCATACATCAATAGCCTCTACTGGGGTCTTTTCGGGGCCATATACATTATAATATTCTTGAATTCTTTTTCCTATCTGCTGCCAGGTTTTTTTGAATTTCTCCTCTAAAAACCTCGGGCATGCCTCCTCGACAAACTGTAGGGAGCTCTGAAGCACCCCTTTTTCCACCCACGTTCCGTGGGCTTCAAGTAGGTCTGTTAAGATCGGTACAAATGACCTATGGCTATTAACTTGACCCATAATTTTTACTCCTGACTATACACTCTCTTAAGATCCTCTCTTAATAGTCCTACGATGTGTTACTCACCACAGCGGGGTCCTCCACTGTCGTCCCAGATTTTCAGGGTCCCTGTTTGGGCGCCAGATGCCGGGGCCTACTGGCAGCAAATTGGGGTTCCTGAAATAGGGGGCAGGGACTGGAAAAATTAGAAGAGAGACAAACACATCGGGTCCGGGAGGTCTGCAGCTCAGGCAAAAACTGCAGCACCCATTTATTCTCAACTCAAAGTTTATATCCCTTCTTGAGACCAGGGCACTGCCAGGAGTTACATCCAGATGGTTAATCAGGAAACTGTTGGGGGTTACATTCATATGGTAAATCTCAGATCAATTGAAAAGGAGAAGGCCAAAAAACAATAAGACAATCAAGCAATTATCTGATGCAAATCAAAGTACAGTTTGATTCCACTCTTGCTCCCGACAGGTTTAGGGTTAGGGTTAGGGTTAGGGTAAGGGTTAAGGGTTAAGGTTAGGGTTAGGGTTAAGGTAAGGGTAAGTTTAGGGTTAGGGTTAGGATTAGGGTAAGGGTTAGGGTTAGGTTTAGGGTAAGGGTAAGGTTTAGGGTTAGGGTTAGGGTTAGGGTAGGGGTTAAGGTAAGGGTAAGGGTTAGGGTTAGGATTACGGTTAGGATTAGGGTTAAGGTTAGGTTTAGGTTTAGGGTTAGGGATAGGGTTAGGGTAAGGGTTAGGTTTAGGGTTAGCGTTAGGGTTAGTGCAAGGGTTAGGGTTAGGGTAAGTGTTAGGGTTAGGGTTAGGTTTAGCATTAAGGTTAGGGTTAGGGTAAGGGTAAGTGTTAGGGTTAGGGTGAGGGTTAGGTTTAGGGTTAGGGTAAGGGTTAGGGTTAGGGTTAGGGTTAGTGCAAGGGTTAGGGTTAGGGTAAGGGTTAGGGTTAGGGTTAGGTTTAGCATTAAGGTTAGGGTTAGGGTAAGGGTAAGTGTTAGGGTTAGGGTGAGGGTTAGGTTTAGGGTTAGGGTAAGGGTTAGGGTTAGGGTTAGGGTGAGCGTTAGGGTTAGGGTTAGGGGTTAGGTTAAGGGTTAGGGTTAGGGGAAGGGTTACGGTTACGGTTAGGGTAAGGGTTAGGGTAAGGGTTAGGGTTAGGGTGAGGGAAAGGGTAAGGGTTAGGGTTAGTGTTAGGATTAGGGTAAGGATTAGGGTTAGGGTTAGGGTTAGGGTAAGGGTTAGGTTTAGGGTTAGGGTTAGGGTTAGCATTAAGGTTAGAGTTAGGGTTAGGGTAAGGGTAAGGATTAGGGTTAGGATAAGGGTTAGGGTTAGGGTTAGGGTTATGGGTTATGGTTAGGGTTAGGGTTAGGTTTAGGGTTAGGGTTTGGTAAGGGTAAGGGTTAGGGTTAGGGTTCGGTTTACTGTTAGGGTTAGGGTAAGTGTAAGGGTTAGGGTTTGGGTTAGGGTTAGGGATAGGATTAAGGTTAGGGTTACTGTTAGGGTTAAGGTTAGGGAAAGGGTAAGGGTTAGGGTTAGTGTTACGGTGAGGGAAAGGGAAAGGGTTAGGGTTAGGGTTAGGGTTAGGGGTTAATGCTAGGATTAGGGTTAGGGTCAGGGTTAGGTTTAGGGTTAGGGTTAGGGTAAGGGTAAGGGATAGGGTTAGGGTTAGGTTTAAGGTGAGGTTTAGGGTAGGATTAGGGTAAGGGTAAGGGTTAGGATTAGGGTTAGTTTTAGGGTTAAGGTTAGGGTTAGGTTTAGTGTAAGGGTAAGGGTAAGGGTTAGGGTTAGGTTTAGGTTTAGGGGTTAGGGTTAGGTAAGGGTTAGGTTCGGGTAAGGGTAAGGTTTAGGGTTAGGGTTAGGGTTAGGTTTAGGGGTTAGGGTTAGGAAAGGGTTAGGTTTAGGTTTAGGGTTAGGGTAAGGGTAAGGGTTAGGGTTAGGGTTAGAGTTAGCGTTAGGGTAAGGGTAAGAGTTAGGGTTAATGTTAGGGTTAGGGTTAGTGTTAGTGTTAGGGTTAGGGTTAGGGTAAGGGTAAGTGTTAGGGTTAGGGTTAGTGTTAGTGTTAGGGTTAGGGTAATGGTTAGGGTTATGGTTATGGTTAGGGTAAGGGTTAGGCTAAGGGTTATGGTTAGGGTTAGGTGTAGGGTTAGGGTTAGGGTAAAGGTAAGGGTTTGGGTTAGGGTTAGGGTAAGGGGTAGGGGTAGGGTTAGGGTAAGGGTAAGGGTAAGTGTTAGGGTTAGGGTTAAGTTTAAGGTTAGGCTTAGGGTTAGGATTACGTTTAGGGTAAGGGTAAGGGTTAGGGATAGGGTTAGGGTTAGGGATAGGGTTAGGGTTAGCATTAAGTTTAGGGTTAGGGTTAGGGTAAGGGTAAGGGTTAGGGTTAGGGTTAGGGTTTAGGGTTAGAGTTAGGGTTAGATTTAGGGTTAGGGTTTGGGTAAGGGTAAGGGTTAGGTTTAGGGTTAAGGTTAGGGTTAGGGTTAGGGTAAGAATAAGGGTTAGGGTTAGGGTTAGGGTTAGGGTTAGGTATAGGCTTAGGGTTAGCATTAAGGTTACGGTTAGGGTTAGGGTTAGGGTAAGGGTTCGGGTTAGGGTAAGGGTTAGGGTTAGGGTTAAGGTTAGGGTTAGGGTTGGGTTAGGCTAAGCGTTAAGTTAGGATTAGGGTAAGGTTTAAGGTTAGGTTTAGGGTTAGGGTTAGGGTTAGGGTTAGGGTAAGGCTAAGGGTTAGGGTTAGGTTTAGGTTTAGGGTAAGGGTAAGGTTAGGGTAAGGGTTAGGGATAGTGTAAGGGTTAGGGTTAGGGTTAGGGTAAGGGTAAGGGTTAGGTTTAGGTTTAGGGTTAGTGTTAGGGTTAGGGTAAGTGTTAGGGTGAAGGTTAGGGTTAGGGGTTAGAGTTAGGGTTAGGTTTAGTGTTAGTGTAAGGTTAAGGTTTAGGGTTAGGGTAAGGGTTAGGGGTTAGGTTAGGGTTGGGGTTAAGGTAAGGGAAAGTTTAGGGTTAGGGTTAGGGTTAGGGCAAGGTTTAGTGTTAGGTTTAGGGTAAGGTTTAGCGTTAGGGTTACGGTTAGGGTAAGGGTTAGGGTTAGGGTTAGGGTTAGGATTAGGGAAATGTTTAGGGTTAGGGTTAGGGTTAGGGTTAGCATTAAGGTTACGGTTAGGGTAAGGGTAAGGTTTAGGGTTAGGGTTAGTGTTAGGTTTAGGGTTGGGGTAAGGGTTAGGGTTAGGATTAGGGTTAGGGTTAGGGTTAGGGTGAGCGTTAGGGTTAGGGTTCGGGGTTAGGTTTAGGGTTAAGGTTAGGGTAAGGGTTAGGGTTACGGTTAGGGTAAGGGTTAGGGTTAGGTTAAGGGTAAGGGTTAGAGTTAGGGTTAGGGTTAGGGTTATGGTTAGGGGTTAGTGTTAGGGTTTGTGTTAGGGTAAGGATCAGACTTAGGTTTACGTCTAGGGTAAGTTTAAGTGTTAAGGTTAGGGTTAGGTTAGGGTAAGGGTAAGGGTAAGGGTTAGTGTTAGGGTTAGGGTTGGGGTTAGGGTAAGGGTAAGTGTTAGGTTAAGGGTTACGGTTAGGGTTAGGGTTAAGGTTACGGTTAGGGGTTAGGGTTAAGTTAGGGTTGGGTTTAGGGTTAGGGTTAGTTTAAGGGTAAGGGTTAGGTTTAAGATTAGGGTTAGGTTTAGTGTTAGGGTTAGGGTAAGTGTATGGGTTAGGGTTAGGTTTAGGGTTAGGGGTTAGTGTTAGGGTTAGTGTTAGTGTTAGGTTTAGGGTTAGGGTTAGTTTAAGGGTAAGGGTTAGGTTTGGGATTAGGGTTAGGTTTAGTGTTAGGGTTAGGGTAAGGGTATGGGTTAGGGTTAGGGTTAGGGTTAGGGGTTAGTGTTCTGGTTAGGGTTAGTGTTAGGGTTAGGGTTAGGGTTAGGGAAAGTGTAAGGGTTAGGGTTAGGTTTAGGATTAGGGTAAGGATTAGGGTTAGGTTTAGTGTTAGGGTAAGGGTTAGGGTTAGGGTTAGGGTTAGGGATTGCATTAATGTTAGGGTTAGGGTTAGGGTAAGGGTAAAGGTTAGGGTTAGGTTTAGGGTTAGGGATTGGGTTAAGGTTAGGATTAGGGTTAGGGTAGGGTTAGGTTACGGGTTAGTGTTAGTGTTAGGGATAGGGAAAGGGTTAGGTTTAGGGTAAGAGTTAGGGTTAGGGTTAGGGTTAGGGTTAGGGTTAACATTATGTTTAGGGTTAGCATTAGGGTATGGGGAAAGGCTAGGTTTAGGGTTAGTGTTAGGATTAGGGTAAGGGTAAGGTTTAGGGTTAGGGTAAGGATTAGGGTTAGGGTAAGGGTTAGGGTTAGGGTTAGGTTTAGGTTTAGGTTTAGGGTAAGGGTAAGGGTTAGGTTTAGGTTTAGGGTTAGGGTTAGGGTAAGGTTTAGGGTTAAGGTTACGGTTAGGGGTTAGGGTTAGGGTTAGGGTTAGGTTTAGGGTTAGTGTAAGGGTAAGGTTTAGGTTTAGGGTAAGGGTTTGGGGTTAGGGTTAGGGTTAGGGTTAAGGAAAGGGTAAGATTAGGGTTAGGGTTAGGGTTAGGGTTAGGTTTAGGGTAAGGGTAAGGTTTAGGGTTAGGGTAAGGGTTAAGGCAAGGGTAAGGGTTAGCGTTAGGGTTACGGTTAGGGATAGTGTTAAGGTTAGGTTTAGGTTTAGGGTTAGGGTTAGGGTTAGGGTAAGGGTTAGGGTTAGGGTTAGGGTTAGGGTTAGGGAAAGGGTTAGGGTTAGGGTAAGGGTTAGGGTTAGGTTTAGGTTTAGCATTAAGGTTAGGGTTAGGGTAAGGTTAAGTGTTAGGGTTAGGGTTAGTGTTCGGTTTAGAGTTAGGTAAGGGTTAGGTTTAGGGTTAAGTTTAGGGTTAGGGTTACAGTTAGGATAAGGGTTAGGTTTAGGGTTAGGGTAAGGATAAGGGTTAGGTTTAGGGTTAGGGTAAGGGTTAGTGTTAGGGTTAGGGTTAGGGTCAGGAGTTAGGGTTAGGGTTAGGGTTAGGGTAAGGATTGGAGTTAGGGTTGGTTTAGGGTAAGGGTAAGTGTTAGGGTTAGGGTTAGGATTAGGGTTAGGGTAACGGTAAGGGTTAGGTTTAGGTTAGGGGTTAGGTTTAGGGTTTAGTGTTACGGTAAGGGTATGGGTTAGGGTTAGAGTTAGGGTTAGGGTTAATTATAGGGTTAGGGGTTAGGTTTAGGGTTAGGTTTAGGGTTAGGTTTAGGGTTAGGGTTAGGGTAAGGGTAAGGGTTAGGTTTAGGTTATGGGTTAGGGTTAGGGTTAGGTTTACGTTTAGGTTTAGGGAAAGGGTAAGGGTTAAGGTTAGGGTTAGAGTTAGGGTTAAGGTTAGGGTTAGGGTAAGGGTAAGGGTTAGGGTAAGGGTAAGGCTTAGGTTTAGGTTAAGGGTTAGGTTTAGGGTTAGGGTTAGGGTAGGAGTATGGGTTAGGGTTAGGGTTAGGGTTAGGGTTAAGGTTAGGGTTAGAGTTAGGGTTAAGGTTAGGGTTAGGGTAAGGGTTAGGGTTAGGGTTAGGGTTAGGGTTAAGTTTAAGTTTAGGGTTAGGGTTAGGCTAAGGGTTAGGTTTGGGTTTAGGGTAAGGGTTAGGGTTAGGGTTAAGGAAAGGGTAAGGGTTAGGGTTAGGGTTAGGATGAGGGTAAGGATTAGGGTTAGGGTTAGGGTTAGGTTTAGGCTTTGGGTAAGGGTAAGGGTTAGGGTTAGGGTTAAGGTTAGAGTTAGGGTGAGGGTTAGGGTAAGGGTAAAGGTTAGGGTTAGGTTTAGGGTTAGGGATTGGGTTAAGGTTAGGATTAGGGTTAGGGTAGGGTTGGGTTACGGGTTAATGTTAGGGTTAGGGTTAGGGAAAGGGTTAGGTTTAGGGTAAGAGTTAGGAGTTTGGGTTAGGGTTAGGGTTAGGGTAAGGATTGGAGTTAGGGTTGGTTTAGGGTAAGGGTAAGTGTTAGGGTTAGGGTTAGGGTTAGGGTTAGGGTTAGGGTAACGGTAAGGGTTAGGTTTAGGTTAAGGGTTAGGTTTAGGGTTAGTGTTACGGTAAGGGTATGGGTTAGGGTTAGAGTTAGGGTTAGGGTTAAGAATAGGGTTAGGGGTTAGGTTTAGGGTTAGGTTTAGGGTTAGGTTTAGGGTTAGGGTTAGGGTAAGGGTAAGGGTTAGGGTTTGGGTTAGGGTTAGGAATTGGGTTATGGTTAGGGTTACTGTTAGTTTTAGGGTTAGGGAAAGGGTAAGGGGTAGGGTTAGGGTTACGGTTAGGGAAAGGGAAAGGGTTAGGATTAGGGTTAGGATTAGGGATTAGGTTTAGTATTAGGGTTAGGGTCAGGGTTAGGTTTAGGGTTAGGGTTAGGGTAAGTGTAAGGGTTAGGGTTAGGGTTAGGGTTAGGGGTTAGGGTTAGAGTTAGGGTTAGATTTAGGGTTAGTTTTAGGTAAGGGGTAGGGTTAGGGTTTGGGTAAGGGTAAGGTTAAGGGTTAGGGTTAGGGTTAAGTTTAGAGTTAGGGTTAGGGTTAGGGTAAGGGTAAAGGTTAGGGTTAGGGTTAGGGTTAGTGAAAGGGTTAGGTTTAGGGTAAGAGTTACGTTTAGGGTTAGGGTTAGGGTTACGGTTAGTGAAAGGGTTAGGTTTAGGGTAAGAGTTACGGTTAGGGTTAGGGTTAGGGTTAGCATTAAAGTTAGGGTTAGGTTTAGGGTAAGGGTAAGGGTTGGCGTTAGGGTTAGGGTTAGGGTTAGGCATTAGGGTTAGGGTTAAGATAAGGGTTAGAGTTAGGGTTAGGGTTAGGTTTAGGGTTAGGGGTTATGGTTACAGTTGGGGTTATGGTAAGGATTGGAGTTAGGGTTAGGTTTAGGGTAAGGGTAAGTGTTAGGGTTAGGGATAGGTTTAGGTTTAGGGTTAGGGTAAGGGTATGGGTTAGGGTTAGGGTTAGGGTTAGGATAAGGGTAAGGGTTAGGGTTAGGGTTAGGGTTAGGGAAAGGTATGGGTTAGGGTTAGGATTAGGGTTAAGGTTAGGCTTAAAGTTAGGGTTAAGTTTAGGGTTAGGGTAAGGGTTCGGGTTAGGGTAAGGGTTAGGGTTAGGGTTAAGGTTAGGGTTAGGGTTGGGTTAGGCTAAGCGTTAAGTTAGGATTAGGGTAAGGTTTAAGGTTAGGTTTAGGGTTAGGGTTAGGGTTAGGGTTAGGGTAAGGCTAAGGGTTAGGGTTAGGGTTAAGGTTAAGGTTAGGTTTAGGGTTAGGTTTAGGTTTAGGGTAAGGGTAAGGTTAGGGTAAGGGTTAGGGATAGTGTAAGGGTTAGGGTTAGGGTTAGGGTAAGGGTAAGGGTTAGGTTTAGGTTTAGGGTTAGTGTTAGGGTTAGGGTAAGTGTTAGGGTGAAGGTTAGGGTTAGGGGTTAGAGTTAGGGTTAGGTTTAGTGTTAGTGTAAGGTTAAGGTTTAGGGTTAGGGTAAGGGTTAGGGGTTAGGGTTAGGGTTGGGGTTAAGGTAAGGGAAAGTTTAGGGTTAGGGTTAGGGTTAGGGCAAGGTTTAGTGTTAGGTTTAGGGTAAGGGTTAAGGTTAGGGTTAGGTTTAGCGTTAGGGTTACGGTTAGGGTAAGGGTTAGGGTTAGGGTTAGGGTTAGGGTTAGGGAAATGTTTAGGGTTAGGGTTAGGGTTAGGGTTAGCATTAAGGTTACGGTTAGGGTAAGGGTAAGGTTTAGGGTTAGGGTTAGTGTTAGGTTTAGGGTTAGGGTAAGGGTTAGGGTTAGGATTAGGGTTAGGGTTAGGGTTAGGGTGAGCGTTAGGGTTAGGGTTCGGGGTTAGGTTTAGGGTTAAGGTTAGGGTAAGGGTTAGGGTTACGGTTAGGGTAAGGGTTAGGGTTAGGTTAAGGGTAAGGGTTAGAGTTAGGGTTAGGGTTAGGGTTATGGTTAGGGGTTAGTGTTAGGATTTGTGTTAGGGTAAGGATTAGACTTAGGTTTACGTCTAGGGTAAGTTTAAGTGTTAAGGTTAGGGTTAGGTTAGGGTAAGGGTTAGTGTTAGGGTTAGGGTTGGGGTTAGGGTACGGGTAAGTGTTAGGTTAAGGGTTACAGTTAGGGTTAGGGTTAAGGTTACGGTTAGGGGTTAGGGTTAAGTTAGGGTTGGGTTTAGGGTTAGGGTTAGTTTAAGGGTAAGGGTTAGGTTTAAGATTAGGGTTAGGTTTAGTGTTAGGGTTAGGGTAAGTGTATGGGTTAGGGTTAGGTTTAGGGTTAGGGTTAGGGTTAGGGTTAGGGTTAGGGTTAGGTTAGGGTTAGGGTTAGGGTTAGGGTTAGGGTTAGGGTTAGTTTAAGGGTAAGGGTTAGGGTTAGGGTTAGGGTTAGGGTTAGGGTTAGTTTAAGGGTAAGGGTTAGGTTTGGGATTAGGGTTAGGTTTAGTGTTAGGGTTAGGGTAAGGGTATGGGTTAGGGTTAGGGTTAGGGTTAGGGGTTAGTGTTCTGGTTAGGGTTAGTGTTAGGGTTAGGGTTAGGGTTAGGGAAAGTGTAAGGGTTAGGGTTAGGTTTAGGATTAGGGTAAGGATTAGGGTTAGGTTTAGTGTTAGGGTAAGGGTTAGGGTTAGGGTTAGGGTTAGGGATTGCATTAATGTTAGGGTTAGGGTTAGGGTAAGGGTAAAGGTTAGGGTTAGGTTTAGGGTTAGGGATTGGGTTAAGGTTAGGATTAGGGTTAGGGTAGGGTTAGGTTACGGGTTAGTGTTAGTGTTAGGGTTAGGGAAAGGGTTAGGTTTAGGGTAAGAGTTAGGGTTAGGGTTAGGGTTAGGGTTAGGGTTAACATTATGTTTAGGGTTAGCATTAGGGTATGGGGAAAGGCTAGGTTTAGGGTTAGTGTTAGGATTAGGATAAGGGTAAGGTTTAGGGTTAGGGTAAGGATTAGGGTTAGGGTAAGGGTTAGGGTTAGGGTTAGGTTTAGGTTTAGGTTTAGGGTAAGGGTTAGGTTTAGGTTTAGGGTTAGGGTTAGGGTAAGGTTTAGGGTTAAGGTTACGGTTAGGGGTTAGGGTTAGGGTTAGGGTTAGGTTTAGGGTTAGTGTAAGGGTAAGGTTTAGGTTTAGGGTAAGGGTTTGGGGTTAGGGTTAGGGTTAGGGTTAAGGAAAGGGTAAGATTAGGGTTAGGGTTAGGGTTAGGGTTAGGTTTAGGGTAAGGGTAAGGTTTAGGGTTAGGGTAAGGTTTAAGGTAAGGGTAAGGGTTAGCGTTAGGGTTACGGTTAGGGATAGTGTTAAGGTTAGGTTTAGGTTTAGGGTTAGGGTTAGGGTTAGGGTAAGGGTTAGGGTTAGGGTTAGGGTTAGGGAAAGGGTTAGGGTTAGGGTAAGGGTTAGGGTTAGGTTTAGGTTTAGCATTAAGGTTAGGGTTAGGGTAAGGTTAAGTGTTAGGGTTAGGGTTAGTGTTCGGTTTAGAGTTAGGTAAGGGTTAGGTTTAGGGTTAAGTTTAGGGTTAGGGTTACAGTTAGGATAAGGGTTAGGTTTAGGGTTAGGGTAAGGATAAGGGTTAGGGTTAGGGTTAGGGTTAGGGTTAGGGTTAGGGGTTATGTTAAGGGTTAGGGTTAGGGTAAGTGTTAGGGTTATGGTTAGGATAACGGTTAGGTTTAGCGTTAGGGTAAGGGTTAGTGTTAGGGTTAGGGTTAGGGTCAGGAGTTAGGGTTAGGGTTAGGGTTAGGGTAAGGATTGGAGTTAGGGTTGGTTTAGGGTAAGGGTAAGTGTTAGGGTTAGGGTTAGTATTAGGGTTAGGGTAACGGTAAGGGTTAGGTTTAGGTTAGGGGTTAGGTTTAGGGTTAGTGTTACGGTAAAGGTATGGGTTAGGGTTAGAGTTAGGGTTAGGGTTAATTATAGGGTTAGGGCTTAGGTTTAGGGTTAGCTTTAGGGTTAGGTTTAGGGTTAGGGTTAGGGTAAGGGTAAGGGTTAGGTTTAGGTTATGGGTTATGGTTAGGGTTAGGTTTAGGTTTAGGTTTAGGGTAAGGGTAAGGGTTAAGGTTAGGGTTAGAGTTAGGGTTAAGGTTAGGGTTAGGGTAAGGGTAAGGGTTAGGGTAAGGGTAAGGCTTAGGTTTAGGTTAAGGGTTAGGTTTAGGGTTAGGGTTAGGGTAGGAGTATGGGTTAGGGTTAGGGTTAGGGTTAGGGTTAAGGTTAGGGTTAGAGTTAGGGTTAAGGTTAGGGTTAGGGTAAGGGTAAGGGTTAGGGTTAGGGTTAGGGTTAGGGTTAAGTTTAAGTTTAGGGTTAGGGTTAGGCTAAGGGTTAGGTTTGGGTTTAGGGTAAGGGTTAGGGTTAGGGTTAAGGAAAGGGTAAGGGTAAGGGTTAGGGTTAGGATGAGGGTAAGGATTAGGGTTAGGGTTAGGGTTAGGGTTAGGCTTTGGGTAAGGGTAAGGGTTAGGGTTAGGGTTAAGGTTAGAGTTAGGGTGAGGGTTAGGGTAAGGGTAAAGGTTAGGGTTAGGTTTAGGGTTAGGGATTGGGTTAAGGTTAGGATTAGGGTTAGGGTAGGGTTGGGTTATGGGTTAATGTTAGGGTTAGGGTTAGGGAAAGGGTTAGGTTTAGGGTAAGAGTTAGGAGTTTGGGTTAGGGTTAGGGTTAGGGTAAGGATTGGAGTTAGGGTTGGTTTAGGGTAAGGGTAAGTGTTAGGGTTAGGGTTAGGGTTAGGGTTAGGGTAACGGTAAGGGTTAGGTTTAGGTTAAGGGTTAGGTTTAGGGTTAGTGTTACGGTAAGGGTATGGGTTAGGGTTAGAGTTAGGGTTAGGGTTAAGAATAGGGTTAGGGGTTAGGTTTAGGGTTAGGTTTAGGGTTAGGTTTAGGGTTAGGGTTAGGGTAAGGGTAAGGGTTAGGGTTTGGGTTAGGGTTAGGAATTGGGTTATGGTTAGGGTTACTGTTAGGGTTAGGGTTAGGGAAAGGGTAAGGGGTAGGGTTAGGGTTACGGTTAGGGAAAGGGAAAGGGTTAGGATTAGGGTTAGGATTAGGGGTTAGGTTTAGGATTAGGGTTAGGGTCAGGGTTAGGTTTAGGGTTAGGGTTAGGGTAAGTGTAAGGGTTAGGGTTAGGGTTAGGGTTAGGGGTTAGGGTTAGAGTTAGGGTTAGATTTAGGGTTAGTTTTAGGTAAGGGGTAGGGTTAGGGTTTGGGTAAGGGTAAGGTTAAGGGTTAGGGTTAGGGTTAAGTTTAGAGTTAGGGTTAGGGTTAGGGTAAGGGTAAAGGTTAGGGTTAGGGTTAGGGTTAGTGAAAGGGTTAGGTTTAGGGTAAGAGTTACGTTTAGGGTTAGGGTTAGGGTTACGGTTAGTGGAAGGGTTAGGTTTAGGTAAGAGTTACGGTTAGGGTTAGGGTTAGGGTTAGCATTAAAGTTAGGGTTAGGTTTAGGGTAAGGGTAAGGGTTGGCGTTAGGGTTAGGGTTAGGGTTAGGCATTGGGGTTAGGGTTAAGATAAGGGTTAGAGTTAGGGTTAGGGTTAGGTTTAGGGTTAGGGGTTAGGGTTACAGTTGGGGTTATGGTAAGGATTGGAGTTAGGGTTAGGTTTAGGGTAAGGGTAAGTGTTAGGGTTAGGGATAGGTTTAGGGATAGGGTTAGGGTAAGGGTATGGGTTAGGGTTAGGGTTAGGGTTAGGATAAGGGTAAGGGTTAGGGTTAGGGTTAGGGTTAGGGAAAGGTATGGGTTAGGGTTAGGGTTAGGGTTAAGGTTAGGCTTAAAGTTAGGGTTAAGTTTAGGGTTAGGGTAAGGGTTCGGGTTAGGGTAAGGGTTAGGGTTAGGGTTAAGGTTAGGGTTAGGGTTGGGTTAGGCTAAGCGTTAAGTTAGGATTAGGGTAAGGTTTAAGGTTAGGTTTAGGGTTAGGGTTAGGGTTAGGGTTAGGGTATGGCTAAGGGTTAGGGTTAGGGTTAAGGTTAAGGTTAGGTTTAGGGTTAGGTTTAGGTTTAGGGTAAGGGTAAGGTTAGGGTAAGGGTTAGGGATAGTGTAAGGGTTAGGGTTAGGGTTAGGGTAAGGGTAAGGGTTAGGTTTAGGTTTAGGGTTAGTGTTAGGGTTAGGGTAAGTGTTAGGGTGAAGGTTAGGGTTAGGGGTTAGAGTTAGGGTTAGGTTTAGTGTTAGTGTAAGGTTAAGGTTTAGGGTTAGGGTAAGGGTTAGGGGTTAGGGTTAGGGTTGGGGTTAAGGTAAGGGAAAGTTTAGGGTTAGGGTTAGGGATAGGGCATGGTTTAGTGTTAGGTTTAGGGTAAGGGTTAAGGTTAGGGTTAGGTTTAGCGTTAGGGTTACGGTTAGGGTAAGGGTTAGGGTTAGGGTTAGGGTTAGGGAAATGTTTAGGGTTAGGGTTAGGGTTAGGGTTAGCATTAAGGTTACGGTTAGGGTAAGGGTAAGGTTTAGGGTTAGGGTTAGTGTTAGGTTTAGGGTTAGGGTAAGGGTTAGGGTTAGGATTAGGGTTAGGGTTAGGGTTAGGGTGAGCGTTAGGGTTAGGGTTCGGGGTTAGGTTTAGGGTTAAGGTTAGGGTAAGGGTTAGGGTTACGGTTAGGGTAAGGGTTAGGGTTAGGTTAAGGGTAAGGGTTAGAGTTAGGGTTAGGGTTAGGGTTATGGTTAGGGGTTAGTGTTAGGGTTTGTGTTAGGGTAAGGATTAGACTTAGGTTTACGTCTAGGGTAAGTTTAAGTGTTAAGGTTAGGGTTAGGTTAGGGTAAGGGTAAGGGTTAGTGTTAGGGTTAGGGTTGGGGTTAGGGTAAGGGTAAGTGTTAGGTTAAGGGTTACGGTTAGGGTTAGGGTTAAGGTTACGGTTAGGGGTTAGGGTTAAGTTAGGGTTGGGTTTAGGGTTAGGGTTAGTTTAAGGGTAAGGGTTAGGTTTAAGATTAGGGTTAGGTTTAGTGTTAGGGTTAGGGTAAGTGTATGGGTTAGGGTTAGGTTTAGGGTTAGGGGTTAGTGTTAGGGTTAGTGTTAGTGTTAGGTTTAGGGTTAGGGTTAGTTTAAGGGTAAGGGTTAGGTTTGGGATTAGGGTTAGGTTTAGTGTTAGGGTTAGGGTAAGGGTATGGGTTAGGGTTAGGGTTAGGGGTTAGTGTTCTGGTTAGGGTTAGTGTTAGGGTTAGGGTTAGGGTTAGGGAAAGTGTAAGGGTTAGGGTTAGGTTTAGGATTAGGGTAAGGATTAGGGTTAGGTTTAGTGTTAGGGTAAGGGTTAGGGTTAGGGTTAGGGTTAGGGATTGCATTAATGTTAGGGTTAGGGTTAGGGTAAGGGTAAAGGTTAGGGTTAGGTTTAGGGTTAGGGATTGGGTTAAGGTTAGGATTAGGGTTAGGGTAGGGTTACGTTACGGGTTAGTGTTAGTGTTAGGGTTAGGGAAAGGGTTAGGTTTAGGGTAAGAGTTAGGGTTAGGGTTAGGGTTAGGGTTAGGGTTAACATTATGTTTAGGGTTAGCATTAGGGTATGGGGAAAGGCTAGGTTTAGGGTTAGTGTTAGGATTAGGGTAAGGGTAAGGTTTAGGGTTAGGGTAAGGATTAGGGTTAGGGTAAGGGTTAGGGTTAGGGTTAGGTTTAGGTTTAGGTTTAGGGTAAGGGTAAGGGTTAGGTTTAGGTTTAGGGTTAGGGTTAGGGTAAGGTTTAGGGTTAAGGTTACGGTTAGGGGTTAGGGTTAGGGTTAGGGTTAGGTTTAGGGTTAGTGTAAGGGTAAGGTTTAGGTTTAGGGTAAGGGTTTGGGGTTAGGGTTAGGGTTAGGGTTAAGGAAAGGGTAAGATTAGGGTTAGGGTTAGGGTTAGGGTTAGGTTTAGGGTAAGGGTAAGGTTTAGGGTTAGGGTAAGGGTTAAGGTAAGGGTAAGGGTTAGCGTTAGGGTTACGGTTAGGGATAGTGTTAAGTTTAGGTTTAGGTTTAGGGTTAGGGTTAGGGTTAGGGTAAGGGTTAGGGTTAGGGTTAGGGTTAGGGAAAGGGTTAGGGTTAGGGTAAGGGTTAGGGTTAGGTTTAGGTTTAGCATTAAGGTTAGGGTTAGGGTAAGGTTAAGTGTTAGGGTTAGGGTTAGTGTTCGGTTTAGAGTTAGGTAAGGGTTAGGTTTAGGGTTAAGTTTAGGGTTAGGGTTACAGTTAGGATAAGGGTTAGGTTTAGGGTTAGGGTAAGGATAAGGGTTAGGGTTAGGGTTAGGGTTAGTGTTAGGGTTAGGGGTTATGTTAAGGGTTAGGGTTAGGGTAAGTGTTAGGGTTATGGTTAGGATAACGTTTAGGTTTAGGGTTAGGGTAAGGGTTAGTGTTAGGGTTAGGGTTAGGGTCAGGAGTTAGGGTTAGGGTTAGGGTTAGGGTAAGGATTGGAGTTAGGGTTGGTTTAGGGTAAGGGTAAGTGTTAGGGTTAGGGTTAGGATTAGGGTTAGGGTAACGGTAAGGGTTAGGTTTAGGTTAGGGGTTAGGTTTAGGGTTTAGTGTTACGGTAAGGGTATGGGTTAGGGTTAGAGTTAGGGTTAGGGTTAATTATAGGGTTAGGGGTTAGGTTTAGGGTTAGGTTTAGGGTTAGGTTTAGGGTTAGGGTTAGGGTAAGGGTAAGGGTTAGGTTTAGGTTATGGGTTAGGGTTAGGGTTAGGTTTAGGTTTAGGTTTAGGGAAAGGGTAAGGGTTAAGGTTAGGGTTAGAGTTAGGGTTAAGGTTAGGGTTAGCGTAAGGGTAAGGGTTAGGGTAAGGGTAAGGCTTAGGTTTAGGTTAAGGGTTAGGTTTAGGGTTAGGGTTAGGGTAGGAGTATGGGTTAGGGTTAGGGTTAGGGTTAGGGTTAAGGTTAGGGTTAGAGTTAGGGTTAAGGTTAGGGTTAGGGTAAGGGTAAGGGTTAGGGTTAGGGTTAGGGTTAGGGTTAAGTTTAAGTTTAGGGTTAGGGTTAGGCTAAGGGTTAGGTTTGGGTTTAGGGTAAGGGTTAGGGTTAGGGTTAAGGAAAGGGTAAGGGTTAGGGTTAGGGTTAGGATGAGGGTAAGGATTAGGGTTAGGGTTAGGGTTAGGGTTAGGCTTTGGGTAAGGGTAAGGGTTAGGGTTAGGGTTAAGGTTAGAGTTAGGGTTAAGTTTAGGGTTAGGGTTAGGCTAAGGGTTAGGGTTAGGGTAAGGGGTAGGTTTAGGCTTAGGGAAAGGGTAAGGGTTTGGGTTAGGGTTAGAATTAGGGTAAGGATTAGGGTTAGGGTTAGGGTAAGGGTTAGGTTTAGGGTTAGAGTTAGGGTTGTCATTAAGGTTAGGGTTAGGGTTAGGGTAAGGGTAAGGCTCAGGGTTAGGTTAAGGGTTAGGGTTAGGGTTAGGGTTATGGGTTATGGTTAGGGTTAGGGTTAGGTTTAGGTTTAGGGTTAGGGTTAAGGTTAGGGTTAGGGTAAGGGTAAGGGTTAGGGTTAGGGTTAGGGTTATGTTTAGGGTTAGGGTTAGATTTAGGTTTAGGTTTAGGGTAAGGGTTAGGTTTAGGGTTAGGGAAAGGGTAAGGGTTAGGGTTAGGGTCAGGATTAGGGTAAGGATTATTTTTAGGGTTAGGGTTAGGGTTAGGCTTTGAGTAAGCGTAAGGTTTAGGGTTAGGGTTAAGGTTAGAGTTAGCGTTAGTGTTAGGGTAAGGGTAAAGGTAAGGGTTATGTTTAGAGTTAGGGAATGGGTTAAGGTTAGGGGTACTGTTAGGGTTAGGGTTAGGGAAAGGGTAAGCGTTAGGGTTAGGGTTACGGTTAGGGAAAGGGAAAGGATTAGTGTTAGGGTTAGGGTTAGGGGAAGGGCAAGGGTTAAGGTTATGGTTAGGGTTAGGCTTAGGTTTAGGGTTAGGTTTAGGGTAAGGGTAAGTGTTAGGGTTAGGGTTAGGGTTAGGGTACGGGTTAGGATTAGGGTTAGGGTTCGGGTTAGGGGTTAGGGTTAGGTTTAGGGTTAGGGTTAGGTTTATGGTTAGGATTAGGGTAAGGATAAGGGTTAGGTTTAGGTTAAGGGTTAGGGTTAGGGTTAGGGTTAGGGTTAGGGTAAGGTTATGGGTTAGGGTTAGGGTTAGGGTTAGGGTTAAGTTTAGGGTTAGAGTTAGGGTTAAGGTTAGGGTTAGGGTAGGGCTAAGGGTTAGGATGAGGGTTAGGGTTAAGTTTAGGGTTAGGGTTAGGGTTGGGCTAAGGGTTAGGTTTAGGTTTAGGGTAAGGGTTAGGTTTAGGGTTAGGGAAAGGGTAAGGGTTAGGGTTAGGGTCAGGATTAGTGTAAGGATTATTGTTAGGGTTAGGGTTAGGGTTAGGCTTTGAGTAAGTGTAAGGTTTAGGGTTAGTGTTAAGGTTAGAGTTAGTGTTAGTTTTAGGGTAAGGATAAAGGTTAATGTTAGGTTTAGGGTTAGGTAATGGGTTAAGGTTAGGGTTAGGGTTAGGGTAGGGTTAGGTTACGGGTTAGTGTTAGGGTTAGGGTTAGGGAAAGGGTTAGGTTTAGGGTAAGAGTTAGGGTTAGGGTTAGGGTTAGGGTTAACATTAAGTTTAGGATTAGCGTTAGGGTTTGGGGAAGGGTTAGGGTAAGGGTTAGTGTTAGGGTTAGGGTTAGGGGTTAGGGTTAGGGTTTGGGTTAGGGTTTGGTTAAGGGTAAGATTTAGGGTTAGGTTTAGGGTTAGGGTTAGGTTTAGGTTTAGGTTTAGGGTAAGGGTAAGGGTTAGGGTTAAGGTTAGGGTTAGGGATAGGCTTAAGGTTAGGGTCAGGGTTACGGTTAAGGTTAAGGTTAGGGTTAGGTTTAGGGTTGGGGTTATGGTTAGGGTCAGGGAAGGGTAAGGGTTAGGATATGGGTTAGTGGTAGGTTTAGGGGTAGGGTAATGGTAAGGGTTAGTGTTAGGGTTAGGGTTAAGGTTAGGTTTAGGGTTAGGGTTAGGGTAAGGGTAAGGGTTAGGATTAGGGTTGGGGTTAGCGTTAGGGTTAGGGTAAGGTTAAGGGTTCGGGTTAGGCTAAAGGTTAAGGTTAGGTTTAAGGTTAGGTTTAGGTTTAGGGTAAGGGTAAGGGTTAGGGTTAGGGTAAGGATTAGGGTTAGGGTAAGGGTTAGGGTTAGGTTTAGGTTTAGGTTTAGGTTTAGGGTAAGGGTAAGGGTTAGGTTTAGGTTTAGGGTTAGGGTCAGGGTAAGGGTTAGGGTTAAGGTTAGGGTTAGGGGTTAGGGTTAGGCTTAGGGTTAGTGTAAGGGTAAGGTTTAGGTTTAGGGTAAGGGTTAGGGGTTAGGGTTAGGGTTAGGGTTAAGGAAATGGTAAGTTTAGGGTTAGGGTTAGGGTTAGGGTAAGGGTAAGGGTTAGGGTAAGGGTTAGGATAAGGGTAAGGTTTACGGTTATGGTTAGGGTTCGGGTTAGGCGTTAGGGTTAGGGTTAGGTTGAGGGTTAGGGTTAGGGTAAGGGTAAGGGTTAGGTTTTGTTTAAGGGTTAGGTTTAGGGTTAGGGTTAGGGTAAGGGTATGTGTTAGGGTAAGGGTTAGGGTTAGGGTTAAGGTTAGGGTTAGCGTTAGGGTTAAGGTTAGGGTTAGGGTAAGGGTAAGGGTTAGGGTTAGGGTTAGCGTTAGGGTTAAGTTTAGGGTTAGGGTTAGGCTAAGGGTTAGGGTTAGGGTAAGGGGTAGGGTTAGGGTTAGGGAAAGGGTAAGGGTTAGGGTTAGGGTTAGGGTTAGAATTAGTGTAAGGATTAGGGTTAGGGTTAGGGTTAGGGTAAGGGTTAGGTTTAGGGTTAGAGTTAGGGTTATCATTAAGGTTAGAGTTAGGGTTAGGGTAAGGGTAAGGCTTAGGGTTAGGTTAAAGGTTAGGGTTAGGGTTAGGGTTA
>JANJXV010000131.1:1092500-1100000 GCA_024803745.1 Megascapheus bottae | reverse complement strand
AGGGTTAGGGTTAGGTTTAGGATTATGGTTAGGGTTAGAGTAAGGGTAAGGGTTAGGGTTAGACTTAGAGTTAAGGTTAGGGTTAGGGATAGTGTTAGGGTTAGGGTAGGTTTCAGGTTAGGGTTAGGGGGTTAGGGTTAGGGGTAGGGGTAGGTTTAGGGTAAGGGTTAGGGTTAGGGTTAGGGTTAGGGTTAGGGTAAGGTAAGTGTTAATGTTAGGGTTAGGGTTAGGTTAAGGGTAAGGGTTAGGTTTAGGGTTAGGGTTAGGCTTAGGTTTAGGGTTAGGGTTAGGGTTAGGGTAAGGGATAGGGTAGGGTTAGGGTTAGGGTTAGGGTAAGGGTAAGGGTTAGGATTAGGGTTAGGGTTAGGGGTTAGGGTTAGGTTAAGGGTAAGTGTTAGGGTTAGGGTTAGGGTTAGGGGTTAGGGATAGGGTTAGGGTAAGGGTTAGGGTTAGGGTTAGGGTAAGGCTAATTGTTAGGGGTATGGTTAGGGTTAGGGTTAGTGTTAGTGTAAGGGTAAGTGTTAGGGTTAGGGTTAGGGTAGGGGTAAGGGTTAGGTTTAGGGTTAGGGTTAGGGTTAGGGAAAGGGTAAGGGTAAGGGTAAGGCTTAGGGTTAGGGTTAAGTTTAGGGTTAGGGTTAGGGGTTAGGGTTAGGGTTAGGGTTATGGTAAGGGTTAGGATTAGGGTTAGGGTTAGGGTTAGGGAAAGTATTAGGGTTAGGGTTAGGGTTAGGGTTAGGGTAAGGGTAAGGGTTAAGGTTAGGGTTGGGTTTAGGGTTAGGGTTAGGGTTAGGGTTAGTGTAAGGGTATGGTTTAGGTTTAGGGTAAGGGTTAGGTGTTAGGGTTAGGGTTAGGGTTAAGGAAAGGGTAAGTTTAGTGTTAGGAGTAGGGTTAGGGTAAGGGTTAGGTTTAGGGTTAGGATAAGCGTAAGGTTTAGGGTTAGGGTTTGGGTTCGGGTTAGGGGTTAGGGTTAGGGTTAGGTTGAGGGTTAGGGTTAGGGTAAGGGTAAGGCTAATTGTTAGGTGTATGGTTAGGGTTAGGGTTAGTGTTAGTGTAAGGGTAATGTTAGGGTTAGGGTTATGGTAAGGGTTAGGATTAGGTTTAGGGTTAGGGTTAAGGAAAGGGTAAGTTTAGGGTTAGCGTTAGGGTTAGGGTTAGGCTTAGGGTAAGGGTAAGGTTTAGGGTTAGGGTTAGGGTTCGGGTAAGGGTTAAGGTAAGGGTAAGGGTTAGCGTTAGGGTTACGGTTAGGGATAGGGTTAAGGTTAGTTTTAGGTTTAGGGTTAGGGTTAGGGTAAGGGTTAGGGTTAGGGTTAGGGTTAGGGAAGGGTTTAGGTTTAGGGTAAGGTTTAGGGTTAGGGTTAGGTTTAGCATTAAGGTTACGGTTAGGGTAAGGTTAAGTGTTAGGGTTAGGGTTAGGATTAGGGTAAGGATTATTGTTAGGGTTAGGGTTAGGGTTAGGCTTTGAGTAAGTGTAAGGTTTAGGGTTAGGGTTAAGGTTAGAGTTAGCGTTAGTGTTAGGGTAAGGGTAAAGGTTAGGGTTAGGTTTAGGGTTAGGGTTAGGGTTAGGGGTTATGTTAAGGGTTAGGGTTAGGGTAAGGGTTAGGGTTACGGTTAGGATAAGGGTTAGGTTTAGGGTTATGGTAAGGGTAAGGGTTAGTGTTAGGGTTAGGGTTAGGGTTAGGGTTAGGAGATAGGGTTAGGGTTAGGGTTAGGGTAAGGATTGGAGTTAGGGTTAGGTTTAGGGTAAGGGTAAGTGTCAGGGTTAGGGTTAGGGTTAGGCTTAGGGTAAGGGTAAGGTTTAGGTTTAGGTTAAGGGTTAGGTTTAGGGTTAGGGTTAAGGTAAGGGTATGCGTTAGGGTTAGGGTTAGGGTTAGGGTTAAGGTTAGGGTTAGGGGTTAGGTTTAGGGTTAGGTTTAGGGTTTGGTTTAGGGTTAGGGTTAGGGTAACGGTTAGGTTTAGGGTTAAGTTTAAGTTTAGGGGTTGGGTTAGGCTAAGGGTTAGGGTTAGGATTAGAGTTAGGTTTAGGGTTAAGCTTAGGGTTAGAGTTAGGGTTAAGGTTAGGATTAGGGTAAGGATTAGGGTTAGGGTTAGGGTTAGTGTTAGGGTTAGGCTTTGCGTAAGGTTAAGGGTTAGGGTTAGGGTAAAGTTTAAAGTTAGGTTTAGGGTTAGGTTTAGGTTTAGGGTAAGGGTAAGGGTGAGGGTTAGGGTAAGGATTAGGGTTAGGGTAAGGGTTAGGGTTAGGGTTAGCTTTAGGTTTAGGGTAAGGGTAAGGGTTAGGGTTAGGGTAAGGATTAGGGTTAGGATAAGGGTTAGGGTTAGGTTTAGGTTTAGGGTAAGCGTAACGGTTAGGTTTAGGTTTAGGGTTAGGGTTAGGGTAAGGGTTAGGGTTAAGGTTAGGGTTAGGGGTTAGGGTTAGGGTTAGGGTTAGGGTTAGTGTAAGGGTAAGGTTTAGGTTTAGGTAAGGGTTAGGGTCAGGGTTAGGGTTACGCTTAGGGTTAGGGTTAGGGTTAAGGTTAAGGAAAGGGTAAGTTTAGGGTTAGGGTTAGGGTTAGGGTAAGGGTTAGGGTTAGGTTAAGGGTTAGGGTTAGCTTTAGGCTAAGGGTTAGGTTTAGGTTTAGGGTAAGGGTTAGGTTTAGGGTTAGGGAAAGGTTAAGGGTTAGGGTTAGGGTTAGGATTAGGGTAAGGATTATTGTTAGGTTTAGGGTTAGGGTTAGGCTTTGAGTAAGTGTAAGGTTTAGGGTTAGGGTTAAGGTTAGAGTTAGCGTTAGTGTTAGGGTAAGGGTAAAGGTTAGGGTTAGGTTTAGGGTTAGGGAATGGGTTAAGGTTAGGGGTACTGTTAGGGTTAGGGTTGGGGAAAGGGTAAGGGTTAGGGTTAGGGTTACAGTTAGGGAAAGGGAAAGTATTAGGGTTAGGGTTAGGTTTACTGTTAGGGTTAGGGTAAGGGTATGGGTTAGGGTTTGGGTTAGGGTTAGGGATAGGGTTAAGGTTAGGGGTACTGTTAGGGTTAGGGTTAGGGAAAGGGTAAGGTTTAGGGTTAGGGGTACGGTTAGGGAAAGGGAAAGTATTAGGTTAGGGTTAGGGTTAGGGTAAGGGTAAGGGTTAAGGTTAGGGTTAGGGTTAGGCTTAGGTTTAGGGTCAGGGTTAGGGTAAGGGTAAGTGTTAGGGTTAGGGTTAGTGTTAGGGTACGGTTTAGGATTAGGGTTAGGATTAGGTTTAGCTTTAAGGTTATGGTAGGTTTAGGGTAAGTGTTAGGGTTAGGGTGAGGGTTAGGGTTAGGATAAAGGGAAGGGTTAGGGTTAGGGTAAGGGCTTAGGGTTAAGGTTAGGGTTAGGTTTAGGGTTAGGGTTAGGGTAAGGGTTAGGGATAGGATAAGGGTAATGGTTATGTTTAGGGTTAGGCTTAGTGTTATGGGTTAGGGTAAGGGTTAGGGTTAGGGTTAGGTTTAGGGTTAGGGTTAGGGTAAGGGTAAGGGTGAGGGTTAGGATTAGGGTTAGGGGTAGGGTAATTGTAAGTGTTAGTGTTAGGGTTAGGGTTATGGTTAAGGTTAGGTTAGGGTTAGGATTAGGTTTAGGGTTGGGGTTAAGTTTAGATTTAGTATAAGGGTAAGGGTTAGGTTTAGGGTTAGAGCTAGGGTAAGGGTAAGTGTTAGGGTTAGGGTTAGGGTTAGGGTAATTGTAAGGGTTAGGGTTAGGGTTAGGGTTAGTTTAGGGTTAGGGGTTAGGGTTAGGTTAAGCATTAGGGTTAGGTTTAGGGTTAGGATTAGGCTTGGTTTAGAGTTAGGGTTAGAGTTAGGGTTAGGGTAAGGGATAGGGTTAGGGTTAGGGTTAGGTTTAGGGTTAGGGTAAGGGTAAGGGTAAGTGTTAGGGTTAGGGTTAGGGTTAGGGTTAGGCTAAGCGTTAGGGTTAGGGTTAGGTTTACGGTTAGGTTTAGGGTTAGGGTTAGGGTTAGGGTAACTGTTAGGGTTAGAGTTAGGTTTAGGGTTAGGTTTAGGGTAAGGGTTAGGGTTAGGATAAGGGGAAAGGTTAGGGTTAGGGTTTGGGTTAGGGTTATGGGTTAGGGTTAGGGTTAGTTTTAGTATTAGGTTTAGGGTTAAGGTTAGCGTAAAGGTAAGGGTGAGGGTTAGGATTAGGGTTAGGGTTAGGTAAGGGTAAGTGTTATGGTTAGCATTACGGTTATGGTTAAGTTTAGGGTTAGGGTTAGGATTAGGTTTAGGGTTGGGGTCAAGGTTAGGATTAGGGTTAGCATAAGGGTTAGGGTTAGGGTTAGGGTAAGCGTAAGTGTTAGGGTTAGGGTTCCGGTTAGGATAAGGGTAAGACTTAGGGTTAGGGTTAGGGTTAGGTTTAGTCTTAGGGGTTAAGGTTAGGGTAACCGTTAGGGTTAGGTTTAGGGTTAGTGTTAGGGTAAGGGTAAGGGTTAGAATTAGAGATAGGGTTAGGTTTAGTGTTAGGGTTAGGTTTAGTGTTAGGGTTAGGGTTAAGGAAAGGATTAGGGGTGAGGGTTATGTTTAGGGTTATGGTAAGCGTTAGGATTAGGGTTAGGGTTAGGGTTAGGTTTAGGGTTCAGTTTAGGGTAAGGGTTAGGTTTAGGGAAATGATAAGGGTTAGGGTAAGGGTTAGGTTTAGGGTTAGGTTTGGGTTAATGTTAGGGTTAGGGTAAGGGATAGGGTTAGGGTTATGGTTAGGATTAGTCTTAGAGTTAGGGTTAGGGTTAGGGTAAGGGTAAGGGTTAGGGTTAGGTTTAGGGTTAGGTTTAGGATTAAGGTTAGGGTTAGGGTTAGGGTTAGGGTTAGGGTTAGAGTTAGGGTTAGAGTTAGAGTAAGGGTAAGGGTTAGGTTTAGGTTTAGGGTTAGGGTTAGGCTTAAGGTTAGGGTTAGGGTTAGGTTTAGGGTTAGGGTTAGCGGTTAGGTTTATGGTTAGGGTTAGGGTAAGAGTAAGGGTTGGGGTTAGGGTAAGGGTACAGTTAGGGTTAGGGTTAGGGTTAGTGTTAGGGTTAGGGTTAGGCTTAGTGTTATGGTTAGGGTAAGGGTTAGGGTTAGGGTAAGGGTTAGGGTAAGGGTTATCGTTAGGGTTAGTGTTAGGGTAAGGGTTAGGCTTAGGGTTATGGTTAGCATTAATGTTACGGTTACGGTTAGGGTTAAGGTTAGGGTAAGGGTTAGGGTTAAAGTTAGGGTTAGTGTTAGGGTTAGGGTTAGGTTTAGGATTATGGTTAGGGTTAGAGTAAGGGTAAGGGTTAGGGTTAGACTTAGAGTTAAGGTTAGGGTTAGGGTTAGTGTTAGGGTTAGGGTAGGTTTAGGGTTAGGGTTAGGGGGTTAGGGTTAGGGTTAGAGGTTGGTTTAGGGTAAGGTTTAGGGTTAGGGTTAGGGTTAGGGTAAGGTAAGTGTTAGTGTTAGGGTTATGGTTAGGTTAAGGGTAAGGGTTAGGTTTAGGGTTAGGGTTAGGCTTAGGTTTAGGGTTAGGATTATGGTAAGGGATAGGGTTAGGGTTAGGTTTAGGGTTAGGGTAAGGGTAAGGGTTAGGATTAGGTTTAGGGTTAGGGGTTAGGATTAGGTTAAGGGTAAGTGTTAGGGTTAGGGTTAGGGTTAGGGGTTAGTGATAGGGTTAGGGTAAGGCTTAGGGTTAGGGTTAGGGTAAGGCTAATTGTTAGGGGTATGGTTAGGGTTAGGGTTAGTGTTAGGGTAAGGGTAAGTGTTATGGTTAGGGTTAGGGTAATGGTAAGGGTTAGGTTTAGGGTTAGGGTTAGGGTTAGGGGAAGGGTAAGGGTTATGGTTACGGTGAGGGTAGGGGTTGGGTAAGGATTAGGGTTAGGTTTAGGGTTAGGGTAAGGGTTAGGTTTAGGGTAAGGGATAGGGTTAGGTTAGGGATAGGGTTAGGGGTATGGTTAGGTTTAGGGTAAGGGTATGGGTTAGGGTTACAGTTAGGGTTAGGCGTTAGCGTTAGGGTTAGGGTTAGGGTTCGGGTAAGGGTAAGTGTTAGGGTGAGGGTTAGGGTTAGGCTAAGGGTAAGGGTTAGGGTTAGGGTTAGGGTTAGGGAAAGGGATAGGGTTAGGGTTAGGGTTAGGGTAAGGGTAAGTGTTAGGGTTAGGGTTAGGTTTAGGGTTAAGGTAAGTGTTAGGGTTAGGATTAGATTTAGGATTAGGGTTAGGGTTAGGGTTACGGTAAGGGTAAGGATTTGGGTTAGGGTTAGGGTTAGAGTTAAGGTAGGGTTAGGGTTAGGGTTAGGGAAAGGGAAAGGGTAAGGGTAAGGGTTAGGGTTAGGGTTAAGTTTAGGGTTAGGGTTAGGGGTTAGGGTTAGGTTTAGGGTTATGGTAAGGGTTCGGGTTAGGGTTAGGGTTATTGTAAGGGTAAGGGTTAAGGTTAGGGTTAGGGTTAGGCTTAGGTTTAGGGTTAGGGTTACGGTAAGGGTAAGTGGTAGGGTTAGGGTTAGGGTTAAGGTAAGGTTTAGGGTTAGGGTAAGGTTTACGGTTATGGTACGTTTAGGGTAAGTGTTAGGGTTAGGGTGAGGGTTAGGGTTAGGATAAGGGTAAGAGGTTAGGGTTATGGTTACTGTTATTTTTAGGGTTAGGGTTAGGGTAAGGGTTAGGGTTAGGATAAGGTAAACGGTTAAGTTTAGGGTTAGGGTTAGGGTTATGGGTTAGGGTAAGTGTTAGGGTTAGGGTTAGGTTTAGGGTTAGGGTTAGGGTAAGGGTAAGGGTGAGGGTTAGGATTAGGGTTAGTTGTAGGGTAAGGGTAAGTGTTAGGATTAGGGTTAGGGTTATGGTTAAGGTTAGGGTTAGTTTTATTATTAGGTTTAGGGTTGTGGTTAAGTTTAGATTTAGGGTTAGGGTAAGGGTTAGGGTTAGGATTAGAGTAAGGGTAAGTTTTAGGATTAGGGTTAGGGTTAGGCTAAGCGTTAGGGTTAGGGTTAGGTTTAGGGTTAGGTTTAGGGTTAGGGTTAGGGTAAGTGTTAGGGTTAGGTTTAGGTTTAATGTTAGGTTTAGGGTAAGGGTTAGGTTTAGGATAAGGGTAACGCTTAGGGTTAGGGTTAGGGTTAGGGTTATGGGTTAGGCTTAGGGCAAGTTTTAGGGTTAGGTTTAGGGTTAAGGTTAGGGTAAGGGCAAGGGTGAGGGTTAGGATTAGGGTTAGGGTTAGGGGTAGCGTAAGGGTAAGTGTTAGGGTTAGCATTAGGGTTATGGTTAAATTTAGGTTAGGGTTAGGATTAGGTTTAGGTTTGGGGTTAAGGTTAGGGTTATGGTTAACATAAGGGTTAGGGTTAGGGTTTCGGTTAGGATAAGCGTAAGGGTCAGGTTAGGGTTAGTGTTAGGTTTAGGGTTAGGGGTTAAAGTTAGGGTAAGCGTTAGGGTTAAGTTTAGGGTAAGGGTTAGGTTTAGGGAAAGGATAAGGGTTAGGGTAAGGGTTAGGTTTAGGTTTAGGGTTAGGTTTAGTGTTAGGGTTAGGGTAAGGTATAGGGTTAGTTTTAGGGTTAGGATTAGGGTAAGAGTTAAGGTTAGGGTTAGGGTAAGGGTAAG
>JANJXV010000131.1:1070000-1090000 GCA_024803745.1 Megascapheus bottae | reverse complement strand
AGGTTTAGTTTTAGTGTTAGATTTAAGGTTAAGGTTAGGGTAAGGGTAAGGGTGAGGGTGAGGATTAGGGTTAGGGGTATCATAATGGCAAGTGTTATGGTTAGCATTAGGGTTATGGTTAAGTTTAGGGTTAGGGTTAGCATTAGGTTTAGGGTTGGGGTTAATGTTAGGGTTAGGGGTAGCATAAGGTTTAGGGTTAGGGTTAGGGTAAGGGTAAGTGTTAGGGTTAGGGTTTCGGTTAGGATAAGGGTAAGGGTTAGGGTTAGGGTTAGGGTTAGTGTTAGGGTTAGGGGTTAAGGTTAGGTTAAGCGTTATGGTTAGGTTTAGGTTTAGGGTTAGGGTTAGGGTAAGGGTAAGGTTAGGGTTAGGGTTAGTGTTAGGGCTAGGGTAAGGATTAGGGTTAGGGTTAGGGTTAGTGTTAGGGTTAGCATTAAGGTTAGGGTTAGGGCTAGGGTAAGGATAAGAGTTAGGGTTAGGGGTAGGGTTACGGTTCGGATTCGGGTTCAGGTTAGGGTTGGGGAAGGGGAAGGGTTAGGGTTAGGGTTAGGGTAAGGGTAACGTTTAGGATTAGGGTTTGGGTAAATGTTAGGGTTAGGATTAGGGTTAGGGTTAGGGTAAGGGTAAGGGTTAGTGTTAGGTTTAGGAATAGGGTTAAGGTTAGGGTTAGGTTTAGGGTTAGGGAAAGGGTAAGGGTTAGGATAAGGGTTAGGTTTAGGGTTAGGTTAGGGTTAGGTTTAGGGTTAGAGGTTAGGGTTAGGGTTAGTGTTAGGGTTAGGTTTTGGGTTAGGGATAGGGTTAAGTTTAGGGTTAGGGTTAGGGTTAGGATAAGGGTAAGGGTTAGGGTTAGCTATAGGGTAAGGGTAAGGTTTAGGATTAGGGTTAGGGTTAGAGTTAGGGTAAGGTTAACGGTTAGGGATAGGGTTAGGTTGGCGTTAGTGTAAGGGTAAGGGTTAGGGTTAATGGTACGGTTAGGGTTAGGGTGAGGGTAAGGGTTAGATTAAGGGTAACGGTTAGGATTAGGGTAAGGGTAGGGTTAGGATAAGGGTAACGGTTAGGTTTAATGATAGGGTTAGGGTTAGGTGTTAGGGTTAGGGTTAGGGTAAGGGTAAGGGTTAGGGTTAGGTTTAGGGTTAGGTTCAAGGTTAGGGGTAGGTTTAGGGAAAGAATAACGGTTAGGGTAAGGGTTAGGTTAAGGGTTCGGGTTAGGTTTAGGGTTAGGGTAAGGGATAGGGTTAGGTTTAGGGTTAGGATTAGGGTTAGATATAGGGTTAGGGTAAGTTTAAGGGTTAGGGTTAGGGTTAGGTTTCGGGGTTAGGGTTAGGGTTAGGGTTAGGGTTTGGGTAAGGCTAAGGGTTATGGTTAGGTTTAGGGTTAGTTTTAGGGTTAGGGTTAGGGTAAGGGTAAGGGTTTTGGTTAGGGTTAGGGATAGGTTTAAGGTTATTGTTAGGGTTAGGGTTAGGGTTAGGGTTAGGATAAGGGTAAGGGTTAAGGTTAGGGTTAGGGTTAGGGTTAGGTTTAGGGTAAGGGGAATTGTGAGGGTTAGGGTTAGGGTTAGTGTTATGGTTAGGGTAAGGGTTAGGGTTAGGGATAGTGTTAGGGTAAGGGTTATGGTAAGGGTTAGGGTTAGGGTTAGGTTTAGGGTTAGGGTTAGTGTAAGGGTAAAGGTTAGGGCTAGATTTAGGGTTAGGTTTAGGGTTAGGGTTAGGGTAAAGTTAAGGGTAAGGATTAGGGTTAGGGTTAGGGTTAAGATCAGGGTTAGGGTTAGGTTTAGTGTTAAAGTTAGGGTAAGGGTAAGGGTTAGGGTTAGGGTTAGGGTTACAATTAGGTTTAGGGTAAGGGTAAGAGTTAGGGTTAGGGTAAGGGTTAGGGGTTAGGGTTAGGTTTAGGGTAAGGGTTAGGTTTAGGGTTAGGGTTAGTGTTCGGGTTAGGCTTAGCATAAGGATAAGGGTTAGGGTAAGGTTAGGATTAGGGTTAGAGTTAGGGTTATGGTTAGGGTAAGGGTAAGAGTTAGGGTTTGGGTTAGGGTTAGGGTTAGGCTAAGGGATAGGGTTAGGGTTAGTGTTTGGATTAGGGTTAGGGTTAGCGTAAGTGTTACGGTTGGGGTTAGGGTAAGGGTAAGTGTTAGGGTTAGGTTCAGGGTTAGGGTTAAGATAAGGGTAAAGGTTAGGATTAGGATTAGGGTTAGGGTTAGGGTTAGGGGTAAGGGTTAGGGTTAGGGTTAGGGTTAAGGTAAAAGTAAGGTTTAGGGTTAGTGTTAGGGTTAGGGTTAGGTTTTGGGTAAGGGTTACGGTTAGGTTTAGGGTAAGGGTAAGGTTGAGGGTTAGGGTTAGGGTTAGGGTTAATGTAAGGGTAAGGATTAGGGTTATGGTTAGGGTTAAGTTTAGGTTTAGGGTTAAGGTTAGGGTTACGGAAAGGGTTAGGGATAGGGTTAGGGTTAGGTAAAACGTTAGGGTTTAGGGTTAGGTTTAGGGTTAGGGTTAGGGTAAGGGTTAGGGTTAGGGTTAGGGTAAGGGTAAGGGTTAGGATTAGGTTTAGGGTTAGGGTTAAGGTTAGGTTTAGTGTTAGGGTTTGGGAAAGGGTAAGGGTTAGCGTAAGGTTTAGGTTTATGGTTAGGGGTAGGGTTAGGGTTTAGGAAAGGGTAAGGGTTAGCGTAAGGGTTAGGTTTAGGGTTAGTGGTAGGGTTAGGGTTAGGGTTAGGGTAAGGGTAAGGGTTAGGGTTAGGGTTAAGGTTAGGGTTAGGGTTAGGGTTAGGGTTAGGGAAAGGTTAAGGGTTAGCGTAAGGGTTAGGTTTAGGGTTAGGGGTAGGGTTAGGGTTTGGGAAAGGTTAAGGGTTAGCGTAAGGGTTAGGTTTAGGTTTAGGGGTAGGGTTAGGGTTAGGGTTAGGGGAAGGGTAAGGGTTAGGGTTAGGGTTAGGGTTAGGGTTAAGGTTGGGGTTTGGGTTAGTGTTAGGGTTAGGGAAAGGGTAAGGGTAAGGGTAAGGGGTAGGGTTAGGGTTAGGTTTAGGCTTAGGGTTAGGAGTTAGGGGTAGGGTGAGGGTTAGGCTAAGCGTTAGGATTAGTTTTAGGGTTAGGGTTAGGGTAAGTGTTAGGGTTAGGGCTTGGGTTAGGGTTAGGGTAAGGGTAAGGGTTAGTGTTAGGGTTAGGGTTAGGTTTAGGTTTAGGGTTAGGGTTAGGGTAAAGGTTAGGGTTACGGTTAGTTTTAGGGTTAGGTTTAGGTATAGGGTTCGGGTTAGGGTAAGTGTTAGGGTTAGGGTTAGGTTTAGGGTTATCGGTTAGGTTTAGGGTAAGCGTCAGGGTTAGGTTTAGGATTATGGTTAGGGTAAGTTTAAGGGTTAGGGTTAGGGTTAGGTTTAGGTTTATGGATAGGGTTAGGTTTAGTGTTAGGTTTAGGGTTAGGGAAAGGGTTAGGGGTTAGGGTTAGGGTTAGGGTTAGGGTTAGGTTTACGGTAAGGATTAGGGTTAGTGTTACAGTTAGGGTTAGGTTTAAGGTTAGGGTTAGGTTTAGGGTTAGGGAAAGAGTAAGGGTTAGGGTTAGGTTTAGGATTAGGGTTAGAGTTATGGTTAGGGTAAGGGTAAGGGTAAGGGTTAGGGTTAGGGTTAGGTTTATGGTTAAGGTTAGGGTTAGGGTTAGTTTTAGGGTTGGGGTTAGGGAAAGGGTGAGGGTTACGGTTAGGGCTAGGGTTATGTTTAGGGTTAGGTTTAGGTTTAGGTTTGGGTTAGGCTTAGGTTTAGGGTTAGGGTTATGGTTAGTGTAAGGTTAAGGGATAGGGTTAGGGTTAGGGTTAGGATTAGGGTTAGGGTTATGATTAGGGTTAGGGTAAGCGTTAGTGTTATGGTTAGGGTTAGGGTTAGGCTTAGGGTAAGGGATAGGGTTAGGGTTAGGTTTAGGGTTAGGTTTAGGGTTAGGGTTAGGGTTAGGTTTAGGGTTAGGATAGGGTTAAAGTTAGGGTTAGGGCTAGGGTTAGGGTTAGGATAAAGGTTAGGGTTAGGTTTAGGGTTAGGGGTTAGGGTTAGGGTTAGGTTTAGGATAAGGTTTAGGTTTAGGATAAGGGTAATGGTTAGGGTTAGGGTTAGGGTTAGGTTTATGGGTTAGGGTTAGGGTTAGGTTTAGGGTTAGGGTTAGGGTTAGGGTTAGGGTAAGGGTTGGGGTTAGGGTTAGGGTTAGGGCAAGGGTAAGTGTTAGAGTTAGGGTTAGGTTAGGCTTAGCATAAGGATAAGGGTTAGGGTAAGTGTTAGGTTTAGGTTTAGGATTAGGGTAAGCATTAGTGTTAGTGTTAGGGTAAGGGTAAGGATGAGGGTTAGGGTCAGGGTTAGGGATAGGGGTAGGGTTAGGGTTAGGATTAGGGTTAGAGTTAGGGTTAGGTTTAGGGTAAGACTAAGGTTTAGGGTTCGGGTTAGGGTTAGGTTTAGGCTAAGAAATAGGGTTAGGGTTAGTGTAAGGATTAGGTTTAGGGTTTGGGTTATGGTTAGGTTCAGGGTTAGGGGTAACATAAGGGTAAAGGTTAGGGTTAGGGTTAGGGTAAGGGTTAGGGGTAAGGGTTAGGGTTAGGGTAAGGGATAGGGGTAGGGTTAGGGTTAGGATTAGTGTTAGAGTTAGGGTGAGGGTTAGGGTAAGACTAAGGGTTAGGGTTCGTGTTAGGGTTAGGTTTAGGCTAAGCGATAGGGTTAGGGTTAGTGTTAGGATTAGGGTTAGGGTTAGGGTTAGGGTTTGGTTTAGGGTTAGGGTTAAAGTAAGGGGAAAGGTTAGGGTTAGGGTTAGGGTTAGGGTTAGGGGTAAGGTTTAGGGATAGGGTTAGGGTTCAGGTAAAGGTAAGGTTTAGGGTTAGGGTTAGGGTTAGGGTTAGTGTTAGGTTTAGGTTTAGGGTTAGGGTTAGGGTTAGGGGTTAGGGTTAGGGTTAGGGTTAGATTTAGGGTTAGGTTTAGGGTAAGGGTTAGGGTTAGGATAAGGGTAACGGTTAGGTTTAGAGTTAGGGATAGGGTTATGGGTTAGGGTTACAGTTGGGTTTAGGGTTAGGTTTAGGGTTAGGGTTAGGGTAAGGGTAAGGGTGAGGGTTAGGATTAGGGTTAGGGTTAGGGTAAAGGTAAAGTTTAGGGTTAGGATTAGGGTTAGGGTTAGGGTAAAGGTAAGGGTTAGGTTAGGATTAGATTTATGGTTAAGGTTAGGGTTAGGGTTAGGATTAGGTTTAGGGTTGGGGTTAAAGTTAGGGTTAGGGTTAGGGTAAGGGTTAGGGTTAGGGTTTCGGTTATGATAAGGGTAAGGTTTAGGGTTAGGATTAGGGTTAGGTTTAGGGTTAGGGGTTAGGGTTAGGGTAAGCGTTAGGGATAGGTTTAGGGTTACGGTTAGGGTAAGGTTAAGGGTTAGTGATAGGGTTAGGGTTAGGTTTAGGGATAGGGTTAGGTTTAGTGTTAGGTTTAGGGTTAGGGAAAGGTTTACGGGTTAAGGTTAGGGTTAGGGTTACTGTAAGGGTTAGGGTTAGTGTTAGGTTTAGGGTTAGGTTTAGGGTTAGGGTTAGGTTTAGGGTTAGGGAAAGGGTAAGCGTAAGGTTAGGTTTAGGATTAGGGTTAGAGTTAGGGTTAGGGTGAGGGTAAGGGTAAGGGTTAGGGTTAGGGTTAGGGTTCGGTTTAGGTTTAAGGTTAGGGTTAGGGTTAGTTTTAGGGTTAGGCTTAGGGAAAGGGTAAGGGTTAGGGCTAGGGTTAGGGTTAGGTTTATTGTTAGGGTTAGGTTTAGTCTTAGGGTTAGGGTTAGGGAAAGGGTTAGGGGTTAGGGTTAGGGTTTTGGTTAGGGTTAGGGTTACGGTAAGGGTTAGGGTTAGGGTTAGGGTTAGGGTTAGTTTTAGGGTTAGGCTTAGGGAAAGGGTAAGGTTTAGGGTTAGGGTTAAGGTAAGGGTTAGGTGTTAGATTTAGGGTTAGGGTTAGGGTTAGGTTTAGGGTTTGAGTTAGGTTAGGCTAAGGGTTAGGTTTAGGGTTAGGGTTAGGGTTAAGTTTAGGGTTAGGGATAGGGTAAGGGTAAGGTTTAGGGTTAGGGTTAGGGTAAGGGTAAGGGTTAGGATTAGGTTTAGGGTTGTGGTTAAGGTAAGGGTTAGGGTTAGTGTTAGGGTTAGGTTTAGGTTTACGGTTTGGGTTAGGGTAAGGGTTAGGGTAAGGGTAAGTGTTAGCATTAGGGTTAGGGTAGTTATAAGGGTTAGGGTAAGGGTTAGGTTTAGGGTTAGAGTTAGGGTTATCATTAAGGTTACGGTTAGGGTTAGGGTAAGGGTAAGGCTTAGGGTTAGGTTAAGGGTTAGGGTTAGGGTTAGGGTTATGGGTTATGGTTAGGGTTAGGTTTAGGTTTAGGGTTAATGTTAGGGTTAAGGTTAGGGTTAGGGTTAGGGTTAGGGTTAGGCTAAGGGATAGGGTTAGGGTTAGTGTTTGGATTAGGGTTAGGGTTAGCGTAAGTGTTACGGTTGGGGTTAGGGTAAGGGTAAGTGTTAGGGTTAGGTTCAGGGTTAGGGTTAAGATAAGGGTAAAGGTTAGGATTAGGATTAGGGTTAGGGTTAGGGTTAGGGGTAAGGGTTAGGGTTAGGGTTAGGGTTAAGGTAAAAGTAAGGTTTAGGGTTAGTGTTAGGGTTAGGGTTAGGTTTTGGGTAAGGGTTACGGTTAGGTTTAGGGTAAGGGTAAGGTTGAGGGTTAGGGTTAGGGTTAGGGTTAATGTAAGGGTAAGGATTAGGGTTATGGTTAGGGTTAAGTTTAGGTTTAGGGTTAAGGTTAGGGTTACGGAAAGGGTTAGGGATAGGGTTAGGGTTAGGTAAAACGTTAGGGTTTAGGGTTAGGTTTAGGGTTAGGGTTAGGGTAAGGGTTAGGGTTAGGGTTAGGGTAAGGGTAAGGGTTAGGATTAGGTTTAGGGTTAGGGTTAAGGTTAGGTTTAGTGTTAGGGTTTGGGAAAGGGTAAGGGTTAGCGTAAGGTTTAGGTTTATGGTTAGGGGTAGGGTTAGGGTTTAGGAAAGGGTAAGGGTTAGCGTAAGGGTTAGGTTTAGGGTTAGTGGTAGGGTTAGGGTTAGGGTTAGGGTAAGGGTAAGGGTTAGGGTTAGGGTTAAGGTTAGGGTTAGGGTTAGGGTTAGGGTTAGGGAAAGGTTAAGGGTTAGCGTAAGGGTTAGGTTTAGGGTTAGGGGTAGGGTTAGGGTTTGGGAAAGGTTAAGGGTTAGCGTAAGGGTTAGGTTTAGGTTTAGGGGTAGGGTTAGGGTTAGGGTTAGGGGAAGGGTAAGGGTTAGGGTTAGGGTTAGGGTTAGGGTTAAGGTTGGGGTTTGGGTTAGTGTTAGGGTTAGGGAAAGGGTAAGGGTAAGGGTAAGGGGTAGGGTTAGGGTTAGGTTTAGGCTTAGGGTTAGGAGTTAGGGGTAGGGTGAGGGTTAGGCTAAGCGTTAGGATTAGTTTTAGGGTTAGGGTTAGGGTAAGTGTTAGGGTTAGGGCTTGGGTTAGGGTTAGGGTAAGGGTAAGGGTTAGTGTTAGGGTTAGGGTTAGGTTTAGGTTTAGGGTTAGGGTTAGGGTAAAGGTTAGGGTTACGGTTAGTTTTAGGGTTAGGTTTAGGTATAGGGTTCGGGTTAGGGTAAGTGTTAGGGTTAGGGTTAGGTTTAGGGTTATCGGTTAGGTTTAGGGTAAGCGTCAGGGTTAGGTTTAGGATTATGGTTAGGGTAAGTTTAAGGGTTAGGGTTAGGGTTAGGTTTAGGTTTATGGATAGGGTTAGGTTTAGTGTTAGGTTTAGGGTTAGGGAAAGGGTTAGGGGTTAGGGTTAGGGTTAGGGTTAGGGTTAGGTTTACGGTAAGGATTAGGGTTAGTGTTACAGTTAGGGTTAGGTTTAAGGTTAGGGTTAGGTTTAGGGTTAGGGAAAGAGTAAGGGTTAGGGTTAGGTTTAGGATTAGGGTTAGAGTTATGGTTAGGGTAAGGGTAAGGGTAAGGGTTAGGGTTAGGGTTAGGTTTATGGTTAAGGTTAGGGTTAGGGTTAGTTTTAGGGTTGGGGTTAGGGAAAGGGTGAGGGTTACGGTTAGGGCTAGGGTTATGTTTAGGGTTAGGTTTAGGTTTAGGTTTGGGTTAGGCTTAGGTTTAGGGTTAGGGTTATGGTTAGTGTAAGGTTAAGGGATAGGGTTAGGGTTAGGGTTAGGATTAGGGTTAGGGTTATGATTAGGGTTAGGGTAAGCGTTAGTGTTATGGTTAGGGTTAGGGTTAGGCTTAGGGTAAGGGATAGGGTTAGGGTTAGGTTTAGGGTTAGGTTTAGGGTTAGGGTTAGGGTTAGGTTTAGGGTTAGGATAGGGTTAAAGTTAGGGTTAGGGCTAGGGTTAGGGTTAGGATAAAGGTTAGGGTTAGGTTTAGGGTTAGGGGTTAGGGTTAGGGTTAGGTTTAGGATAAGGTTTAGGTTTAGGATAAGGGTAATGGTTAGGGTTAGGGTTAGGGTTAGGTTTATGGGTTAGGGTTAGGGTTAGGTTTAGGGTTAGGGTTAGGGTTAGGGTTAGGGTAAGGGTTGGGGTTAGGGTTAGGGTTAGGGCAAGGGTAAGTGTTAGAGTTAGGGTTAGGTTAGGCTTAGCATAAGGATAAGGGTTAGGGTAAGTGTTAGGTTTAGGTTTAGGATTAGGGTAAGCATTAGTGTTAGTGTTAGGGTAAGGGTAAGGATGAGGGTTAGGGTCAGGGTTAGGGATAGGGGTAGGGTTAGGGTTAGGATTAGGGTTAGAGTTAGGGTTAGGTTTAGGGTAAGACTAAGGTTTAGGGTTCGGGTTAGGGTTAGGTTTAGGCTAAGAAATAGGGTTAGGGTTAGTGTAAGGATTAGGTTTAGGGTTTGGGTTATGGTTAGGTTCAGGGTTAGGGGTAACATAAGGGTAAAGGTTAGGGTTAGGGTTAGGGTAAGGGTTAGGGGTAAGGGTTAGGGTTAGGGTAAGGGATAGGGGTAGGGTTAGGGTTAGGATTAGTGTTAGAGTTAGGGTGAGGGTTAGGGTAAGACTAAGGGTTAGGGTTCGTGTTAGGGTTAGGTTTAGGCTAAGCGATAGGGTTAGGGTTAGTGTTAGGATTAGGGTTAGGGTTAGGGTTAGGGTTTGGTTTAGGGTTAGGGTTAAAGTAAGGGGAAAGGTTAGGGTTAGGGTTAGGGTTAGGGTTAGGGGTAAGGTTTAGGGATAGGGTTAGGGTTCAGGTAAAGGTAAGGTTTAGGGTTAGGGTTAGGGTTAGGGTTAGTGTTAGGTTTAGGTTTAGGGTTAGGGTTAGGGTTAGGGGTTAGGGTTAGGGTTAGGGTTAGATTTAGGGTTAGGTTTAGGGTAAGGGTTAGGGTTAGGATAAGGGTAACGGTTAGGTTTAGAGTTAGGGATAGGGTTATGGGTTAGGGTTACAGTTGGGTTTAGGGTTAGGTTTAGGGTTAGGGTTAGGGTAAGGGTAAGGGTGAGGGTTAGGATTAGGGTTAGGGTTAGGGTAAAGGTAAAGTTTAGGGTTAGGATTAGGGTTAGGGTTAGGGTAAAGGTAAGGGTTAGGTTAGGATTAGATTTATGGTTAAGGTTAGGGTTAGGGTTAGGATTAGGTTTAGGGTTGGGGTTAAAGTTAGGGTTAGGGTTAGGGTAAGGGTTAGGGTTAGGGTTTCGGTTATGATAAGGGTAAGGTTTAGGGTTAGGATTAGGGTTAGGTTTAGGGTTAGGGGTTAGGGTTAGGGTAAGCGTTAGGGATAGGTTTAGGGTTACGGTTAGGGTAAGGTTAAGGGTTAGTGATAGGGTTAGGGTTAGGTTTAGGGATAGGGTTAGGTTTAGTGTTAGGTTTAGGGTTAGGGAAAGGTTTACGGGTTAAGGTTAGGGTTAGGGTTACTGTAAGGGTTAGGGTTAGTGTTAGGTTTAGGGTTAGGTTTAGGGTTAGGGTTAGGTTTAGGGTTAGGGAAAGGGTAAGCGTAAGGTTAGGTTTAGGATTAGGGTTAGAGTTAGGGTTAGGGTGAGGGTAAGGGTAAGGGTTAGGGTTAGGGTTAGGGTTCGGTTTAGGTTTAAGGTTAGGGTTAGGTTTAGTTTTAGGGTTAGGCTTAGGGAAAGGGTAAGGGTTAGGGCTAGGGTTAGGGTTAGGTTTATTGTTAGGGTTAGGTTTAGTCTTAGGGTTAGGGTTAGGGAAAGGGTTAGGGGTTAGGGTTAGGGTTTTGGTTAGGGTTAGGGTTACGGTAAGGGTTAGGGTTAGGGTTAGGGTTAGGGTTAGTTTTAGGGTTAGGCTTAGGGAAAGGGTAAGGTTTAGGGTTAGGGTTAAGGTAAGGGTTAGGTGTTAGATTTAGGGTTAGGGTTAGGGTTAGGTTTAGGGTTTGAGTTAGGTTAGGCTAAGGGTTAGGTTTAGGGTTAGGGTTAGGGTTAAGTTTAGGGTTAGGGATAGGGTAAGGGTAAGGTTTAGGGTTAGGGTTAGGGTAAGGGTAAGGGTTAGGATTAGGTTTAGGGTTGTGGTTAAGGTAAGGGTTAGGGTTAGTGTTAGGGTTAGGTTTAGGTTTACGGTTTGGGTTAGGGTAAGGGTTAGGGTAAGGGTAAGTGTTAGCATTAGGGTTAGGGTAGTTATAAGGGTTAGGGTAAGGGTTAGGTTTAGGGTTAGAGTTAGGGTTATCATTAAGGTTACGGTTAGGGTTAGGGTAAGGGTAAGGCTTAGGGTTAGGTTAAGGGTTAGGGTTAGGGTTAGGGTTATGGGTTATGGTTAGGGTTAGGTTTAGGTTTAGGGTTAATGTTAGGGTTAAGGTTAGGGTTAGCGTAAGGGTAAGGGTTAGGGTTAGGGTTAGGATTAGGGTAAGGATTATAGTTAGGGTTAGGGTTAGGGTTAGGCTTTGAGTAAGGGTAAGGTTTAGCGTTAGGGTTAAGGTTTGAGTTAGCGTTAGTGTTAGGGTAAGGGTAAAGGTTAGGGTTAGGTTTAGGGTTAGTGAATGGGTTAAGGTTAGGGGTCCTGTTAGGGTTAGGGTTAGGGAAAGGGTAAGGGTTAGGGTTAGGGTTACGGTTAGGGAAAGGGAAAGTTTTGGGTTAGGGTTAGGTTTACTATTAGGGTTAGGGTAAGGGTAAGGGTTAGGGTTTGGTTTAGGGTTAGGGATAAGGTAAAGTTTAGGGGTACTGTTAGGGTTAGGGTTAGGGAAAGGGTAAGGGTTAGGGTTAGGGTTACGGTTAGGGAAAGGGAAAGTATTAGGGTTAGGGTTAGGGTTAGGGGAAGGGCAAGGGTTAAGGTTAGGGTTAGGGTTAGGCTTAGGTTTAGGGATAGGGTTAGGGTAAGGGTAAGTGTTAGGGTTAGGTTTAGGGTTAGGGTACGAGTTAGGATTAGGGTTAGGTTTAGGGTTAGCTTTAGGGTTATGGTAGGTGTAGGGTAAGTGTTAGGGTTAGGGTGAGGTTTACGGTTAGGATATAGGTAAGGGTTAGGGTTAGGGTAAGGGGTTAGGGTTAGGGTTAGGGTTAGGTTTAGGGTTAGGGTTACAGTAAGGGTTAGGGTTAGGATAAGGGTAAAGGTTATGTTTAGGGTTAGGCTTTGTGTTATGGGTTAGGGTAAGGGTTAGGGTTAGGGTTAGTGTTAGGGTAAGGGTAAGGGTTAGGGTTAGAGTTAGGGTTAAGGTTAGGTTTAGAGTTACGGTAAGGGTAAGTGTTAAGTTAGGGTTAGGGTTAGTGTTAGGGTAAGGGTTACGGTTGGGTTAGCTTTAGGGTTACGGTTAGGGTTAGGGTTAGGTTAAGGGTAAGGGTTAGGGTTAAGCTTAGGATTAGGGTTAGAGTTAGGGTTAGGGTTAGGGTAAGGGTAAGGGTTAGGGTTAGGTTTAGGTTTAGGGTTAGGGTAAGGTTACGGGCTAGGTTTAGGTTTAGGGTTAGGTTTGGGGTTAGGGTTAGGGTTAGGGTTATGGTTAGGTTTAGGGTTAGGTTAAGGGTAAGTGTTAGGTTAGGGTTAGGGTTAGGGTTAGGGTAAGGGTTACGGTTTGGTTAGCTTTAGGGTTAGGGTTAGGGTTAGGGTTAGGGTAAGGGTAACGGTTAGGGTTAAGCTTAGGATTAGGGTTAGCGTTAGGTTTAGGGTTAGGGTAAGGGTAAGGGTTAGGGTTAAAGTTAGGTTAGGGTTAACGTCAGGGTTAGCGTTAGGGTAAGGGTAAAGTTTAGTTTAGGGTTAGGGTTAGGGTAAGGGTTATGGTTATGGTTAGGGTTAGGTTTAGGGTTAGGATTAGGGTTAGAGTAAGGGTAAGGGTGAGGGTTAAGGTTAGGGTTAGGGTTAGGGTTAGGATAAGGGTAAGGTTTAGTGTTAGGGTTATGATTAGAGTTAGGATAAGGGTTAGGTTTAGGGTTAGGGTTAGGTTTCGGGTTAGGGTTAGGGTAAGGGTAAGGGTTAGGTTTAGATTTAGGGGTAGGGTTAGGGTAAGGGTAAGTGTTAGGGTTAGGGTTAGTGTTAGGGTAAGGGTTAGGGTTAGAGTTAGGGTTAGGGTTAGAGTTAAAGTTAGGGTTAGGTTAAGGGTAAGGTTTATGGTTAGTGTTAGGGTTACTGTTAGGGTTAGGGTAAGGGTTAGGGTAAGGGGTTAAGTTTAGGATTAGGGTTAAGGTTAGGGTTTGGGTTAGGGTGAAATTTAGGTTAAGGGTAAGGGTTCCGGTTAGGGTTAAGGTAAGCGTTAGGGCTAGTGTTAGGGGTAGGTTTAGGTTTAGGGTTAGGGCAAGGTTTAGAGGTAGGGGTAGGGTTAGGGAAAGGATAAGGGTTAGGGTTAAGTTTAGGTTTAGGGTAAGGGTTAGGGTTAAGGTGAGGTTTAGGGTTAGGGTAAGGGTAAGGGTAAGTATTAGGATTAGGTTTAGGTTAGGGTTAGGGTAAGGGTAAGGGATAGGGTTAGGGATAAGGTTAGGGTTAGGATTATGTTTAGGGTTAGGGTTAGGGTAAGGGTAAGGGTTAGGGAAAGGATAAGGGTTAAGCTTAGGATTAGGGTTAGCGTTTGGGTTAGGGTTAGGGTAAGGGTAAGGGTTAGGGTTAGGTTTAGGTTTAGGGTTAAGGTAAGGGTACGGGTTAGGTTTAGGGTTAGGGTTAGGTTTGGGGTTAGGGTTAGGGTTAGGGTTATGGTTAGGTTTAGGGTTAGGGTAAGGGTAAGTGTTAGGTTAGGGTTAGGGTTAGGTTTAGGGTTAGGGTAAGGGTTACGGTTGGGTTAGCTTTAGGGTTAGGGTTAGGGTTAGGGTAAAGGTAAGTGTTAGGGTTAAGCTTAGGATTAGGGTTACCGTTAGGGTTAGGGTTAGGGTAAGGGTAAGGGTTAGGGTTAGGTTTAGGTTTATGGTTAGGGTAAGGGTAAGGGTTAGGTTTAGGTTTAGGGTTAGGTTTAGGGTTAGGGTTAGGGTTAGGGAAAGGATAAGGGTTAGGGTTAAGTTTAGGTTTAGGGTTAGGGTTAGGGTTAGGGTTAAGGTGACGGTTAGGGTTAGGGTAAGTGTAAGGGTTAGGGTTAGGTTTAGGGTTAGCGTTAGGGTTAGAGTAAGTGTAAGGGTTAGGGTTAAGGTTAGGGTTAGGGTTAGGTTTAGGGTTAGGGTTAGCGTTAGGGTCAGAGTAAGTGTAAGGGTTAGGGTTAAGGTTAGGGTTAGGGTTAGGTTTAGGGTTAAGGATAGGGTTAGGGAAAGGTTAAGGGTTAGGGTTAGGATTAGGGTTAGGTTTAGGGTTACTGTTAGGGTAAGGGTAAGGGTTAGGTTTAGGGTTAGGGTTAGAGTTAGGGTAAGGGTAAGAATTAGGATTCAGGTTAGGGTTAGGGTACGGTTACGGTAAGGGTAAGGGTTAGGGTTAGGTTTAGGGTTAGGGTTAGGGTAAGGGTAACAGTTAGGCTTAGGGTTAGGGTTAGGTTTATGGTTACGGTTAGGGTTAGGGTTAGCGAAATGTAAGGGTTAGGGTTAAGGTTAGGTTTATGGTTAGGGTTAGGGTTAAGTTTAGGGTTAGGGTTAGGGTAAGGGTTAGGGTTAGGTTTAGGGTTAGGGTTAGGGTTAGGGTTAGGGAAAGGGTAAGGGTTAGGGTTAGGGTTACGTTTAGGGTTAGGGTTAGGGTTATGGTTAGAGTAAGGTTAAGGTTTAGGGTTCAGGTTAGGGTTCGGTTAGGTTTAGTGTTAGGGTTAGGTTTAGGGTTAGGTTTAGGGTTAGGGTAAGGGTTAGGTTAGGGTTAGGGTTAGGTTTAGTGTTAGGGTTAGGGTAAGGGCAAGGGTTAGGGTTAGGGTTAGGGTTAGGGTTAGGTTTAGGATTAGGGTAAGGGTTAGTGTTACGGTTAGGGTCAGGGTAAGGGTTAGGGTTAGGGTTAGGGTAGGGGTTAAGGTAAGGGTAAGTGTTAGGGTTAGGGTTAGGGTTAGGGTTAAGTTTAGGGTTAGAGTTATGGTAAGGTTAAGGGATAGGGTTAGGGTTACGGTTAGGGTTAAGGTTAGGGTTAGCGTTAGGGTAAGGGTAAGCGTTAGGTTAGGGTTAGGGTTAGGGTTAGGTTAAGGGTTAGGGTTAGGGGTAGGTTTCGGGTTAGGGTTAGGGCAAGTGTAATGGTTAGGGTTAGGGTTAGGTTTAAGGTTAGGATTAGGATTAGGGTAAGGGCAAGGGTTAGGTTAGGGTTAGGGTTAGGGTTAGGGTAAGGGTTACGGTTAGGGTTAGGTTTAGAGTTAGGGTTAGGGTTAGGGTTACGGTAAGGGTAAGGGTTAGGGTTAAGGTTAGGATTAGGTTTAGGGTTAGGGTTAGGGTAAGGGTAAGTGTTAGGGTTAGGTTTAGGGTTAGGGTTTGTGTAAAGGTAAGGCTTAGGGTAGAGTTAGGGTTAGGGTTAGGGTTAGGGTAGGGTAAGGGTAAGGGTAAGTGTTAAGTTTAGGGTTAGGGTTAAGATTAGGGTTAGCTTTAGGGTTAGGGTAAAGCTTAGGGTTACGTTTAGGTTTAGGTTTAGGGTTAGGGTTAGCGTTAGGGTAAGGGTAAAGGTTAGGGTTAAGGTTAGGGTTAGGGTTAGGGTTAAGTTTAGGGTAAGGGTAAGAGTTAGGGTTAGGTTTAGGGTTAGGGTTAGGTTAAGGGTAAGGGTTGGGTTTAGGTTTAGGGGTAGTGTTAGGGTAATGGTAAGTGTTAGGGTTAGGATTAGGGTTAAGTTTAGGGTTAGGGTTAGGGTAAGGGTAAGGGTTAGGTTAGTTTTAGGGATACGGTAAGGGTTAGGGTTATGGTTAGTGTTAGGTTTAGGTTTAGGGTTAGAGTTAGGGTAAGGATAAGTGTTAGGGTTAAGGTTAGGGTTAGGGTTAGGGTTAAGGTTAGGGTTAGGGTTAGGTTAAGGGTAAGGGTTAGGGTTAGGGTTAGGGTTAGGTTTATGGTTAAGGTTAGGGTTAGGGTTAGGGAAAGGATAAGGTTTAGGGTTAGGGTTAGTGTTAGGTTTAGGGTTAGGATAAGGTTTGGGTTAGGTTAGGGGTAGGGTTAGGGAAAGGATAAGGGTTAGGGTTAAGGTTTAGTGTTGGGGTTAAGGTTAGAGTTAGGGTAAGGGTTAGGGTTAGGGTAAGGGTAAGGGTTAGAGTTAGGGGTTAGTGTTAGTTTTAGGTTTAGGTTGAGGGTTTGGTTAGAGTTAGGGTTAGGATAAGGGTTAGTGTTAAGGTTAGAGTTAGGGTAAGGGTTAGGGTTACTTTTAAGGTTAGGGTTAGTTTTAGGTTTGGGTTTAGGGTTAGGGTAAGGGTAAAAGTTATGGTTAGGACAAGGGTTAGGGTTAGTGTAGGGGTTAGGGTTAGGGTTAGGTTCAGCGTTGGGGATAGGGTAAGTGTGAGGGTTATGGTTAGGGTTGTGTTTAGGTTTAGTTTTGGGTTAAGGTTAGGGTTAGGGTAAGGGTTAGGGTTAATGTTAGGATTAGGTTTAGGGTTAGGTTTAGGGTTACGGTTAGGGTTAGGTTAGAGTTAGGGTAATGGTATATGTTAGGGTTAGGCTTAGGGTTAGGGTTAGCGTTGGGGTAAGGGTAAGGGTTAGGGTAGAGGTTGGGTTAAGTAAGGGTAAGGGTTAGGGTTAGGGTTAGGGTTAGGTTTAGGGTAAGGGTTAGGGTTAGGTTGAGGGTAAAGTTATGTTTTAGTGTTAGGGTTAGGATTAGGGTTAGGGTAAGGGTAAGGGTTAGGGTTAGGGTTAGGGTTAGGGATATGTTTAGGGTTAGGGTAAGGGTAAGGCTACGGTTAGGGTTATGGTAAGGGTTAGGGTTAGGGTTAGGGTTAGGGTAGGGGTTAATGTAAGGGTAAGTGTTAGGGTTAGGGTTAGGGTTAAGTTTAGGGTTAGGGTTAGGGTAAGGTTAATGGTTAGAGTTAGGGTAACGTTTAGGGTTACGTTTAGGGTTAGGGTTAGGGTAAGGGTAAGCGTTAGGTTAGGGTTAGGGTTAGGGTTAGGTTAAGGGTTAGGGTTAGGGGTAGGTTCAGGGTTAGGGTTAGGGGAAGGGTTAAGGTTAGGGTTAGGGAAACGATCAGGTTAAGGGTTAAGTTTAGGTTTAGGGTTAGTATTAGGGTTAATGTGAGGTTTAGGGTTAGGATAAGGGTAAGGGTTAGGATTAGGTTTAGGGTTAGGGTTATGGTAAGGGTAAGGTATAGGTTTAGGGATAGGGTTAGGGTTAGGTTTAGGGTAAGGGTAAGTGTTAGGGTTAGAGTTAGGTTTAAGTTTAGGGTTAGGGTTAGGGTAAGGGTAAGGGTTAGGTTAGGGTTAGGGTTAGGGTTAGGGTAAGGGTTACGGTTAGGGTTAGGTTTAGGGTTAGGTTTAGTGTTAGTGTTAGCGTTAGGGTAAGGGTAAGCGTTAGGTTTAAGGTTAGGGTTAGGGTTAGAGTTAAGGTTAGGGTAAGGGTAAGGGTTAGGGTTAGGTTTAGGGTTAGGGTTAGGGTAAGGGTTAGGGTTAGGTTTAGGGTTAGGGGTAGTGTTAGGGTAAGGGTAAGGGTTAGGGTTCGGGATAGGGTTAAGATTAGGGTTAGGTTTAGGGTAAGGGTAAGAGTTAGGTTAGTGTTAGGGATAGGGTAAGGGTTAGGGTTAGGGTTAGGGTTAGGTTTAGGTTTACGGTTAGGCTTAGGGTTAGGTTAAGGGTAAGGTTTACATTAAGGTTAGGGTTAGGGTTAGAGTTAAGGTTAGGGTTAGGGTTAGGGTAAGGGTTAGGGTTACGGTTAGGTTTAGGTTTACGGTTAAGGTTAGGGTTAGTGTTAGGGAAAGGATAAAGTTTAGGGTTAGGGTTAGTGTTAGGTTTAGGGTTAGGATTAGGTTTAGGGTTAGGTTTAGGGTTAGGGTTAGGGAAAGGATAAGGGTTAGGGTTAAGATTTAGTGTTGGGGTTAAGGTTAGGGTTAGGTTAAGGGTTAGGTTTAGGGTAAGGGTAAGGGTTAGAGTTAGGGGTTAGAGTTAGTTTTAGGTTTAGGTTGAGGGTTGTGTTAGGGTAAGGGTTAGGGTTAGGATAAGGGTTAGTGTTACGGTTAGAGTTAGGGTAAGGGTTGGGTTAGTTTTAAGGTTAGGGTTAGTTTTAGGTTTAGGGTTAGGATTAGGGTAAGGGTAAGAGTTAGGGTTAGGACAAGGGTTAGGGTTAGGGTAGGGGTTAGGGTTAGGGTTAGGGTTCGGTTCAGCGTTGCGGATAGGGTAAGTGTGAGGGTTAGGGTTAGGTTTAGGTTTAGGTTTAGTGTTTGAGTTAAGGTTAGGGTTAGGGTAAGGGTTATGATTATTGTAAGGGTTAGGTTTAGGGTTAGGTTTAGGGTTATGGTTAGGGTTAGGGTTAGACTTAGTGTAAGGGTATATGTTAGGGTTAGGCTTAGGGTTAGGGTTAGCGTTGGGGTAAGGGTAAGGGTTAGGGTAGAGGTAGGGTTAAGTAAGGGTAAGGGTTAGGGTTAGGGTTAGGTTTAGGGTAAGGGTTAGGGTTAGGTTTAGGGTAAAGTTAAGTTTTAGTGTTAGCGTTAGGGTTAGGGTTAGGGTAAGGGTAAGGGTTAGGGTTAGGGTTAGGGTTAGGTTTAGGGTTAGGGTAAGGGTAATTGTTACGGTTAGGGTTAGGGTAAGGGTTAGGGTTAGGGTTAGGGTAGGGGTTAAGGTAAGGGTAAGTGTTAGGATTAGGGTTAGGGTTAGGTTTAGTTTAGGGTTAGGGTTAAGGTAAGGGTAAGGGTTAGGGTTAGGGTTACGCTTAGGGTTAAGCTTAGGGTTAGGGTTAGGGTAAGGGTAAGCGTTAGGTTTGGGTTAGGGTTAGGCTTAGTTTAAGGGTTAGGGTTAGGGTTAGGTTTAGTGTTAGTGTTAGGGCAAGGATAAGGTTAAGGGTTAAGTTGAGGTTTAGGGTTAGGCTTAGGTTAAGGTGAGGTTTAGGGTTAGGGTAAGGGTAAGGGTTTGGATTAGGTTTAGGGTTAGGGTTATGGTAAGGGTAAGGTATATGGTTAGGGATAGGGTTAGGGTTAGGGTTAAGTTTAGGGTTAGAGTTAGGGTAAGGGTAAGGGTTAGGGTTAGAGTTAGGGTTAAGGTTAGGGTTAGGGTTAGTGTTAGGTTATGGGTAAGGGTTAGGTTAGGGTTAGGGTAAGGGTTACGGTTAGAGTTAGGTTTATATTTAGGGTTAGGGTTAGGGTTAGGGTTAGGGTAAGGGTAAGGGTTAGGGTTAAGGTTCGGATTAAGGTTAGGGTAAGGTTTAGGGTAAGGGTAAGGGTTAGGGTTAGGTTTAGGGTTAGGGTTAGGGTAACGTTAAGGGTTAAGGCAGAGTTAGGGTTAGGGTTAGGGTTAGGGTTAGGGTAAGGGTAAGTGTTAGGGTTAGGTTTAGGGTTAAGTTTAGGGTAAGGATAAGGGTTAGGGCAGAGTTAGGGTGAGGGTTAGGGTTAGGTTTAGGGTAAGGGTTAGGGTTCCGTTTAGTGTACAGTTAAGTTTTAATGTTAGGGTTAGGGTTAGGGTTAGGGTAAGGGTAAGGGTTAGGGTTAGGGTTAGGTTTAGCGTTAGGGTAAGGGTAAGGGTTACGGTTAGGGTTAGGGTATAGGTTAGGGTTAGGGTAGGGGTTAAGGTAAGGATAAGTGTTAGGGTTAGGGCTAGGGATGGGGTTAAGTTTAGGGTTAGGGTTAGGGTAAGGGTAAGGGTTAGGGTTAGGGTTACGCTTAGGGTTAAGTTTAGGGTTAGGGTTAGGGTAAGGGTAAGAGTTAGGTTAGTGTTAGGGATAGGGTAAGGGTTAGGGTTAGGGTTAGGGTTAGGTTTAGGTTTAGGGTTAGGCTTAGGGTTAGGTTAAGGGTAAGGGTTAGCGTTAAGGTTAGGGTTAGGGTTAGAGTTAAGGTTAGGGTTAGGGTTAGGGTAAGGGTTAGGGTTACGGTTAGGTTTAGGTTTACGGTTAAGGTTAGGGTTAGTGTTAGGGAACGGATAACGTTTAGGGTTAGGGTTAGTGTTAGGTTTAGGGTTAGGATTAGGTTTAGGGTTAGATTTAGGGTTAGGGTTATGGAAAGGATAAGGGTTAGGGTTAAGGTTTAGTGTTGGGGTTAAGGTTAGGGTTAGGTTAAGGGTTAGGGTTAGGGTAAGGGTAAGGGTTAGAGTTAGGGGTTAGAGTTAGTTTTAGGTTTAGGTTGAGGTTTGTGTTAGGGTTAGGGTTAGGGTTAGGATAAGGGTTAGTGTTACGGTTAGAGTTAGGGTAAGGGTTGGGTTAGTTTTAAGGTTAGGGTTAGTTTTAGGTTTAGGGTTAGGATTAGGGTAAGGGTAAGAGTTAGGGTTAGGACAAGGGTTAGGGTTAGGGTAGGGGTTAGGGTTAGGGTTAGGGTTAGGTTCAGCGTTGCGGATAGGGTAAGTGTGAGGGTTAGGGTTAGGTTAAGGTTTAGGTTTAGTGTTTGAGTTAAGGTTAGGGTTAGGGTAAGTGTTAGGATTATTGTTAGGGTTAGGTTTAGGGTTAGGTTTAGGGTTATGGTTAGGGTTAGGGTTAGACTTAGGGTAAGGGTATATGTTAGGGTTAGGCTTAGGGTTAGGGTTAGCGTTGGGGTAAGGGTAAGGGTTAGGGTAGAGGTAGGGTTAAGTAAGGGTAAGGGTTAGGGTTAGGGTTAGGTTTAGGGTAAGGGTTAGGGTTAGGTTTAGGGTAAAGTTAAGTTTTAGTGTTAGCGTTAGGGTTAGGGTTAGGGTAAGGGTAAGGGTTAGGGTTAGGGTTAGGGTTAGG
>JANJXV010000131.1:1060000-1062500 GCA_024803745.1 Megascapheus bottae | reverse complement strand
GGGTTAGGATTAGGGTTAGGGTTAGGGTAAGGGTTAGGTTTAGAGTTAGGGTTAGGTTTAGGGTTAGGGTTAGGGTAAGGGTAAGGGTTAGGTTTAGAAGTAGGGGTAGGGTTAGGGTAAGGGTAAGGGTTAGTGTTAGGGTTAGGCTTAGGGTTAGGGTAAGGTTTAGAGTTAGGGTTAGGGTTAGGGTTAGAGTCAATGTTAGTGTTAGGTTAAGGGTTAGGTTTAGGGTTAGTTTAAGGGTAAGGGTTAGGGTTAAGGTTAGATTTAGGTTTAGGGTTAGGGTTAGGGTAAGGGTAAGGGTTAGGTTTAGGGTTAGTGTTAGGTTTAGGGTTTGGTTAGGGTTAGGGTTAGGGAAAGGAAAAGGGTTAGGGTTAAGGTTGGTTTAGGTTTAGGGTTAGGGTTGAGGTTAGGTTAGGGTTAGGGTAAGCGTAAGGGTTAGGGTTAGGGTTAGTGTTAAGGTTAGGGTCAGGGTTAGGGTAAGGGAGAGGGTTAGGGTTAGGGTTACGGAAAGGGTAAGGTTTAGGGTTAGTGTTAGGGTTAGGTTTAGGGTTAGTTTTAGGGTTAGGGTAAGGGTAAGGTTTAGGGTTAAGGTTAGGTTTAGGGTTAGGTTTAGGGTTAGCGTAGGTTTAGGGTAAGGGTAAGGGTTAGGGTTAGGATTAGGGGATGGGTTAGGGTAAAGGTTAGGTTTAGGGTTAGGGTTAGGTTTAGGGTTAGGGTTAGAGTAAGCGTAAGGGTTAGGTTTAGAGTTAGGGGTACGGTTAGGTTAAGGGTAAGGGTTAGGGTTAGGGTTAGGTTTAGGGTAAGGGTTAGGGTTAGGGTTAGGGTTAGGGTAAGGGTTAGGGTTAGGGTTAGGGTTAGAGTTAATGTTAGTGTTAGGTTAAGGGTTAGGGTTAGGGTTAGGTTAAGGATTAGGGTTAGGGTTTAGTGTTACGGTTAGGCTTAGGGTAAGGGTTAGGGTTAGGTTTAGGGTTAGGGTAGGGGTTATGTTTAGGGTTAGGTTTAAGGTTAGGGTTAGGGTTAGGTTTAGGGTAAGGGTAAGGTTTAGGGTTAAGGTCAGGGTTAGGGTTAGGGTTAGGGTTAGGGTTAGGGTTAGGGAAAGGGCTAGGGTTAGGGTTAGGGTAAGGGTTAGGGTAAGGGTTAGGGTTAGGGTTAGGGTTACGGTTAGTGTTAGGGGTTAGGGTTAGGGTTAGGGTTTGGGTAAGGGTTAGCGTTAGGGGTTAGGGTAAGTGTTAGAGTTAGGTTTAGGATTAGGGTTAAGTTTAGGGTTAGGATAAGTGTTAGGGTTAAGGTAAGGGTAAAGTTTAGGTTAGGATTAGGGTTAGGGTTAGGGTGCGAGTTAGGGTTAGGGTTAGGTTAGGTTTAGGGTTAGGGTTAGGGTTAGGGAAAGGATAACGTTTAGGGTTAAGGTTATGTTTAGGGTTGGGATTAAGTTGAGGATTAGGGTTGGGTAAGGGTAAGGGTTAGGGTTAGGTTTTGGGTCAGGGTTAGGGTAAGGATAAGGGTTAGGGTTAGGGTTATGGTTAGGTTTAGGGTTAGGGTTAGTGTTAGGGTTAGGGTAAGGGTAATGGTTAGGGTTAAGGTTAGGGTTAGGGTTAGGTTTCGAGTTAGGTTTAGGGTTAGGGTAAGTGTAAGGGTTAGAGTTAGGATTAGTTTTAGGGTTAGAGTAAGGGTTAGGATTGGGTTACGGTTAGGGGTAGAGTAAGGGTTAGGGTTAGGGTAAGGTTAAGGGTTAGGGTTAGGGTTAGTGTTATTGTAAGGGTATGGGTTAGGGTTAGGGTTAGGGTTAGGTTTAGGATAAGGGTTAGGCATTAGGGTTAGTGTTAGGGTAAGGGGTAGGGTTACGGTTAGGCTTAGGTTAAGGGTAAGTGTTAGGGTTATGGTTAGGGTTAGTGTTAGGGTAAGGGTAAGTGTTAGGGTTAGGGTTAGGTTTAGGGTTAGGGTTAGGTTAAGGGTAAGTGTTAGGTTTAGGGTTAGGGTTTGGGTAAGGTTAAGTGTTAGGGTTAGGTTTAGGTTTAGGGTTAGGGTTAGGGTTAGGGTTAGGGTAAGGGTAAGGGTAAGGGTAAGGCTTAGGTTTAGAGTTAGGGGTAGGGTTAGGGTAAGGGTAAGGGTTAGGTTTAGGGTTAGGGTTAGGGTTAGGGTATGGGTTAGGATTACGTTTAGGTTTAGGGTTACAGTTAATGTTAGGGTTAGGTGAAGGTTAAGGTTTAGGGTTAGGGTTAGTGTTAGGGTAAGGGTTAGGGTTAGCTTTAAGGTTTAGGGTTAGGGTAAGCGTAGGATTAGTGTTAGGGTTAGGGTTAGGGTGAGGTTTAGGGTTAGGTTTAGGGTTAGGGTAAGTGTTGTGGTTAGGGTTAGGGTTAGGTTTAGGGTTAGGGTTAGGGTAAGGGTAAGTGCTAGTGTTAGGGTTCGGGTTAGGGTTAGGGTAAGGGTTAGGGTTAGGGTTAGGGTTAGCTTTAGGGTTGGGGTTAAGTTTAGGGTTAGGGTTAGGGTAAGGGTAAGG
>JANJXV010000131.1:1050000-1057500 GCA_024803745.1 Megascapheus bottae | reverse complement strand
TAAGTGTTAGGGTTAAGTTTAGGGTTAGGTTTACGGTTATGGTTATGGTTAGGGTAAGGGTTAGGTTTAGGATTAGGGTTAGGGTTAGGGTAAGGGTTAGGGTAAATGTTAGGTTTAGGGTTAGGGTTAGGTTTAGCGTTAGGGTTAGAGTAAGGGTTATTGTTAGGTTTAGAGTTAGGGGTACGGTTAGGGTTAGGGTTAGGGTAAGGGTAAGGTTTAGGGTTAAGGTTAGGGTTAGGGTTAGGGTAAGGGTAAGGATTAGGGTTAGGGTTTAGTGTTACGGTTAGGGTTAGGGTAAGGGTTAGGGTTAGGTTTAGGATTAGGGTAGGGGTTATGGTTAGGGTTATGGTTAGGGTTAAGGTTTGGGTTAGGGTTAGGGTAAGGGTAAGGTTTAGGGTTAAGGTTAGGGTTAGGGTTAGGGTAAGGGTAAGGGTTAGGGTTAGGTTTAGGGTTAGGGTTAGGGTAAGGGTAAGGGATAGGTTTAGGGTTAGGGTTAAGTTTAGCGTTAGGTTTAGGGTTAGGGTTAAGGAAAGTATAAGGTTGGGGTTACGGTTAGGGTTAGGGTTAGGGTTAGGGTTAAGGTTAGGGTAGGGTTTGTGTTAGGGTAGGGTTAGGGTAAGAGTAAGGGTTACGGTCAGGTTTAGGGTTAGGGTTAGGGTAAAGGTAAGGGTTAGGGTTAGGGTTAGGGTTAGGTTTAGGGTTAGAGTTAGGGTTAGGGTAAAGGTAAGTGTTAGGGTTTAAGTTAAGGGTTAGGTTTAGGGTTATGGTTAGGGTTAGGGTAAGGGTCAGGTTTAGGATTAGGGTTAGGGTTAGGATAAGGGTTAGGGTTAGGTTTAGGGTTAGTTTTAGTGTTGGGGTTAAGGTTAGGGTTAGGGTAAGTGGTTGGGTTTGGGTTAGGGTTAGGTTTAGGATTAGGTTTAGGTTTACGGTTTGGGTTAGGGTTAGGGTAAGGGTATGTGTTAAGGTTAGGGTTAGGGTTAGGTTTAGGATTAGATAAGGGTACGGGGTAGGGTAAGTTATGGGTAAGGGTTAGGGTTAGGGTCAGATTTTGGTTTAGGGTAAGGGTTAGGGTTAGTTTAAGGGTAAGTGTAAGGTTTAGGGTTAGGGTTAGGGTTAGGGTTAGGGTTAGGGTAAGGGTAAGGGTTAGGGTTAGGGTTAGGTTTAGGGTTAGGTTTAGGTTTAGGGTAAGGGTAAGGATTAGAGTTAGGATTAGGGTTAGGGTTAGGGTAAGGGTTAGGTTTCGTGTAAGGGTTAGGCTTAGGGTAAGGGTTAGGGTAAGGGTTAGGGTTAGGGTAAGGTAAATGGTTAGGGTTAGGGTTAGGGTTAGGGTTAGGTTAAGAGTAAGTGTTAGGTTTAGGGAAGGGTTCTGGTTAGGGTAAGTGTAAGTGTTAGGGTTAGGTTTACGGTTAGGGTTAGGGTTTCGGTTAGGGTAAGGGTTAGCGTTAGGGTTAGGGTTACCTTAATGGTAAGTGTTAGGGTTATTGTTAGCGTTAGGTTTAGGGTAAGGGTAAGCGTTAGGGTTAGGGTTAGTTTTAGGGTTAATGTTAGGTTTAGGGTTAGGGTAGGTTTAGGGTAAGGGTAAGGGTTAGGGTTAGGGTTAGGGTTAGGGTTACGTTTAGGGTTAGGGTTAGGGTAAGGGTAAGGGTAAGGGTTAGGTTTAGAAGTAGGGGTAGGGTTAGGGTAAGGGTAAGGGTTAGTGTTAGGGTTAGGGTTAGGGTTAGGGTAAGGGTTAGAGTTAGGTTTAGGGTTAGGGTTAGGGTTAGGTGTTAGGGATAGGGTTAGGGTTAGGGTAAGTGTTAGTGTTAGGGTTAGGGTTAGGGTTAGGGTAAGGGTTAGGGTTAGGGGTATGGTTAGGGTAAGGGTAAGGGTTAGGGTTAGGGTTAGGGTTAGGGTTAGGTTAAGGGTAAGGGTTAGGTTTAAAGTTAGCGTGAGGGTTAGTTTTAGGGTTAGGGTTAGGGTAGGGGAAGGGTAAGAGTTAGGGTTAAGGTTAGGGTTAGGGTTAGTTTTACGTTTAGGATTAGGGTTAGGGTAAGGGTTAGGGTTAGGGTTAGGATCAGGGTTAGGGTTAGGGTAAGGGTTAGGGTTAGATTTAGGGTGAAGGTTAGGGTTAGTGTTAGTTTGAGAGTTAGGGTTAGCGTTAGGGTAAGGGTAAGGTTTAGGGTTAGGATTAGGGTTAAGGTAATTGTAAGGGTTATGGTTAGGTTTACGGTTAGGTTTAGGGTAAGGGTTAGAGTTAGGTTTAGGGTTAGGGTTAGGGTTAGGGTTATTGTTCAGGTAAGGGTAAGTGTTAGGGTTAGGCTTAGGGTTAGGGTTAGGGTTAGGGTTAGGGTAAGGTTAAGGGTTAGGGTTAGGGTTAGGGTTAGGGTGACGGTTTTGGTTAGGGTTAGGGTTAGGGTAAGAGTATGTGTTAGGGTTAAGGTTAGGGTTAAGGTTAGGGTAAGGGTTAGGGTTAAATTAGGGTTAAGGTTAGGGTTAGGGTTAGTTTTAGGGTTAGGGTTAGGGTTAGGGTAAGGGTAAGGGTTAGGGTTAGGATTAGGGTTAGGGTTAAGGTAAGGGTTAGGGTTAGTGTTAGGGTTAAGGTTAGGGTTAGGATTAGTTTTAGGGTTAGGGTTAGGGTTAGGGTAAGGGTAAGGGATAGGGTTAGGGTTAGGGTTAGGTTTAGCGTTAGTGTTAGGATTAGGTTTAGGGTTAGGGTAAGGGTAAAGGTAAGGGTTAGGGTTAGTGTTAGGGTTAGGTTTAGTGTTGGGGTTAAAGTTAGGGTTAGGGTAAGGGTTAGGGTTAGGTTAAGGTAAGGGTAAGGGTTAGGGTTAGGGTTAGGGTAAGGGTTAGGGTTAGGGTTAGGTTTAGGCTAAGTGTTAGTGTTAGGGTTAGGGTAGGGTTAGGGTTAGGGTAAGGGTTAGGGTTATGGTAAGGGTAAAGTTTAGGGTTAGGTTAAGGGTTAGGTTTAGGGTTAGGGTTAGGGTTAGGGTTAGGGTAATGGTAAGGGTTAGGGTTAGGATTAGGGTTACTGTTAGGGTAAGGTTTAGGTTTCGTGTTAGGGTTAGGCTTAGGGTAAGGGTTAGGGTAAGGGTTAGGTTTAGGTTAAGGTAAAGGGTTAGTGTTAGGGTTAGGTTTAGGGTTAGGTTAAGAGTAAGTGTTAGGTTTAGGGAAGGGTTCTGGTTAGGGTAAGTGTAAGTGTTAGGGTTAGGTTTACGGTTAGGGTTAGGGTTTGGGGTAGGGTAAAGGTTAGGGGTTAGGGTTAGGGTTAGGGTAAGGGTTAGCGTTAGGGTTAGGGTTACCTTAAGGGTAAGTGTTAGGGTTATTGTTAGGGTTAGGGTTAGGGTAAGGGTAAGCGTTAGGGTTAGGGTTAGTTTTAGGGTTAATGTTAGGTTTAGGGTTAGGGTAGGTTTAGGGTAAGGGTAAGGTTAGGGTTAGGATTAGGGTTAGGGTAAGGGTTAGGGTTAGGGTTAGGGTAAGGGTTAGGGTTAGGGTTAGGTTTAGGGTTAGAATTAATGTTAGTGTTAGGTTAAGGGTTGGGGTTAGGCTTAGGGTTAGGGTTAGGGTAAGGATTAGGGTTAGGTTTTAGTGTTACGGTTAGGGTTAGGGTAAGGGTTAGGGTTAGGTTTAGGGTTACGGTAGGGGTTATGGTTAGCGTTAGGGTTAGGGTAAGGGTAAGGTTTAGGTTTAAGGTCAGGGTTAGTGTTAGGGTTAGGGTTAGGGTTAGGGAAAGGGTTAGGGTTAGGGTTAGGGTAAGGGTTAGGTTTAGGGTAAGGGTTAGGGTTAGGGTTAGGGTTAGGGTTAGGGTTGGGTTTAGGGTAACGGTAGGGTTAGGTTTAGTGTTAGGGTTAGGGTAAGGGTTAGGGATAGGGTTAGGGTTAGTGTTGGGTTTAGGGTAAGGGTAAGTGTTAGGGTTAGGGTTAGGGTTAGGATAAGAGTAAGGGTTAGGGCAGAGTTAGGGTTAGGGGTTAGGGTTAGGTTTACGGTTAGTGTTAGGGGTTAGGGTTAGGGTTAGGGTTTGGGTAAGGGTTAGCGTTAGGGGTTAGGGTAAGTGTTAGAGTTAGGTTTAGGTTTAGGGTTAGATTTAAGGTTAGGATAAGTGTTAGAGTTAGGGTTAGGGTTAAGGTAAGGGTAAAGTTTAGTTTAGGATTAGGGTTAGGGTTAGGGTGCGAGTTAGGGTTAGGGTTAGGTTAGGTTTAGGGTTAGGGTTAGGGTTAGGGTTAGGGTTAGGGTTAGGGTAAGGGTTAGGGTTAGGGTAAGGGTTAGGGTTAGGGTTAGGGTTAGGGTTAGGGTTGGGTTTAGGGTAACGTTAGGGTTAGGGTTAGTGTTAGGATTAGGGTAAGGGTTAGGGTTAGGGTTAGGGTTAGTGTTGGGTTTAGGGTAAGGGTAAGTGTTAGGGTTAGGGTTAGGGTTAGGATAAGAGTGAGGGTTAGGGCAGAGTTAGGGTTAGGGGTTAGGGTTAGGTTTACGGTTAGTGTTAGGGGTTAGGGTTAGGGTTAGGGTTTGGGTAAGGGTTAGCGTTAAGGGTTAGGGTAAGTGTTAGAGTTAGGTTTAGGGTTAGGGTTAGATTTAAGGTTAGGATAAGTGTTAGAGTTAGGGTTAGGGTTAAGGTAAGTGTAAAGTTTAGGTTAGGATTAGGGTTAGGGTTAGGGTGCGAGTTAGGGTTAGGGTTAGGTTAGGTTTAGGGTTAGGGTTAGGGTTAGGGAAAGGATAACGTTTAGGGTTAAGGTTATGTTTAGGGTTAGGATTAAGTAGAGGATTAGGGTTGGGTAAGGGTAAGGGTTAGGGTTAGGTTTTGGGTCAGGGTTAGGGTAAGGATAAGGGTTAGGGTTAGGGTTATGGTTAGGTTTAGGGTTAGGGATTATGGTTAGAGTTATGTTTAGGGTTTGGGTTAGTGTAAGGGTAAGGAATAGGTTTAGGGATAGTTTTAGGTTTAGGGTTAGGGTTAGAGTAAGGGTTAGGGTTAGGGTTAAGGTTAGGGTTAGGGTTAGGATAAGGGTAAGGGTTAGGTAAGGGTTAGGGTTAATGTTAGGTAAGGGTTAGGGTTAGGGTTAGGGTTAGGTTTAGGGTTAGGGTAGGTTTAGGGTAAGGGTAAGGGTTAGGGTTAGGATTAGGATAAGGGTTAGGGTAAAGGTTACGTTTAGGGTTAGGGTTAGGTTTAGGGTTAGGGTTAGAGAAAGGGTTATTGTTAGGTTTAGAGTTAGGGGTACGTTTAGGGTTAGGGTTAGGGTAAGGGTAAGGTTTAGGGTTAAGGTTAGGGTTAGGGTTAGGGTAAGGGTAAGGATTAGGGTTAGGGTTTAGTGTTACGGTTAGGGTTAGGGTAAGGGTTAGGGTTAGGTTTAGGATTAGGGTAGGGGTTCTGGTTAGGGTTAGGGTTAGGGTTAAGGTTAGGTTTAGGGTTAGGGTAAGGGTAAGGTTTAGGGTTAAGGTTAGGGTTAGGGTAAGGGATAGGTTTAGGGTTAGGGTTAAGGTTAGGGTTAGGTTTAGGGTTAGGGTTAAGGAAAGTATAAGGTTGGGGTTACGGTTAGGTTTAGGGTTAGGGTTAGGGTTAAGGTTAGGGTAGGGTTTGTGTTAGGGTAGGGTTAGGGTAAGAGTAAGGGTTAAGGTCAGGTTTAGGGTTAGGGTTAGGGTAAAGGTAATGGTTAGGGTTAGGGTTAGGGTTAGGTTTAGGGTTAGAGTTAGGGTTAGGGTAAAGGTAAGTGTTAGGGTTTAAGTTAAGGGTTAGGTTTAGGGTTATGGTTAGGGTTAGGGTAAGGGTTAGGTTTAGGATTAGGGTTAGGGTTAGGATAAGGGTTAGGGTTAGGTTTAGGGTTAGTTTTAGTGTTGGGGTTAAGGTTAGGGTTAGGGTAAGTGGTTGGGTTTGGGTTAGGGTTAGGTTTAGGTTTAGGTTTAGGTTTACGGTTTGGGTTAGGGTTAGGGTAAGGGTATGTGTTAAGGTTAGGTTTAGGGTTAGGTTTAGCATTAGATAAGGGTACGGGGTAGGGTAAGTTATGGGTAAGGGTTAGGGTTAGGGTCAGATTTTGGTTTAGGGTAAGGGTTAGGGTTAGTTTAAGGGTAAGTGTAAGGTTTAGGGTTAGGGTTAGGGTTAGGGTTAGGGTTAGGGTAAGGGTAAGGGTTAGGGTTAGGGTTAGGTTTAGGGTTAGGTTTAGGTTTAGGGTAAGGGTAAGGATTAGAGTTAGGATTAGGGTTAGGGTTAGGGTAAGGGTTAGGTTTCGTGTAAGGGTTAGGCTTAGGGTAAGGGTTAGGGTAAGGGTTAGGGTTAGGGTAAGGTAAATGGTTAGGGTTAGGGTTAGGTTTAGGGTTAGGTTAAGAGTAAGTGTTAGGTTTAGGGAAGGGTTCTGGTTAGGGTAAGTGTAAGTGTTAGGGTTAGGTTTACGGTTAGGGTTAGGGTTTGGGTTAGGGTAAGGGTTAGGGGTTAGGGTTAGGGTTAGGGTAAGGGTTAGCGTTAGGGTTAGGGTTACCTTAATGGTAAGTGTTAGGGTTATTGTTAGCGTAAGGTTTAGGGTAAGGGTAAGCGTTAGGGTCAGGGTTAGTTTTAGGGTTAATGTTAGGTTTAGGGTTAGGGTAGGTTTAGGGTAAGGGTAAGGGTTAGGGTTAGGGTTAGGGTTAGGGTTACGTTTAGGGTTAGGGTTAGGGTAAGGGTAAGGGTAAGGGTTAGGTTTAGAAGTAGGGGTAGGGTTAGGGTAAGGGTAAGGGTTAGTGTTAGGGTTAGGGTTAGGGTTAGGGTAAGGGTTAGAGTTAGGTTTAGGGTTAGGGTTAGGGTTAGGTGTTAGGGATAGGGTTAGGGTTAGGGTAAGTGTTAGTGTTAGGGTTAGGGTTAGGGTTAGGGTAAGGGTTAGGGTTAGGGGTATGGTTAGGGTAAGGGTAAGGGTTAGGGTTAGGGTTAGGGTTAGGGTTAGGTTAAGGGTAAGGGTTAGGTTTAAAGTTAGCGTGAGGGTTAGTTTTAGGGTTAGGGTTAGGGTAGGGGAAGGGTAAGAGTTAGGGTTAAGGTTAGGGTTAGGGTTAGTTTTACGTTTAGGATTAGGGTTAGGGTAAGGGTTAGGGTTAGGGTTAGGATCAGGGTTAGGTTAGGGTAAGGGTTAGGGTTAGATTTAGGGTGAAGGTTAGGGTTAGTGTTAGTTTGAGAGTTAGGGTTAGCGTTAGGGTAAGGGTAAGGTTTAGGGTTAGGATTAGGGTTAAGGTAATTGTAAGGGTTATGGTTAGGTTTACGGTTAGGTTTAGGGTAAGGGTTAGGGTTAGGTTTAGGGTTAGGGTTAGGGTTAGGGTTATTGTTCAGGTAAGGGTAAGTGTTAGGGTTAGGCTTAGGGTTAGGGTTAGGGTTAGGGTTAGGGTAAGGTTAAGGGTTAGGGTTAGGGTTAGGGTTAGGGTGACGGTTTTGGTTAGGGTTAGGCTTAGGGTAAGAGTATGTGTTAGGGTTAAGGTTAGGGTTAAGTTTAGGGTAAGGGTTAGGGTTAAATTAGGGTTAAGGTTAGGGTTAGGGTTAGTTTTAGGGTTAGGGTTAGGGTTAGGGTAAGGGTAAGGGTT
>JANJXV010000131.1:1007500-1045000 GCA_024803745.1 Megascapheus bottae | reverse complement strand
GGGTTAGGGTAATTGTAAGTGTTATTTTAGGGTTAGGGTTAGGATAAGTTTAAGGGTTAGGGTTAGGCTTAGGGTTAGGGGTTAGGGTTAGTGTCAGGGGTTAGTAATAGGGTTAGGGTTAGGGTTAGGGTAAGGGTTAGGGTTAGGGTTAGGGTTATGGGTAGGGTAGGTTTAGGGTTAGGTTTAGGGTTAGCGTTAGACTTAGGGTTAGGGTTAGGGTAAGCGTATGTGTTAGGGTTAGGGTTAGTGTTAGGTTTAGGTTTAGAGTAAGGGTTAGGGTTAGGTTTAGGGTAAGGGTAAGGTTTAGGGTTAGCGTTAGGGTATTGGTAAGGGTTAGGTTTAGGGTTAGTTTTAGGGTTAGGGTGAAGGTTAGGTTTAGGGTACGGGTAAGGGTTAGGGTTAAGGTTAGGGTTAGGTTTAGGGTTAGGGTTAGGGTAAGGTTAAGGTTTAGGGTTAGGATTAGCGTTAGGGTTAGGGTAAGGGTTAGGGTTAGGGTTAAGTTTAGGGTTAGGGTTAGGGTAAGGGTAAGGGTTAGGGTTAGGGAGAGGGTTAGGTTTAGTTTTAGGGTAAGGGTAAGGGTTAGGGTTAGGGTTATGGTTAGGGTTTGGGTTAGGGCTTAGGTTTAGGGTTAGGGTTAGGGTTAGGTAAGGGTTAGGGTTAGGGGTTAGGGTTAGTGTTAGGGTTGGGTTAAGGGTTAGGGTTAGGGTTAGGGTTAGGATAAGGTTTAGGGTTAGGTTTAGCGTAAGTGTTAATGTTAGGGTTAGGGTTAGGGTTAGGGGTTAGAGTTACGGTTAGGGTTAGGGTTTAGGGTTAGGGTTAGGGTAGGGTAAGGGTTAGGGTTAGGGGTTGGGGTTAGTGTTAGGGTTAGGTTAAGGGTTAGGGTTAGGGTTAGGGATAGGATAATGTTTAGGGTTAGGTTTAGGGTTAGGGTAAGAGTAATTGTTAGTGTTAGTGTTAGGGTTAGGGTTAGATTTAGGGTTAGGGTTAGGGTTAGTGTAAGGGTAAGGTTTAGGGTTAAGTTTAGGGTTAGGTTTAGGTTTATGTTTAGGGTTAGGGTTAGTGTAAGGGAAAGGGTTAGGTTTAGGATTAGGGTAGGGGTTAGGGTAAGGTTTAGGGTTAGGGTCAGGGTTAGGTTTAGAATTAGGGTTAGGGTTAGGGTAAGGGTAAGGATTAGGTTTAGGTTTAGGGTTAGGGTTAGGGTAAGGGTAAGGGTTACGATTAGCGATAGGGTTAGGGTAAGGGTTAGGGTTAGGGTCATGGTTAGAGTTAGGTTTAGGGTTAGGTTAATGATAAGGGTTAGGTTTAGGGTTAGGGTTAGGGTTCGGGTAAGAGTTAGGGTTAGGGGTTAGGCTTAGGGTTAGTGTACGGGTTAGGGTTAGTGTTAGGGTTAGGGTTAGGGTTAGGTTTAGGGTTATGGTTAGGGTTAGCATAATGGTAAGGGTTAGGGTTAAGGTTAGGGTTAGGGTTAGTGTTAGGTTTAGGGTTAGTGTTAGTGTTAGTGTAAGGGAAAGGGTTAGGGTTAGGGGTTAGGGTAAGGGTTAGGGTTAGGGTTAGGTTAGTTTTAGGGTTAGGGTTAGGGTAAGGGTTAGCATTAGGGTTAGGGTTATGGTAAGGTTTAGGGTTAGGGTTAGGGTTAGAGTTAGGGTTAGGGTTAGGTTAAGGGTTAAGGTTAGGGTTAGGGTTAGAGTTAAGGTTAGGGTTAGGGTTAGTTTTAGGGTTAGGGTAAGGGTAAGGTTTAGGGTTAGGGTTAGGATTAGGATTAGGGTAGGGTTAGGGTAAGGGTTAGGGTTAGGTTTAAGGTTAAGGTTAGGTTTAGTTTTAGAGTTAGGGTAAGGGTAAGGGTTGGGGTTAGGGTTAGGGTTATGTTTAGTGTTTGGGTTAAGGTTAGGGTTAGGGTAAGGGTTAGGGTTAGGTTTAGGGTTAGGTTTAGAGTTAGCGTTAGAGTTAGGGTTAGGGTTAGGGTAACGGTATGTGTTATGTTTAGAGTTAGGGTTATGGTTAGGGGAAGGGTAAGGGTTAGGGTTAGGTTTAGGTTAAGGGTTAGGGTTAGGTTTAGGGTAAGGATAAGGTTTAGGGTTAGCGTTAGGGTAATGGTAAGGGTTAGGGTTAGGGTTAGCGTTAGGTTTAGGGTTAGGGTTAGGGTTAGGGTTAGGGGAAGGGTAAGGGTAAGGTTAAGGTTAGGGTTAGGGTTAGGTTTAGGGTTAGGTTTGGGTTAGGATAAGGGTAAGGGTTAGGGTTAGGATTAGGTTTAGGGTTAGGGTAAGGGTTAGGTTTAGAGTTAGGGTTAGGTTTAGGGTTAGTGTTAGGGTAAGGGTAAGGGTTAGGGTTAGGGTTATGGTTAGGTTTAGTGTTGGGGTTAAGGTTAGGTTTAGGGTAAGGTTTAGGTTTAGGGTTAGGGTTAGGTTTAGTGTTAGGTTAGGGTTAGGGTTAGGGTTAGGGTAAGGGTATGTGTTTGGGTTAGGGTTAGGTTAAGGGTTAGGGTTAGCGTTAGGGTTAGGCTAAGGGTTAGGGTTAGGTTTAGGGTTAAGTTAAGGGTAAGGGTTAGGGTTAGGTTTAGTGGTAGGGTTATGGGTTAAGTTTGGTTTTAGGGTTAGGGTTAGTGTAAGGGTAAGGGTTAGGGTTAGGGTTAAGATTAGGATTAAGGTTAGGGTTATGTTTAGGGTTAGGGTAAGGGTTAGGTTTAGGGTTAAGGGTAGGTATAGGGTTAGGTTTAGGGTTAGGGTTAGGGTTAGGGTAAGGGTTAGAGTTAGGGTAAGGGTTAGGGTTAGGGTTAGTGTTAAGGTTAGGTTTAGGGTTAGGGTAAGGGTAAGGGTTAGGGTTAGGTTTAGGGTTAGGGTAAGGCTTAGGGTTAGGGTTAGGGTTAGGGTAGGGATTAGGGTAACTGTAGGTGTTAGGGGTAGGGTTAGGGTTAGGATAAGGTTAAGGGTTAGGGTTAGGGTAAGGGTTAGAGTTAGGTTTAGGGTAAGGGTTAGGGTTAGTGTTAGGGTTAAGGTTAGGTTTAGTGTTGGGTTTAAGGTTAGGGTTAGTGTAAATTTTAGGGTTAGGTTTAGGGTTAGGGTAAGGATTAGTGTAAGGGTAAGGGTTAGGGTTAAGGTTAGGGTTAGGATTAGGTTTAGGGTTAGGGTAAGGTTTAGGGTAAGGGTAAGGGTTAGGTTTACGGTTAGGTTAAGGGTAAGGGTAAGGGTTAGGGTTAGCGTTAGGGTTAGGTTAAGGGGTAGGGTTAGGGTTAGGTTCAGGGTTAGAGTTAGGTTTAGGGTTAGATTAATGGTAAGGGTTAGGGTTAGGGTTAGGGTTAGGGTTAGGGTTAGGGTTACGGTTTAGGCTTAGGGTTAGTGTAAGAGTTAGGGTTAGTGTTAGGATTAGGGTTAGGGTTAGGGTAAGCGTTAGGGTTAGGTTAAGGGTTAGGTTAAGGGTAAGTGTTATGGTTAGGGTTAGGGTTAGGGTTAGGGTAAGGTAACGGTTAGGGTTAGGGTTAGGTTTAGGGTTAGGGTTAGGGTTAGGGTTAGTTTTAGGTTTAGGGTTAGGGTTATGGTAAGGGTAAATGTTAGGGTTATGATTAGGTTAGGGTTAGGATAAGGGTTAGGGTTGGGGTTAGAGTTAGGATTGGGTTTCAGGTTAGGGTTAGGGTAAGGGTAAGGGTTGTTGTTAGGGTTAGGGTTAGGTTAAGTATTTCAGTTAAGGTTAGGGTTAGGGTAAGGGTTAGGGTTAGGGTTAGGGTTAGGTTTAGGGTTAGGTTTAGTGTTACGGTTAGGGTTGGGGTTAGGGTTAGAATAAGGGTATGTGGTAGGGTTAGGGTTAGGGTTAGGTTTACGGTAAGGGTTAGGGTTAGGTTTAGGGTTAGGTTTACGGTAAAGGTTAGGGTTAGGTTTAGGGTAAGGGTAAGATTTCTGGTTAGGTTTAGGGTTAGAGTTAGGGTAAGGGTAAGGGTTATGTTAGGGTTAGGGTTAGTTTTAGGTTCAGGGTAAGGGTAAGGGTAAGGGTTAGGTTTAGGGTTTGGGTAAGGGTTAGGGTTGGAGTTAGGGTTAGGTTAGGGGTTAGGGTAATTGTAAGTGTTATTTTAGGGTTAGGGTTAGGATAAGTTTAAGGGTTAGGGTTAGGGTTAGGGTTAGGGGTTGGGGTTAGGGTCAGGGGTTAGTAATAGGATTAGGGTTAGGGTTAGGGTAAGGGTTAGGGTTAGGGTTAGGGTTATGGGTAGGGTTAGGTTTAGTGTTAGGTTTAGGGTTAGTGTTAGACTTAGGGTTAGGGTTAGGGTAAGGGTATGTGTTAGGGTTAGGGTTAGGGTTAGGTTTAGGTTTAGAGTAAGGGTTAGGGTTAGGTTTAGGGTAAGGGTAAGGTTTAGGGTTAGCGTTAGGGTATTGGTAAGGGTTAGGTTTAGGGTTAGTTTTAGGGTTAGGGTGAGGGGTAGGTTTAGGGTAAGGGTAAGGGTTAGGGTTAAGGTTAGGGTTAGGTTTAGGGTTAGGGTTAGGGTTAGGGTAAGGTTAAGGTTTAGGGTTAGGATTAGCGTTAGGGTTAGGGTAAGGGTTAGGGTTAGGGTTAAGTTTAGGGTTAGGGTTAGGGTAAGGGTAAGGGTTAGGGTTAGGGTTAGGTTTAGTGTTCGGGTTAAGGTTAGGGTTAGGGTAAGGGTTAGGGTTAGGTTTAGGTTTAGGGTTAGGTTAGGGTTAGGGTTAGGCTTAGGGTTAGGCTAAGGGTATGTGTTAGGGTTAGGGTTAGGGTTAGGGTTATGTTTAGCGTTAGGCTTAGGCTAAGTGTTCGAGTTAGGTTTAGGGTTAAGGTAAGGGTAAAGGTTAGGTTTAGGGTTAGGGTTAGTATTAGGGTAAGGCTTAGGGTTAGGTTTAGGGTAAGGGTTAGGTTTAGGGTTAGAGTTAGGGTTAGGGTTAGGTTAAGGGTAAGGGTTAGTGTTAGGGAGAGGGTTAGGTTTAGTTTTAGAGTAAGGGTAATAGTTAGGGTTAGGTTTATGGTTAGGGTTCGGGTTAGGGCTTAGGGTTAGGGTTAGGGTTAGGGTTACGGTTAGGTAAGGGTTAGGGTTAGGGGTAGGGTTAGTGTTAGGGTTGGGTAAAGGTTTAGGGTTAGGGTTAGGGTTAGGATAAGGGTTAGGCTTACGGTAAGTGTTAGTGTTAGGGTTATGGTTAGGGTTAGGGTAAACGTTAGGGTTAGGGTTAGTGTTAGGGGTTAGTGTTACGGTTAGGGTTAGGGGTTAGGTTTAGGGATAGGGTAGGGTAAGGGTTAGGGTTAGCGTTATTGTAAGTGTAAGAGTTAGGGTTAGGGTTAGGGTTAAGGTAATGGTAAGGGTTAGGGTTGGGGTTAGGGTTAGGTTTACGGTAAGGGTTAGGGTTAGGTTTAGTGTAACGGTTAGGTTTTGGTTTAGGTTTAGGGTTAGGGTTAGGGTAAGGGTAAGGGTTAGGGTTAGGGTTAGGGTTAAGATAAGGGTTAGGGTTAGGGTTAGGTAAGAGTAAGTGTTAGTGTTAGTGTTAGGGTTAGCGTTAGGGTTAGGGTTAAGATTAGGGTTAAGTTTAGGATACGGGTAAGGTGTAGGGTTAGGTATAGGGTTAGGTTTAGGGTAAGGTTGAGATTTAGGGTTACTGTTAGGGTTAGGGTTAGGTTTAGGGTTAGGTTTAGGGTTAGGGTTAGTGTAAGGGTAAGGGTTAGGGTTAGGGTTAAGGTGAGGGTTAGGGTTAGGTTTATGTTTAGGGTTAGGGTTAGGGTAATGGTAAAGGTTAGGTTTAGGATTAGAGTAGTGGTTAGGGTAAGGTTTAGGGTTAGAGTCAGGGTTAGGTATAGAATTAGGGTTAGGGTTATGGTAAGGTTAAGGTTTAGGTTTAGGGTTAGGGTTAGGGTTAGGGTAAGGGTAAGGGTTAGGGTTAGCGTTAGTGTTAGGGTAAGGGTTAGGGTTAGGGTCAGGGTTAGAGTTAGCTTTAGTGTTAGGTTAATGGTAAGGGTTAGGGTTAGGGTTAGGGTTAGGTAAGAGTTAGGGTTAGGGGTTAGGCTTAGGGTTAGTGTACGGGTTAGGGTTAGTGTTAGGGTTACGGTTAGGGTTAGGTAAGCGTTATGGTTCGGGTTCGGGTTAGGTTAAGGGTAAGTGTTATGGATAGGGTTAGGGTTAGGGTTAGGTAAGGTTAAAGGTTAGGGTTAGGGTTAGGTTTAGCGTTAGGGTTAGAGTTAGGGTTATGGTAAGGGTAAGGGTTAGGGTTAAGGTTAGGGTTAGGGTTAGTTTTAAGGGTTAGGTTTAGGGTTATGGTAAGGGTAAGGATTAGGGTTAGGATTAGGTTAGGGTTAGGGTAAGGATTAGGGTTAGATTTAGGGTTAGGGTTAGGTTTCAGGTTAGCGTTAGGGTAAGGGTGAGGGTTGGGGTTAGGGTTAGGGTTAGGGTTAGGTTTAGGGTTAGGTTTAGGATTACGGTTAGGGTTAGGGTTAGGGTTAGGGTAAGGGTATGTGTTAGGGTTAGGGTTAGGGTTAGGTTTAGGGTAAGGGTAAGGTTTAGGGTTAGCGTTAGTGTAAGTGTAAGAGTTAGGGTTAGGGTTAGGGTTAAGGTAATGGTAAGGGTTAGGGTTGGGGTTAGGATTAGGTTTACGGTAAGGGTTAGGGTTAGGTTTAGTGTAACGGTTAGGTTTTGGTTTAGGTTTAGGGTTAGGGTTAGGGTAAGGGTAAGGGTTAGGGTTAGGGTAAGGGTTAGGTTTGGGGTTAGGGTGAGTTTAGGTGTTAGGGTAATTGTAAGTGTTATTTTAGGGTTAGGGTTAGGATAAGGTTAAGGGTTAGGGTTAGGGTTAGGGTTAGGGTTAGGGGTTAGGGTTAGGATTAGGGGTTAGGGTTAGGGTTAGGGTTAGGGTAACGGTTAAGGTTAGGGTTAGGGTTAGGGTTAGGTTTATGGTTAGGTTTAGGGTTAGCGTTAGAGTTAGGGTTAGTGTTTGGGTAAGGGTATGTGTTAGGGTTAGGGTTAGGGTTAGGGTTAGGTTTAGGGTAAGGGTTAGGGTTAGTTTTAGGGTAAGGGTAAGGTTTATGGTTAGCGTTAGGGTAAGGGTAAGGGTTAATGTTAGGGTGAGATTTAGGGTTACGGTTAGGGTTAGGGTTAGGGTAAGTGTTAGGGTTAAGGTTAGGGTTAGGGTGAGGTTTAGGGTTACTGTTAGGGTTAGGGTTAGGGTAAGGGTTAGGGTTAGGGTTAGCTTTATGGTTAGGCTTAGAGTAAGGGTAAGGATTAGGATTAAGTTTAGGGTAAGGTTTAGTGTTGGGGTTAAGGTTATTGTTAGGTTAAGGGTTAGGGTTAGGGTTAGGGTGAGGTTTAGGTTAGGTTAGGGCTAGGGTTAGGGTTAGGGTAAGGGTATGTGGAAGGGTTAGGGTTAGGGTTAGGGTTAGGGTCAGCGTTAGGGTTAGGCTAAGTGTTAGGGTTAGGTTAAGGGTTAAGGTAAGGTTAATTGTTAGGGTAAGGATTAGGGTAGGTGTTAGTGTAAGTGTTAGGGTTAGGTATAGGGTTAGGTTTATAGTTAAGGTTAGGGTTAGGGTAAGGGTAAGGGTTAGGTTTGGGTTTAGGGTTAGGGTTAGTGTAAGGGTAAGGGTTAGGATTAGCATTAGGGTTAGGGTAAGGTTTAGGGTTAGGGTAGGGTCAGGGTTAGAGTTAGGTTTAGGGTTAGGTTAATGGTAAGGTTTAAGGTTAGGGTTAGGGTTTGGGTTAGGGTAAGGGTTAGGGTTAGGGATTAGGCTTAGGGTTACTGTAAGGATTAGGGTTAGTGTTAGGTTAGGATTAGGGTTAGGGTTAGTTTTAGGGTAAGGGCAAGTGTTAGGGTTAAGGTTAGGGTTAGGCTTAGGTTTAGGTTTAGGGTTAGTGTTAGGGTTAGGTTAAGGGTTAGCGTTAGGGTTAGGGTTGGGGTTAGGATAATGGTTAGGGTTAGGGTTAGGCTTAGGGTAAGAGTAAGTGTTAGTGTTAGCGTTAGGGTTAGGGTTAGGGTTAGGGTTAGGGTAAGGGTTAGGGTTAGGGTTTAGGCTTATGGTTAGTGTAAGAGTTAGGGTTAGTGTTAGGATTAGGGTTAGGGTTAGGGTAAGCGTTAGGGTTAGGTTTAGGGTTAGGTTAAGGGTAAGTGTTATGGTTATGGTTAGGGTTAGGGTTAGGGTAAGGTAACGGTTAGGGTTAGGGTTAGGTTTAGGGTTAGGGTTAGGGTTAGTGTAAGGGTAAGTGTTAGGGTTATGGTTAGGGTTAGGGTTAGTTTTAGGTTTAGGGTTAGGGTTATGGTAAGGGTAAATGTTAGGGTTAGGATTAGGTTAGGGTTAGGATAAGGGTTAGGGTTAGGGTTAGAGTTAGGATTGGGTTTCAGGTTAGGGTTAGGGTAAGGGTAAGGGTTGTTGTTAGGGTTAGGGTTAGGTTAAGTATTTCAGTTAAGGTTAGGGTTAGGGTAAGGGTTAGGGTTAGGGTTAGGGTTAGGTTTAGGGTTAGGTTTAGTGTTACGGTTAGGGTTGGGGTTAGGGTTAGAATAAGGGTATGTGGTAGGGTTAGCGTTAGGGTTAGGTTTACGGTAAGGGTTAGGGTTAGGTTTAGGGTTAGGTTTACGGTAAAGGTTAGGGTTAGTTTTAGGGTAAGGGTAAGATTTCTGGTTAGGTTTAGGGTTAGAGTTAGGGTAAGGGTAAGGGTTAGGGTTAGGGTTAGGGTTAGTTTTAGGTTCAGGGTAAGGGTAAGGGTAAGGGTTAGGTTTAGGGTTTGGGTAAGGGTTAGGGTTGGAGTTAGGGTTAGGTTAGGGGTTAGGGTAATTGTAAGTGTTATTTTAGGGTTAGGGTTAGGATAAGTTTAAGGGTTAGGGTTAGGGTTAGGTTTAGAGTTAGGGTAAGGATTAGGGTTAGATTTCAGGGTAGTTTTACGGTTAGGATAAGGGTAAGGGTTAGGGTTAGGTTTAGGGTTAGGATAAGCCTTAGGGTTAGGGTTAGGGTTAGGTTAGGGGTTAGGGTAAGAGTAAGTGTTAGGGTTAGGGTTATGGTTAGGATAAGGGTAAGGGTTAGGGTTAGGGAAAGGGTTAGAGTTAGGGTTAGGGTAAGGGTTAAAGTTAGGGTTAGGGTTAGGTTTAGTGTTGGGTTTAAGTTTAGGTTTAGAGTAAGGTTTAGGGTTAGCGTTAGGGTTAGGTTTAGGGTTAGGCATAGGGTTAGGGGTTAGGGTTAGGGTTAGAGTTAGGGTTAGGGTAAGGGTTAGGGTCACGGTTAGGGAAAGTATAAGGGTTAGGGTTAAGGTTTAGGATTAGGATAAGTGTTAGGGTAAGGGTTAGGGTTAGTGTTAGGTTTAGAGTTAGGATTAGGGTTAGGGTAAGGGTAAGGGTTAGGTTTAGGGTTAGGTTTAGGGTAAGGGTAAGGGTTAGGGTTAGCGTTAGGGTTAGGTTAAGGGTTAGGGTTAGGGTTAGGGTCAGGGTTAGGGTTAGGTTTAGGGTTAGGTTAATGGTAAGGGTTAGGTTTAGGATTAGGGTTAGGATAAGGGTTAGGGTTAGGGGTTAGGCTTATGGTTAGTGTAAGGGTTAGGGTTAGTGTTAGGATTAGGGTTAGGGTTAGGGTAAGCGTTAGGCTTAGGTTTAGGGTTAGGTTAAGTGTAATTGTTATGGTTATGGTTAGGGTTAGGGTTAGGGTAAGGGTAACGGTTAGGGTTAGGGTTACGTTTAGGGTTAGGGTCGGGTTAGTGTAAGGGTAAGGGTTAGGGTTAAGGTTAGGGTTAGGTTTAGTTTTAGGTTTAGGTTTAGGGTTATGGTAAGGGTAAGGGTTAGGATTAGGGTTAGGGTCAGTGTAATGGTAAGTGTTAGGGTTAAGATTAGGGTTAGGGTTAGGGTTTTGTTTAGGGTTAGTGTTAGGGTTAGTGTAAGGGTAAGGGTTAGGGTTAAGGTTAGGGTTAGGGTTAGGTTTAGGTTTAGGGGTAGGGTTAGGGTAAGGCTTAGTGTTAGTGTTAGGATTCGGGTAGGGGTTAGGGTAAGGGTTAGGGTTAGGGTTAGGGTTAGTTTTAGGGTTAGGGTTAGGGTTAGGGGTACTGTTAGGGTTAGGTTAAGTGTAATTGTTATGGTTAGGGTTACGGTTAGGGTTAGGGTAAGGGTAACGGTTAGGGTTAGGGTTACGTTTAGGGTTAGGGTCGGGTTAGTGTATGGGAAAGGGTTAGGGTTAAGGTTAGGGTTAGGTTTAGTTTTAGGTTTAGGTTTAGGGTTATGGTAAGGGTAAGGGTTAGGATTAGGGTTAGGGTCAGTGTAATGGTAAGTGTTATGGTTAAGATTAGGGTTAGGGTAAGGGTTAGGTTTATGGTTAGTGTTAGGTTTAGGGTAAGGGAAAGGGTTAGCGTTAGGGTTAGGGTTAGGGTAAGGGTTAGGGTTAGGGTTAGGGTTAGAGTTAGGGTCAGGGTTAGGTTAAGGGTATGGGTTAGGGTTAGGGTTACAGATAGGGTTAGGGTTAGGGTAAGGGTTAGGGTTAGGGTTAGAGTTACAGTTAGGTTTAGGTTTAGGGTTAGGGTTCGGGTAAGGTTAGTGTTAAGGTTAGGGTTAGGGTCAGTTTTAGGGTTAGGGTTAGGGTTAGGGTAAGGGTAAGGATTAGGGTTAGGATTAGGGTAGGGTTAGGGTAAGGGTTAGGGTTAGGGTTAGGATTAAGGTTAGGTTTAGTTTTAGGGTTAGGGTAAGGGTAAGGGTTGGGGTTAGGGTTAGAGTTAGGTTTAGTGTTCGGGTTAAGGTTAGGGTTAGGGTGATGGTTGGGGTTAGGTTTAGGGTTAGGTTTAGGGTTAGGCTTAAGTTTAGGTTTAGGGGTTATGGTTAGGGTTAGGGTTAGGGTTAGGTAAGAGTTAGGGTTAGGGGTTAGGGTTAGTGTTAGGGTTGGGTTAAGGGTTAGGGTTAGGGTAAGTGTTAGTGTGAGGATAAGGGTTAGGGTTACGCTTAGGGTTAGGGTTAGGGTTAGTGTTAGGGTTAGGTTAAGGGTTAGCGTTAGGGTTAAGGTTGGGGTTAGGATAAGGGTTAGGGTTAGGGTTAGGCTTAGGGTAAGAGTAAGTGTTAGTGTTAGCGTTAGGGTTAGGTTTAGGGTTAGGGTTAGGGGTTATGGTTAGGGTTAGGATTAGGGTTAGGGTTAGGGTAAGGGTAAGGGATAGATTTAGTGATATGGTTAGGGTTAAAGTTGGGTTTAGGGTTAGAGTTAGTGTAAGGGTAAGGTTTAAGATTTGGGTTAAGTTTAGGGTTAGGTTTAGGTTTAGGGTAAGGGGTAGGTTTAGGGTTATCGTTAGGGTAAGGGTTAGGGTTAGGGTTAGGGTTAGAGTTAGGGTAAGGGTTAGGGTTAGAGTTAGGCTTAGTTTTAGGGTTAGGATAAGGGTAAGGGTTAGGGTTAGGGTTAGGGTTAGGATAAGGCTTAGGGTTAGGTTTAGGGTTAGGGTAGGGGTTAGGGTAAGAGTAAGTGTTAGGGTTAGGGTAGGGTTAGGATAAGGGTAAGGGTTAGGGTTAGGGTAAGGATTAGAGTTAGGGTTAGGCTAAGGGTTAAAGTTAGGGTTAGGGTTAGGTTTAATGTTGGGTTTAAGGTTAGGTTTAGGGTAAGGTTTAGGGTTAGCGTTAGGGTTAGATTTAGGGTTAGGTTTAGGTTTAGGTTAGGGTTTGTGTTAGGGTTAGGGTAAGGGTATGTGTTAGGGTTAGGGTTAGGGTTAGGGGTTAGGGGTTAGGGTTACGGTTAGTGGTATGGTTGGGGGTTAGGATTAGGGTTAGAGTTAGGGTTAGGGTAAGGGTTAGGGTTCCGGTTAGGGAAAGTATAAGGGTTAGGGTTAAGGTTAGGTTTATGGTTAGGGTTAGTGTTAAGATTAGGGTTACGGTTAGGATAAGGGTAAGGGTTAGGTTTGGGTATTGGTTTAGTGTTAGGGTAAGGGTGAGGGCTAGGGTTAGGGTTAGGGTTATGGTTAGGTTGAGGGTTAGGGTTAGGATTAGTGTAAGGGTAAGGGTTACGGTTAAGTTTAGGGTTAGGATTAGGTTTAGGGTTAGGTTAGGGTTAGGCTAAGGGAAAGGGTTAGGTTTAGGATTAGGATAAGGTTTAGGGTAATGGTTAGGGTTAGGGTTAGGGTTAGGTTTAGAGTTAGGGTTAGGGTTAGGGTAAGGGTAAGGGTTAGGTTTAGGGTTAGGTTTAGGGTAAGGGTAAGGGTTAGGGTTAGCGTTAGGGTTAGGGTAAGGGTTAGGGTTAGGGTCAGGTTTAGAGTTAGGTTTAGGGTTAGGTTATTGGTAAGGGTTAGGGTTAGGGTTAGGATAAGGGTTAGGGTTAGGGGTTAGGCTTAGGGTTAGTGTAAGGGTTAGGGTTAGGGTTACGGTTAGGGTTAGGGTTAGGTTTAGAGTTAGGATTAGGGTTAGGGTAAGGGTAAGGGTTAGGTTTAGGGTTAGGTTTAGGGTAAGGGTAAGGGTTAGGGTTAGCGTTAGGGTTAGGGTAAGGGTTAGGGTTAGGATCAGGGTTAGAGTTAGGTGTAGGGTTAGGTTATTGGTAAGGGTTAGGGTTCGGGTTAGGGTTAGGATAAGGGTTAAGATTAGGGATTAGGCTTTGGGTTAGTGTAAGCGTTACGGTTAGTGTTAGGATTAGGGTTAGGGTTAGGGTAAGCATTAGGTTTAGCTTTAGGCTTAGGTTAAGGGTAAGTGTTATGGTTAGGGTTAGGGTTAGGTTTAGGGTTAGGTAAGGGTAACGGTTAGGGTTAGGGTTAGGTTTAGAGTTAGGGTCGGGTTAGTGTAAGGGTAAGGGTTAGGGTTAAGGTTGGGGTTAGGGTTAGTTTTAGGCTTAGGTTTAGGGTTATGGTAAGGGTAAGGGTTAGGGTTAGGATTAGGTTAGGGTTAGGGTAAGGGTTAGGGTTAGGGTTAGGTTTGGGTTTCAGGTTAGGTTTAGGGTAAGGGTTAGGGTTGGGGTTAGGGTTAGGGTTAGGTTTAGTGTTTCAGTTATGGTTAGGGTTAGAGTAAGTGTTAGGGTTAGGGTTAGGTTTAGGGTTAGGTTTAGTGTTACGGTTAGGGTTGGGGTTAGGGTTAGAGTAAGGGTATGTGTTATGGTTAGGGTTAGGGTTAGGTTTAGGTAAGGGTAAGGTTTAGGGTTAGCGTTAGGTTAAGGGTAAGGGTTAGCGTTAGGGTTAGGGTTAAGGTAAGAGTAAGGGTTAGGGTTAGGGTTAGGTTTACGGTAAGGGTTAGGTTTAGGTTTAGGGTAAGGGTAAGGTTTAGGGTTAGCTTTAGGGTAAGGGTAAGGCTTAGGGTTAGTGTTAGGTTTAGGGTTAGGGTTAGGGTTAGGGTTAGGGTAAGCGTAAGTGTTAGGGTTAAGGTTAGGGTTAGGGTTAGGTTTAGGTTTAGGGTTAGGGTTAGGGTAAGGTTAGGGGTTAGAGGTAGGATTAGGGTTAGGGTTAGGGTTAGGGTAAGGGTTAGGGTTAGGGTTAGCTTTAGGATTAGGGTTAGAGTAAGCGTAAGGATTAGGGTTAGGGTTAGCGTTAGGGTTAGGGTTAGGGTTAGGCTAAGTGTTAGGGTTAGGTTTAGGGTTAAGGTAAGGGTAAGGGTTAGGGTTAGGATTAGGGTAGGGGTTAGTGTAAGGGTTAGGGTTAGGTATAGGGCTAGGTTTAGAGTTAGGGTTAGGGTTAGGGTAAGGGTAAGGGTTAGGTTTAGTGTTAGGGTTAGGGTTAGGGTAAGGGTAAGGGTTAGGTTTATCATTAGGGTTAGGGTAATGGTTAGGGTTAGGTTTAAGGTCAGGGTTAGAGTTAGGTTTAGGGTTAGGTTAATGGTAAGGTTTAGTTTTAGGGTTAGGGTTCGGGTTAGTGTAAGGGTTAGGGTTAGGGATTAGGCTTAGGGTTAGTGTAAGGGTTAGGGTTAGTGTTAGGGTTAGGGTTAGGGTTAGTGTTAGGATAAGGGTAAGTGTTTGGGTTAAGGTTAGGGTTAGGGTTAGGTTTAGGGTTAGGGTTAGGGTTAGGGTAAGGTTAAGGGTTAGAGTTAGGATTAGGGTTAGGGTTAGGGTAAGGGTTAGGGTTAGGGTTAGCTTTAGGGTTAGGGTTAGAGTAAGAGTAAGGATTAGGGTTAGGGTTAGGGTAAGTTTAGTGTTGGGGTTAAGGTTAGGGTAAGGTTAAGGATTAGGGTTAGTGTTAGGGTTAAGTTAAGGGTAAGGGTTAGGGTTAGGGTTAGCGTTAGGGTTAGGTTTAGGGTTAGGGTAAGGGTTAGGGTTAAGGTTAGGGTTAGTGTTAGTTTTAGCGTTACGGTTAGGATTATGGTAAGGGTATGGATTAGGGTTAGGATTAGGTTCGGGTTACGGTAAGGGTTAGGGTTAGGTTTAGAGTTAGGGTTAGGTTTCAGGTTAGGGTTAGGGCAATGGTAAGGGTTAGGGTTAGTGTTAGGGTTAGGTTTAGTGTTTCGGTTAAGGTTAGGGTTACGGTAAGGGTTAGGTTTAGGGTTAGGGTTAGGTTTAGGGTTAGGATTAGGGTTACGGTTAGGGTTAGGGTTAGGGTTAGGGTAAAGTTTAGGATTAGGTCTAGGGTTAGAGTTAGGTTAAGGGTTAGGTTTGGGGTTCGCGTTAGAGTTAGGGTTAGGGTTAGGGGAAGGGTATGTGTTAGGGTTTGGGCTAGGGTTAGGGTTAGGGTTAGCGTTAGAGTAAGGGTAAGGGTTAGGGTTAGGGTTAAGGTTAAGGTAAGGGTTTGGGTTAGGGTTAGGGTAAGGGTTAGGGTTAGGTTTATGGTAAGGGTAAGGTTTAGGGTTAGCGTTAGGGTAAGGGTAAGGGTTAGGGTTAGGGTTAGGGTTAGGTTCAGGGTTTGGGTTAGGGTTAGGGTTAGGGTAAGGGTAAGGGTTAGGGCTAGGGTTAGGGTTAGGGTTAGGTTTAGGTTTAGGGTTAGGGTTAGGTTAAGGTTTAGGGTTAGGGTTAGGATTAGGGTTAGGGTTAGGGTTAGGTTTAGGTTTACTTTTAGGGTTAGGGAAAGGGTAAGGGTTAAGGTTAGAGTTAGGATTAGGTTTACTGTTGAGGTTAAGGTTAGGGTTAGGGTAAGGGTTAGGTTATGGTTAGGGTTAGGTTTAGGGTTAGGTTAGGGTTAGGGAAAGGGTTAGGGTTAAAGTAAGTGTATGTGTTAATGTTAGGGTTAGGGTTAGGTTTGGCGTTAGGGTTAGGCTAATTGTTAGGTTTAGGTTTAGGGTTAAGGTAAGGGTAAGGGTTAGGGTGAGTGTTAGGGTTAGGTTTAGTGTAGGGTTCAGGGTTGGGTTTAGGATAAGGGTTAGGCTTAGGGTTAGCTTTAGGGTTAGGGTTAGGTTAAGGTTAAGGGTTAGGTTTAGGGAGAGGGTTAGGTTTAGGGTTAGGGTGAGGGTAAGGGTTATTGTTAGGGTTATGGTTAGGGTTAGGGTTAGGGGTTACGTTTAGGGTTAGGTTAAGGGTTAGGTAAGGGTTAGGGCTAGGGGTTAGGGTTGGTGTTAGTGTTGGGTTAATGGTTAGGGTTAGGGTTAGGATTAGGATAAAGGTTAGGGTTAGGGTTAGGGTAAGTGTTAGTGTTAGTTTTAGGGTTAGGGTTAGGGTTAGGGTTAGGGTAAGGGTTAGGGATAGGGTTAGGGGTAGGGGATAGTGTTAGGGCTTAGGGTTAGGGTTAGGGTTAGATAAGAGTAAGGGTTAGGGGTTAGGATTAGTGTTAGGGTTAGGTTAAGTGTTAGGGTTAGGGTTAGGGTAAGGGTTAGGGATAGGGTTAGGGGTAGGGGATAGTGTTAGGGCTTAGGGTTAGGGTTAGGGTTAGATAAGAGTAAGGGTTAGGGGTTAGGATTAGTGTTAGGGTTAGGTTAAGTGTTAGGGTTAGGGTTAGGATTTGGGTTAGGGTTAGTGTTAGGGGTTAGGGTTAGGGTTAGGGTTCTGGCTTAGGGTTAAGGTTAGGGTTAGGGTTAAGTAAGGGTTAGGCATAGGGGTTATCGTTAGTGTTAGGGTTAGGTGAAGGGATAGGGTTAGGGTTAGATTTAGGGTTAGGATAAGGGTTAGCGTTAGGGTTAAGGTTAGGGTTACGGTAAGGGTAAGTTTTAGTGTTAGGTTTAGGGTTAGGTTTAGGCTAAGGGTTAGGGTTAGGGTTAGGGTTAGGTTTAGGGTTTGGGTTAAGGTTAAGTTTAGGGTTAGGGTAAGGGTAAGGGTTAGGGTTAGGGTTAGGGTTAGGGGTTATGGTTAGGGTTAGGATTAGGGTTAGGTTTAGGGTATGAGTAAGGGATAGGTTTAGTGATAGTGTTAGGGTTAACGTTGGGTTTAGGGTTAGGGTTAGTGTAAGGGTAAGGGTTAGGGTTAGGCTTAAGATTAGGGTTAAGGTTAGGGTTAGGTTTAGGGTTAGGGTAAGGGTTAGGTTTAGGGTTAGGGTTAGGTATAGGGTTAGGGTTAGGGTTAGGGTTAGGGTTAGGGAAAGAGTTAGGGTTAGGGTTAGGGTTAGAGTTAGGTTAAGGGTTAGGGTTAGAGTTAGGCTTAGTTTTAGGTTTAGTGTAAGGGAAAGCGTTAGGGTTAGGTTTAGGGTTAGGATAAGGCTTAGGGCTAGGGTTAGGGTTAGGGTAGGGGTTAGGGTAAGAGTAAGTGTTAGGGTTAGGGTTAGGGTTAGGATAAGGGTAAGGGTTAGGGTTAGGGTAAAGGTTAGAGTTAGGGTTAGGGTAAGGGTTAAAGTTAGGGTTAGGGTTAGGTTTAGTGTTGGGTTTAAGGTTAGGTTTTGGGTAAGGTTTAGGGTTAGCGTTAGGGTTAGGTTTAGGGTTAGGTTAGGGTTTGTGTTAGGGTTAGGGTAAGGGTATGTGTTAGGGTTAGGGTTAGGGTTAGGTTTAGGGGTTAATGGTTAGGGTTAGGGTTAGGGGTAGAGTTAGGGGTTAGAGTTAGGGTTAGGGTTAGGTTTAGGGTAAGGGTTAGGGTTACGGTTAGCGAAAGGATCAGGGTTAGGGATAAGGTTAGGTTTAGGGTTAGGATCAGTGTTAAGATTAGGGTAACGGTTAGGATAAGGGTAAGGTTTAGGGTTAGGTATTGGTTTAGGGATAGGGTAAGGGTGAGGGTTAGGGTTAGGTTTAGGGTTAGGGTTAGGTTTAGGGTTAGGGTTAGGGTTAGTGTAAGGGTAAGAGTTACGGTTAAGTTTAAGGTTAGGATTAAGTTTAATGTTAGGGTTAGGGTAAGGGTAAGGGTTAGGTTTAGGATTAGGATAAGGGTTAGGGTAAGGGTTAGGGTTAGGTTTAGGGTTAGGTTTAGAGTTAGGGTTAGGGTTAGGGTAAGGGTAAGGGTTGGGTTTAAGGTTCGGTTTAGGGTAAGGGTAAGGGTTAGGGTTAGCGTTAGGGTTAGGGTAAGGGTTAGGGTTAGGGTTAGGGTCAGGGTTAGAGTTATGTTTATGGTTAGGTTAATGGTAAGGGTTAGGGTTAGGATTAGGGTAAGGGTTAGGGTTAGGGGTAAGGCTTAGGGTTAGTGTAAGGGTTAGGGTTAGTGTTAGGATTAGGTTTAGGGTTAGGGGTTAGGGTTACAGTTAGGGTTAGGGGTTAGGGTTAAGGTTAGGGTAGGGTAAGGGTTAGGGTTAGGGGTTAGGTTTAGTGTTAGGGTTAGGTTAAGGTTTAGGGTTAGGGTTACAGTTGGGGTTAGGTTTAGGGTTAGGGTAAGAGTAAGTGTTAGTGTTAGGGTTAGGGTTAGGGTTAGGGTTAACATTAGGGTTAAGGTTAGGATAAGGGTAAGGTTTAGGGTTAGGTATAAGGTTAGGTTTAGGGTAAGGGTGATAGTTCGGGTTCGGGTTAGGGTTAGGTTTAGGGTTAGGTTTAGGGTTAGTGTTAGTGTAAGGGTAAGGGTTAGGGTTAAGGTTAGGGTTAGGGTTAGATTTTCGTTTAGGGTTAGGGATAGGGTAAGGGGAAGGGTTAGGGTTAGCGTTAGGGTTAGGGTAAGGGTTAGGGTTAGGGTCAGGGTTAGAGTTAGGTTTAGGGTTAGGTTAATGGTAAGGGTTAGGGTTAGGGTTAGGGGTTAGGCTTAGGGTTAGTGTAAGGGTTAGGGTTAGTGTTAGGGTTAGGGTTAGGGTTATAGTAAGTGTTAGGGTTAGGGTTAGGGTTAGGTTAAGGGTAAGCGTTATGGTTAGGGTTAGGGTTAGGGTAACGGTTAGGGTTAGGGTTAGGTTTAGGGTTAGGGTTAGGGTTAGGGTTAGGATAAGGGTAAGGGTTAGGGTTAAGGTTAGGGTTAAGGTATGGGTAAGGGTTAGGGTTAAGGTTAGGGTTAGGGTTAGTTTTAGGGTTAGGGTTAGGGTTATGGTAAGGGTAAGGATTAGGGTTAGGATTAAGTTAGGTTATGGTAACGGTTAGGGTTAGGTTTAGGGTTAGGTTTAGGTTTCAGGTTAGGGTTAGGGTAAGGTTAAGGGTTGGGGTTAGGGTTAGGGTTAGAGTTAGGGTAAGGGTTAGGGTTAGGGTAAGGGTTAGGGTTAGGCTTATTGTTAGGGTTAGGTTTAGGGTTAGGGTAAGGGTAAGGGTTAAGGTTAGGGTAGGGTTTCGTGTAAGGGTAAGTTTTAGGGTTATGGTTAGGGTTAGGATAAGGGTAAGGGTTAGGGTTAGGGTAAGGGTTAGAGTTAGGGTTAGGGTAAGTGTTAAGTTTATGGTTAGGGTTAGGTTTAGTGTTGGGTTTAAGGTTAGGGTTAGGGTAAGGTTTAGGGTTAGCGTTGCGGTTAGTTTGAGGGTTAGGTTTAGGGTTAGGATAGAGTTTGTGTTAGGGTTAGGGTAAGGGTAAGGGTTAGGTTCACAGTTAGGGAAAGGATAAGGGTTATGGTTAAGGTTAGGTTTAGGGTTAGGGTTAGTTTTAAGATTAGGGTTACGGTTAGGATAAGGGTAAGGGTTAGTGTTAGGTATTGGGCTAGGGTTAGGCTAAGGGTGAGGGTTAGGGTTAGGGTTAGGGTTAGGTTTAGGGTTAGGGTTAGGATTAGTGTAAGGGTAAGGTTTAGGGCTAAGTTTAGGGTTAGGATTAGGTTTAGGGTTAGGGTTAGGGTTAATGTTAGGGTTAGGTTTAGAGTTAGGGTTAGGGTTAGGGTAAGGGTAAGGGTTAGGTTTGGGTTAGGTTTAGGGTAAGGGTAAAGGTTAGGGTTAGTGTTAGGGTTAGGGTAAGGGTTAGGGTTAGGGTTGGGGTCAGGGTAGAGTTAGGTTTAGGGTTAGGTTAATGGTAAGGGTTAGGGTTAGGGTTAGTGTTAGGGTAAGGGTTAGGGTTAGGGATTCGGCTTAGGGTTAGTGTAAGCTTTAGGGTTACTGTTAGGATTAGGTTTAGGGTTAGGGTAAGCGTTAGGGTTAGGTTTAGGGTTAGGTTAAGGGTAAGTGTTATGGTAAGGGTTAGGGTAAGGGTAACGGTTAGGGTTAGGGTTAGGTTTAGGGTTAGGGTCGAGTTAGTGTAAGGGTAAGAGTTAGGGTTAAGTTTAGGGTTAGGGTTAGTTTTAGGTTTAGGGTTAGGGTTATGGTAAGGGTAAGGGTTAGGGTTAGGGTTAGGATTAGGTTAGGGATAGGGTAAGGGTTAGGGTTAGGGTTAGGGTTGGGTTTCAGGTTAGAGTTAGGGTAAGGGTAAGGGTTTGGGTTAGGGTTAGGGTTAGGTTTAGTGTTTCGGGTTAAGGTTAGGGTTAGGGTAAGGGTTAGGGTAAGGGTTAGGGTTAGGTTTAGGGTTACGTTTAGTGTTACGGTTAGGGTTGCGGTTAGGGTTAGGGTAAGGGTTTGTGTTAGGGTTAGGGTTAGGGTTAGGTTTAGGGTAAGGGTAAGGTTTAGGGTTAGCGTTAGGTTAAGGGTAATGGTTAGGGTTACGGTTAGGGTTAGGGTAAGGATTAGGTTTACGGTAATAGTTAGGGTTAGGTTTAGGGTAAGGGTAAGGTTTCTGGTTAGGTTTAGGGTTAGAGTTAGGATAAGGGTAAGGGTTAGTGTTAGGTTTAGAGTTTGAGTAAATGTTAGGTTTGGGGTTATTGTTAGGTTAGGGGTTAGGGTTAGGGTTAGGGTTCGGGGTTAGGGTAAGGGTTAGGGTTAGGGTTATGGTTAGGGTTAGGGTTAGGTTTAGGCTTAGGTTTAGGATTAGCGTTAGAGTTAGTGTTAGGGTTAGGGTAAAGGTATGTGTTAGGGTTAGGTTTAGGGTAAGGGTAAGGGTTACATTTAGGGTAAGAGTAAGTTTTAGGGTTAGCATTAGGGTATTGGTAAGGGTTAGGGTTAGGGTTAGGGTTAGCCTTAGGGTTAGGGTAAGGGTTAGGGTTAGGTTTAGGGTTAGAGTTAGGTTTAGGGTTAGGTTAATGGTAAGGGTTAGGGTTAGGGTTAGGGTTAGGATTAAGGTAAGGGTTAGGGTTAGGATTAGGGTTAGGGGTTAGGCTTAGGATTAGTGTAAGGGTTAGGGTTAGTGTTAGGGTTAGGGTTAGGGTTAGGGTAAGCGTTAGGGTTAGGGTTAGGGTTAGGTTAAGGGTAAGTGTTATGGTTAGTGTTAGGGTTAGGCTAAGGTTACCGGTTAGGGTTAGGGTTAGGTTTAGGGTTAGGGTAAGGGTTAGGGTTAGGGTTAGGGTCAGGGTTAGAGTTAGGTTTAGGGTTAGGTTAATGGTAAGGGTTAGGTTTAGGGTTAGGGTTAGGGTAAGGGTTAGGGTTAGGGATTAGGCTTAGGGTTAGTGTAAGGGTTAGGGTTAGTGGTAGGATTAGGGTTACGGTTAGGGTACGCGTTAGGGTTAGGTTTAGGGTTAGGTTAAGGGTAAGTGTTATGGTTAGGGTTAGGGTTAGGGTTAGGTTTAGGGTAAGGGTAAGGGTTAGGTTAAGTATATGGTTAGGGTTAGGGTTAGGGTTAGGGTAAGGGTAAGGGTTAGGGTTAGGTTTAGGGATTAGGCTTAGGGTTAGTGTAAGGGTTAGGGTTAGTGGTAGGATTAGCTTTATGGTTAGGCTTAGAGTAAGGGTAAGGATTAGGATTAAGTTTAGGGTAAGGTTTAGTGTTGGGGTTAAGGTTATTGTTAGGTTAAGGGTTAGGGTTAGGGTTAGGGTGAGGTTTAGGTTAGGTTAGGGCTAGGGTTAGGGTTAGGGTAAGGGTATGTGGAAGGGTTAGGGTTAGGGTTAGGGTTAGGGTCAGCGTTAGGGTTAGGCTAAGTGTTAGGGTTAGGTTAAGGGTTAAGGTAAGGTTAATTGTTAGGGTAAGGATTAGGGTAGGTGTTAGTGTAAGTGTTAGGGTTAGGTATAGGGTTAGGTTTATAGTTAAGGTTAGGGTTAGGGTAAGGGTAAGGGTTAGGTTTGGGTTTAGGGTTAGGGTTAGTGTAAGGGTAAGGGTTAGGATTAGCATTAGGGTTAGGGTAAGGTTTAGGGTTAGGGTAGGGTCAGGGTTAGAGTTAGGTTTAGGGTTAGGTTAATGGTAAGGTTTAAGGTTAGGGTTAGGGTTTGGGTTAGGGTAAGGGTTAGGGTTAGGGATTAGGCTTAGGGTTACTGTAAGGATTAGGGTTAGTGTTAGGTTAGGATTAGGGTTAGGGTTAGTTTTAGGGTAAGGGCAAGTGTTAGGGTTAAGGTTAGGTTAGGCTTAGGTTTAGGTTTAGGGTTAGTGTTAGGGTTAGGTTAAGGGTTAGCGTTAGGGTTAGGGTTGGGGTTAGGATAATGGTTAGGGTTAGGGTTAGGCTTAGGGTAAGAGTAAGTGTTAGTGTTAGCGTTAGGGTTAGGGTTAGGGTTAGGGTTAGGGTAAGGGTTAGGGTTAGGGTTTAGGCTTATGGTTAGTGTAAGAGTTAGGGTTAGTGTTAGGATTAGGGTTAGGGTTAGGGTAAGCGTTAGGGTTAGGTTTAGGGTTAGTGTAAGGGTAAGTGTTAGGGTTATGGTTAGGGTTAGGGTTAGGGTAAGGTAACGGTTAGGGTTATGGTAAGGGTAAATGTTAGGGTTAGGATTAGGTTAGGGTTAGGATAAGGGTTAGGGTTAGGGTTAGAGTTAGGATTGGGTTTCAGGTTAGGGTTAGGGTAAGGGTAAGGGTTGTTGTTAGTGTTAGGGTTAGGTTAAGTATTTCAGTTAAGGTTAGGGTTAGGGTAAGGGTTAGGGTTAGGGTTAGGGTTAGGTTTAGTGTTACGGTTAGGGTTGGGGTTAGGGTTAGAATAAGGGTATGTGGTAGGGTTAGCGTTAGGGTTAGGTTTACGGTAAGGGTTAGGGTTAGGTTTAGGGTTAGGTTTACGGTAAAGGTTAGGGTTAGGTTTAGGGTAAGGGTAAGATTTCTGGTTAGGTTTAGGGTTAGAGTTAGGGTAAGGGTAAGGGTTAGGGTTAGGGTTAGGGTTAGTTTTAGGTTCAGGGTAAGGGTAAGGGTAAGCGTTAGGTTTAGGGTTTGGGTAAGGGTTAGGGTTGGAGTTAGGGTTAGGTTAGGGGTTAGGGTAATTGTAAGTGTTATTTTAGGGTTAGGGTTAGGATAAGTTTAAGGGTTAGGGTTAGGGTTAGGGTTAGGTGTTGGGGTTAGGGTCAGGGGTTAGTAATAGGATTAGGGTTAGGGGTAGGGTAAGGGTTAGGGTTAGGGTTAGGGTTATGGGTAGGGTTAGGTTTAGTGTTAGGTTTAGGGTTAGCGTTAGACTTAGGGTTAGGGTTAGGGTAATGGTATGTGTTAGGGTTAGGTTTAGGGTTAGGTTTAGGTTTAGAGTAAGGGTTAGGGTTAGGTTTAGGGTAAGGGTAAGGTTTAGGGTTAGCGTTAGGGTATTGGTAAGGGTTAGGTTTAGGGTTAGTTTTAGGGTTAGGGTGAGGGGTAGGTTTAGGGTAAGGGTAAGGGTTAGGGTTAAGGTTAGGGTTAGGTTTAGGGTTAGGGTTAGGGTTAGGGTAAGGTTAAGGTTTAGGGTTAGGATTAGCGTTAGGGTTAGGGTAAGGGTTAGGGTTAGGGTTAAGTTTAGGGTTAGGGTTAGGGTAAGGGTAAGGGTTAGGGTTAGGGTTAGGTTTAGTGTTCGGGTTAAGGTTAGGGTTAGGCTTAGGGTTAGGGTAAGGGTATGTGTTAGGGTTAGGGTTAGGGTTAGGGTTATGTTTAGCGTTAGGCTTAGGCTAAGTGTTCGAGTTAGGTTTAGGGTTAAGGTAAGGGTAAAGGTTAGGTTTAGGGTTAGGGTTAGTATTAGGGTAAGGCTTAGGGTTAGGTTTAGGGTAAGGGTTAGGTTTAGGGTTAGAGTTAGGGTTAGGGTTAGGTTAAGGGTAAGGGTTAGCGTTAGGGAGAGGGTTAGGTTTAGTTTTAGAGTAAGGGTAATAGTTAGGGTTAGGTTTATGGTTAGGGTTCGGGTTAGGGCTTAGGGTTAGGGTTAGGGTTAGGGTTACGGTTAGGTAAGGGTTAGGGTTAGGGGTAGGGTTAGTGTTAGGGTTGGGTAAAGGTTTAGGTTTAGGGTTAGGGTTAGGATAAGGGTTAGGCTTACGGTAAGTGTTAGTGTTAGGGTTATGGTTAGGGTTAGGGTAAACGTTAGGGTTAGGGTTAGTGTTAGGGGTTAGTGTTACGGTTAGGGTTAGGGGTTAGGTTTAGGGTTAGGGTAGGGTAAGGGTTAGGGTTAGGCATTAGGATTAGTTTTAGGGTTAGGTTAAGTGTTAGGGTTAGGGTTAGGGTTAAGATAAGGGTTAGGGTTAGGGTTAGGGTAAGAGTAAGTGTTAGTGTTAGTGTTAGGGTTAGCGTTAGGGTTAGGGTTAAGATTAGGGTTAAGTTTAGGATACGGGTAAGGTGTAGGATTAGGTATAGGGTTAGGTTTAGGGTAAGGTTGAGATTTAGGGTTAGTGTTAGGGTTAGGGTTAGGTTTAGGGTTAGGTTTAGGGTTAGGTTTAGTGTAAGGGTAAGGGTTAGGGTTAGGGTTAAGGTTAGGGTTAGGGTTAGGTTTATGTTTAGGGTTAGGGTTAGGGTAATGGTAAAGGTTAGGTTTAGGATTAGAGTAGTGGTTAGGGTAAGGTTTAGGGTTAGAGTCAGGGTTAGGTATAGAATTAGGGTTAGGGTTATGGTAAGGTTAAGGTTTAGGTTTAGGTTTAGGGTTAGGGTTAGGGTAAGGGTAAGGGTTAGGGTTAGCGTTAGTGTTAGGGTAAGGGTTAGGGTTAGGGTCAGGGTTAGAGTTAGCTTTAGTGTTAGGTTAATGGTAAGGGTTAGGGTTAGGGTTAGGGTTAGGGTTAGGTAAGAGTTAGGGTTAGGGGTTAGGCTTAGGGTTAGTGTACGGGTTAGGGTTAGTGTTAGGGTTACAGTTAGGGTTAGGTAAGCGTTATGGTTCGGGTTCGGGTTAGGTTAAGGGTAAGTGTTATGGATAGGGTTAGGGTTAGGGTTAGGTAAGGTTAAAGGTTAGGGTTAGGGTTAGGTTTAGCGTTAGGGTTAGAGTTAGGGTTATGGTAAGGGTAAGGGTTAGGGTTAAGGTTAGCGTTAGGGTTAGTTTTAGGGTTAGGTTTAGGGTTATGGTAAGTGTAAGGATTAGGGTTAGGATTAGGTTAGGGTTAGGGTAAGGGTTAGGGTTAGATTTAGGGTTAGGGTTAGGTTTCAGGTTAGCGTTAGGGTAAGGGTGAGGGTTGGGGTTAGGGTTAGGGTTAGGGTTAGGTTTAGGGTTAGGTTTAGGATTACGGTTAGGGTTAGGGTTAGGGTTAGGGTAAGGGTATGTGTTAGGGTTAGGGTTAGGGTTAGGTTTAGGGTAAGGGTAAGGTTTAGGGTTAGCGTTAGTGTAAGTGTAAGAGTTAGGGTTAGGGTTAGGGTTAAGGTAATGGTAAGGGTTAGGTTTGGGGTTAGGGTTAGGTTTACGGTAAGGGTTAGGGTTAGGTTTAGTGTAACGGTTAGGTTTAGGTTTAGGTTTAGGGTTAGGGTTAGGGTAAGGGTAAGGGTTAGGGTTAGGGTAAGGGTTAGGTTTGGGGTTAGGGTGAGTTTAGGTGTTAGGGTAATTGTAAGTGTTATTTTAGGGTTAGGGTTAGGATAAGGTTAAGGGTTAGGGTTAGGGTTAGGGTTAGGGTTAGGGGTTAGGGTTAGGATTAGGGGTTAGGGTTAGGGTTAGGGTTAGGGTAACGGTTAGGGTTAGGGTTAGGGTTAGGGTTAGGTTTATGGTTAGGTTTAGGGTTAGCGTTAGAGTTAGGGTTAGTGTTTGGGTAAGGGTATGTGTTAGGGTTAGGGTTAGGGTTAGGGTTAGGTTTAGGGTAAGGGTTAGGGTTAGTTTTAGGGTAAGGGTAAGGTTTATGGTTAGCGTTAGGGTAAGGGTAAGGGTTAATGTTAGGGTGAGGTTTAGGGTTACGGTTAGGGTTAGGGTTAGGGTAAGGGTTAGGGTCAGGGTTAGCTTTATGGTTAGGCTTAGAGTAAGGGTTAGGGTTAAGGTTGGGGTTAGGGTTAGTTTTAGGCTTAGGTTTAGGGTTATGGTAAGGGTAAGGGTTAGGGTTAGGATTAGGTTAGGGTTAGGGTAAGGGTTAGGGTTAGGGTTAGGTTTGGGTTTCAGGTTAGGTTTAGGGTAAGGGTAAGGGTTGGGGTTAGGGTTAGGGTTAGGTTTAGTGTTTCAGTTATGGTTAGGGTTAGAGTAAGTGTTAGGGTTAGGGTTAGGTTTAGGGTTAGGTTTAGTGTTACGGTTAGGGTTGGGGTTAGGGTTAGAGTAAGGGTATGTGTTATGGTTAGGGTTAGGGTTAGGTTTAGGTAAGGGTAAGGTTTAGGGTTAGCGTTAGGTTAAGGGTAAGGGTTAGCGTTAGGGTTAGGGTTAAGGTAAGAGTAAGGGTTAGGGTTAGGGTTAGGTTTACGGTAAGGGTTAGGTTTAGGTTTAGGGTAAGGGTAAGGTTTAGGGTTAGCTTTAGGGTAAGGGTAAGGCTTAGGGTTAGTGTTAGGTTTAGGGTTAGGGTTAGGGTTAGGGTTAGGGTAAGCGTAAGTGTTAGGGTTAAGGTTAGGGTTAGGGTTAGGTTTAGGTTTAGGGTTAGGGTTAGGGTAAGGTTAGGGGTTAGAGGTAGGATTAGGGTTAGGGTTAGGGTTAGGGTAAGGGTTAGGGTTAGGGTTAGCTTTAGGATTAGGGTTAGAGTAAGCGTAAGGATTAGGGTTAGGGTTAGCGTTAGGGTTAGGGTTAGGGTTAGGCTAAGTGTTAGGGTTAGGTTTAGGGTTAAGGTAAGGGTAAGGGTTAGGGTTAGGATTAGGGTAGGGGTTAGTGTAAGGGTTAGGGTTAGGTATAGGGCTAGGTTTAGAGTTAGGGTTAGGGTTAGGGTAAGGGTAAGGGTTAGGTTTAGTGTTAGGGTTAGGGTTAGGGTAAGGGTAAGGGTTAGGTTTATCATTAGGGTTAGGGTAATGGTTAGGGTTAGGTTTAAGGTCAGGGTTAGAGTTAGGTTTAGGGTTAGGTTAATGGTAAGGTTTAGTTTTAGGGTTAGGGTTCGGGTTAGTGTAAGGGTTAGGGTTAGGGATTAGGCTTAGGGTTAGTGTAAGGGTTAGGGTTAGTGTTAGGGTTAGGGTTAGGGTTAGTGTTAGGATAAGGGTAAGTGTTTGGGTTAAGGTTAGGGTTAGGGTTAGGTTTAGGGTTAGGGTTAGGGTTAGGGTAAGGTTAAGGGTTAGAGTTAGGATTAGGGTTAGGGTTAGGGTAAGGGTTAGGGTTAGGGTTAGCTTTAGGGTTAGGGTTAGAGTAAGAGTAAGGATTAGGGTTAGGGTTAGGGTAAGTTTAGTGTTGGGGTTAAGGTTAGGGTAAGGTTAAGGATTAGGGTTAGTGTTAGGGTTAAGTTAAGGGTAAGGGTTAGGGTTAGGGTTAGCGTTAGGGTTAGGTTTAGGGTTAGGGTAAGGGTTAGGGTTAAGGTTAGGGTTAGTGTTAGTTTTAGCGTTACGGTTAGGATTATGGTAAGGGTATGGATTAGGGTTAGGATTAGGTTCGGGTTACGGTAAGGGTTAGGGTTAGGTTTAGAGTTAGGGTTAGGTTTCAGGTTAGGGTTAGGGCAATGGTAAGGGTTAGGGTTAGTGTTAGGGTTAGGTTTAGTGTTTCGGTTAAGGTTAGGGTTACGGTAAGGGTTAGGTTTAGGGTTAGGGTTAGGTTTAGGGTTAGGATTAGGGTTACGGTTAGGGTTAGGGTTAGGGTTAGGGTAAAGTTTAGGATTAGGTCTAGGGTTAGAGTTAGGTTAAGGGTTAGGTTTGGGGTTCGCGTTAGAGTTAGGGTTAGGGTTAGGGGAAGGGTATGTGTTAGGGTTTGGGCTAGGGTTAGGGTTAGGGTTAGCGTTAGAGTAAGGGTAAGGGTTAGGGTTAGGGTTAAGGTTAAGGTAAGGGTTAGGGTTAGGGTTAGGGTAAGGGTTAGGGTTAGGTTTATGGTAAGGGTAAGGTTTAGGGTTAGCGTTAGGGTAAGGGTAAGGGTTAGGGTTAGGGTTAGGGTTAGGTTCAGGGTTTGGGTTAGGGTTAGGGTTAGGGTAAGGGTAAGGGTTAGGGCTAGGGTTAGGGTTAGGGTTAGGTTTAGGTTTAGGGTTAGGGTTAGGTTAAGGTTTAGGGTTAGGGTTAGGATTAGGGTTAGGGTTAGGGTTAGGTTTAGGTTTACTTTTAGGGTTAGGGAAAGGGTAAGGGTTAAGGTTAGAGTTAGGATTAGGTTTACTGTTGAGGTTAAGGTTAGGGTTAGGGTAAGGGTTAGGTTATGGTTAGGGTTAGGTTTAGGGTTAGGTTAGGGTTAGGGAAAGGGTTAGGGTTAAAGTAAGTGTATGTGTTAATGTTAGGGTTAGGGTTAGGTTTGGCGTTAGGGTTAGGCTAATTGTTAGGTTTAGGTTTAGGGTTAAGGTAAGGGTAAGGGTTAGGGTGAGTGTTAGGGTTAGGTTTAGTGTAGGGTTCAGGGTTGGGTTTAGGATAAGGGTTAGGCTTAGGGTTAGCTTTAGGGTTAGGGTTAGGTTAAGGTTAAGGGTTAGGTTTAGGGAGAGGGTTAGGTTTAGGGTTAGGGTGAGGGTAAGGGTTATTGTTAGGGTTATGGTTAGGGTTAGGGTTAGGGGTTACGTTTAGGGTTAGGTTAAGGGTTAGGTAAGGGTTAGGGCTAGGGGTTAGGGTTGGTGTTAGTGTTGGGTTAATGGTTAGGGTTAGGGTTAGGATTAGGATAAAGGTTAGGGTTAGGGTTAGGGTAAGTGTTAGTGTTAGTTTTAGGGTTAGGGTTAGGGTTAGGGTTAGGGTAAGGGTTAGGGATAGGGTTAGGGGTAGGGGATAGTGTTAGGGCTTAGGGTTAGGGTTAGGGTTAGATAAGAGTAAGGGTTAGGGGTTAGGATTAGTGTTAGGGTTAGGTTAAGTGTTAGGGTGAGGGTTAGGGTAAGGGTTAGGGATAGGGTTAGGGGTAGGGGATAGTGTTAGGGCTTAGGGTTAGGGTTAGGGTTAGATAAGAGTAAGGGTTAGGGGTTAGGATTAGTGTTAGGGTTAGGTTAAGTGTTAGGGTTAGGGTTAGGATTTGGGTTAGGGTTAGTGTTAGGGGTTAGGGTTAGGGTTAGGGTTCTGGCTTAGGGTTAAGGTTAGGGTTAGGGTTAAGTAAGGGTTAGGCATAGGGGTTATCGTTAGTGTTAGGGTTAGGTGAAGGGATAGGGTTAGGGTTAGATTTAGGGTTAGGATAAGGGTTAGCGTTAGGGTTAAGGTTAGGGTTACGGTAAGGGTAAGTTTTAGTGTTAGGTTTAGGGTTAGGTTTAGGCTAAGGGTTAGGGTTAGGGTTAGGGTTAGGTTTAGGGTTTGGGTTAAGGTTAAGTTTAGGGTTAGGGTAAGGGTAAGGGTTAGGGTTAGGGTTAGGGTTAGGGGTTATGGTTAGGGTTAGGATTAGGGTTAGGTTTAGGGTATGAGTAAGGGATAGGTTTAGTGATAGTGTTAGGGTTAACGTTGGGTTTAGGGTTAGGGTTAGTGTAAGGGTAAGGGTTAGGGTTAGGCTTAAGATTAGGGTTAAGGTTAGGGTTAGGTTTAGGGTTAGGGTAAGGGTTAGGTTTAGGGTTAGGGTTAGGTATAGGGTTAGGGTTAGGGTTAGGGTTAGGGAAAGAGTTAGGGTTAGGGTTAGGGTTAGAGTTAGGTTAAGGGTTAGGGTTAGAGTTAGGCTTAGTTTTAGGTTTAGTGTAAGGGAAAGCGTTAGGGTTAGGTTTAGGGTTAGGATAAGGCTTAGGGCTAGGGTTAGGGTTAGGGTAGGGGTTAGGGTAAGAGTAAGTGTTAGGGTTAGGGTTAGGGTTAGGATAAGGGTAAGGGTTAGGGTTAGGGTAAAGGTTAGAGTTAGGGTTAGGGTAAGGGTTAAAGTTAGGGTTAGGGTTAGGTTTAGTGTTGGGTTTAAGGTTAGGTTTTGGGTAAGGTTTAGGGTTAGCGTTAGGGTTAGGTTTAGGGTTAGGTTAGGGTTTGTGTTAGGGTTAGGGTAAGGGTATGTGTTAGGGTTAGGGTTAGGGTTAGGTTTAGGGGTTAATGGTTAGGGTTAGGGTTAGGGGTAGAGTTAGGGGTTAGAGTTAGGGTTAGGGTTAGGTTTAGGGTAAGGGTTAGGGTTACGGTTAGCGAAAGGATCAGGGTTAGGGATAAGGTTAGGTTTAGGGTTAGGATCAGTGTTAAGATTAGGGTAACGGTTAGGATAAGGGTAAGGTTTAGGGTTAGGTATTGGTTTAGGGATAGGGTAAGGGTGAGGGTTAGGGTTAGGTTTAGGGTTAGGGTTAGGTTTAGGGTTAGGGTTAGGGTTAGTGTAAGGGTAAGAGTTACGGTTAAGTTTAAGGTTAGGATTAAGTTTAATGTTAGGGTTAGGGTAAGGGTAAGGGTTAGGTTTAGGATTAGGATAAGGGTTAGGGTAAGGGTTAGGGTTAGGTTTAGGGTTAGGTTTAGAGTTAGGGTTAGGGTTAGGGTAAGGGTAAGGGTTGGGTTTAAGGTTCGGTTTAGGGTAAGGGTAAGGGTTAGGGTTAGCGTTAGGGTTAGGGTAAGGGTTAGGGTTAGGGTTAGGGTCAGGGTTAGAGTTATGTTTATGGTTAGGTTAATGGTAAGGGTTAGGGTTAGGATTAGGGTAAGGGTTAGGGTTAGGGGTAAGGCTTAGGGTTAGTGTAAGGGTTAGGGTTAGTGTTAGGATTAGGTTTAGGGTTAGGGGTTAGGGTTACAGTTAGGGTTAGGGGTTAGGGTTAAGGTTAGGGTAGGGTAAGGGTTAGGGTTAGGGGTTAGGTTTAGTGTTAGGGTTAGGTTAAGGTTTAGGGTTAGGGTTACAGTTGGGGTTAGGTTTAGGGTTAGGGTAAGAGTAAGTGTTAGTGTTAGGGTTAGGGTTAGGGTTAGGGTTAACATTAGGGTTAAGGTTAGGATAAGGGTAAGGTTTAGGGTTAGGTATAAGGTTAGGTTTAGGGTAAGGGTGATAGTTCGGGTTCGGGTTAGGGTTAGGTTTAGGGTTAGGTTTAGGGTTAGTGTTAGTGTAAGGGTAAGGGTTAGGGTTAAGGTTAGGGTTAGGGTTAGATTTTCGTTTAGGGTTAGGGATAGGGTAAGGGGAAGGGTTAGGGTTAGCGTTAGGGTTAGGGTAAGGGTTAGGGTTAGGGTCAGGGTTAGAGTTAGGTTTAGGGTTAGGTTAATGGTAAGGGTTAGGGTTAGGGTTAGGGGTTAGGCTTAGGGTTAGTGTAAGGGTTAGGGTTAGTGTTAGGGTTAGGGTTAGGGTTATAGTAAGTGTTAGGGTTAGGGTTAGGGTTAGGTTAAGGGTAAGCGTTATGGTTAGGGTTAGGGTTAGGGTAACGGTTAGGGTTAGGGTTAGGTTTAGGGTTAGGGTTAGGGTTAGGGTTAGGGTAAGGGTAAGGGTTAGGGTTAAGGTTAGGGTTAAGGTATGGGTAAGGGTTAGGGTTAAGGTTAGGGTTAGGGTTAGTTTTAGGGTTAGGGTTAGGGTTATGGTAAGGGTAAGGATTAGGGTTAGGATTAAGTTAGGTTATGGTAACGGTTAGGGTTAGGTTTAGGGTTAGGTTTAGGTTTCAGGTTAGGGTTAGGGTAAGGTTAAGGGTTGGGGTTAGGGTTAGGGTTAGAGTTAGGGTAAGGGTTAGGGTTAGGGTAAGGGTTAGGGTTAGGCTTATTGTTAGGGTTAGGTTTAGGGTTAGGGTAAGGGTAAGGGTTAAGGTTAGGGTAGGGTTTCGTGTAAGGGTAAGTTTTAGGGTTATGGTTAGGGTTAGGATAAGGGTAAGGGTTAGGGTTAGGGTAAGGGTTAGAGTTAGGGTTAGGGTAAGTGTTAAGTTTATGGTTAGGGTTAGGTTTAGTGTTGGGTTTAAGGTTAGGGTTAGGGTAAGGTTTAGGGTTAGCGTTGCGGTTAGTTTGAGGGTTAGGTTTAGGGTTAGGATAGAGTTTGTGTTAGGGTTAGGGTAAGGGTAAGGGTTAGGTTCACGGTTAGGGAAAGGATAAGGGTTATGGTTAAGGTTAGGTTTAGGGTTAGGGTTAGTTTTAAGATTAGGGTTACGGTTAGGATAAGGGTAAGGGTTAGTGTTAGGTATTGGGCTAGGGTTAGGCTAAGGGTGAGGGTTAGGGTTAGGGTTAGGGTTAGGTTTAGGGTTAGGGTTAGGATTAGTGTAAGGGTAAGGTTTAGGGCTAAGTTTAGGGTTAGGATTAGGTTTAGGGTTAGGGTTAGGGTTAATGTTAGGGTTAGGTTTAGAGTTAGGGTTAGGGTTAGGGTAAGGGTAAGGGTTAGGTTTGGGTTAGGTTTAGGGTAAGGGTAAAGGTTAGGGTTAGTGTTAGGGTTAGGGTAAGGGTTAGGGTTAGGGTTGGGGTCAGGGTTAGAGTTAGGTTTAGGGTTAGGTTAATGGTAAGGGTTAGGGTTAGGGTTAGTGTTAGGGTAAGGGTTAGGGTTAGGGATTCGGCTTAGGGTTAGTGTAAGCTTTAGGGTTACTGTTAGGATTAGGTTTAGGGTTAGGGTAAGCGTTAGGGTTAGGTTTAGGGTTAGGTTAAGGGTAAGTGTTATGGTAAGGGTTAGGGTAAGGGTAACGGTTAGGGTTAGGGTTAGGTTTAGGGTTAGGGTCGAGTTAGTGTAAGGGTAAGAGTTAGGGTTAAGTTTAGGGTTAGGGTTAGTTTTAGGTTTAGGGTTAGGGTTATGGTAAGGGTAAGGGTTAGGGTTAGGGTTAGGATTAGGTTAGGGATAGGGTAAGGGTTAGGGTTAGGGTTAGGGTTGGGTTTCAGGTTAGAGTTAGGGTAAGGGTAAGGGTTTGGGTTAGGGTTAGGGTTAGGTTTAGTGTTTCGGGTTAAGGTTAGGGTTAGGGTAAGGGTTAGGGTAAGGGTTAGGGTTAGGTTTAGGGTTACGTTTAGTGTTACGGTTAGGGTTGCGGTTAGGGTTAGGGTAAGGGTTTGTGTTAGGGTTAGGGTTAGGGTTAGGTTTAGGGTAAGGGTAAGGTTTAGGGTTAGCGTTAGGTTAAGGGTAATGGTTAGGGTTACGGTTAGGGTTAGGGTAAGGATTAGGTTTACGGTAATAGTTAGGGTTAGGTTTAGGGTAAGGGTAAGGTTTCTGGTTAGGTTTAGGGTTAGAGTTAGGATAAGGGTAAGGGTTAGTGTTAGGTTTAGAGTTTGAGTAAATGTTAGGTTTGGGGTTATTGTTAGGTTAGGGGTTAGGGTTAGGGTTAGGGTTCGGGGTTAGGGTAAGGGTTAGGGTTAGGGTTATGGTTAGGGTTAGGGTTAGGTTTAGGCTTAGGTTTAGGATTAGCGTTAGAGTTAGTGTTAGGGTTAGGGTAAAGGTATGTGTTAGGGTTAGGTTTAGGGTAAGGGTAAGGGTTACATTTAGGGTAAGAGTAAGTTTTAGGGTTAGCATTAGGGTATTGGTAAGGGTTAGGGTTAGGGTTAGGGTTAGCCTTAGGGTTAGGGTAAGGGTTAGGGTTAGGTTTAGGGTTAGAGTTAGGTTTAGGGTTAGGTTAATGGTAAGGGTTAGGGTTAGGGTTAGGGTTAGGATTAAGGTAAGGGTTAGGGTTAGGATTAGGGTTAGGGGTTAGGCTTAGGATTAGTGTAAGGGTTAGGGTTAGTGTTAGGGTTAGGGTTAGGGTTAGGGTAAGGGTAAGTGTTATGGTTAGTGTTAGGGTTAGGCTAAGGTTACCGGTTAGGGTTAGGGTTAGGTTTAGGGTTAGGGTAAGGGTTAGGGTTAGGGTTAGGGTCAGGGTTAGAGTTAGGTTTAGGGTTAGGTTAATGGTAAGGGTTAGGTTTAGGGTTAGGGTTAGGGTAAGGGTTAGGGTTAGGGATTAGGCTTAGGGTTAGTGTAAGGGTTAGGGTTAGTGGTAGGATTAGGGTTACGGTTAGGGTACGCGTTAGGGTTAGGTTTAGGGTTAGGTTAAGGGTAAGTGTTATGGTTAGGGTTAGGGTTAGGGTTAGGTTTAGGGTAAGGGTAAGGGTTAGGTTAAGTATATGGTTAGGGTTAGGGTTAGGGTTAGGGTAAGGGTAAGGGTTAGGGTTAGGTTTAGGGATTAGGCTTAGGGTTAGTGTAAGGGTTAGGGTTAGTGGTAGGATTAGCTTTATGGTTAGGCTTAGAGTAAGGGTAAGGATTAGGATTAAGTTTAGGGTAAGGTTTAGTGTTGGGGTTAAGGTTATTGTTAGGTTAAGGGTTAGGGTTAGGGTTAGGGTGAGGTTTAGGTTTAGGTTAGGTTAGGGCTAGGGTTAGGGTTAGGGTAAGGGTATGTGGAAGGGTTAGGGTTAGGGTTAGGGTTAGGGTCAGCGTTAGGGTTAGGCTAAGTGTTAGGGTTAGGTTAAGGGTTAAGGTAAGGTTAATTGTTATGGTAAGGATTAGGGTAGGTGTTAGTGTAAGTGTTAGGGTTAGGTATAGGTTTAGGTTTATAGTTAAGGTTAGGGTTAGGGTAAGGGTAAGGGTTAGGTTTGGGTTTAGGGTTAGGGTTAGTGTAAGGGTAAGGGTTAGGATTAGCATTAGGGTTAGGGTAAGGTTTAGGGTTAGGGTAGGGTCAGGGTTAGAGTTAGGTTTAGGGTTAGGTTAATGGTAAGGTTTAAGGTTAGGGTTAGGGTTTGGGTTAGGGTAAGGGTTAGGGTTAGGGATTAGGCTTAGGGTTACTGTAAGGATTAGGGTTAGTGTTAGGTTAGGATTAGGGTTAGGGTTAGTTTTAGGGTAAGGGCAAGTGTTAGGGTTAAGGTTAGGTTAGGCTTTGGTTTAGGTTTAGGGTTAGTGTTAGGGTTAGGTTAAGGGTTAGCGTTAGGGTTAGGGTTGGGGTTAGGATAATGGTTAGGGTTAGGGTTAGGCTTAGGGTAAGAGTAAGTGTTAGTGTTAGCGTTAGGGTTAGGGTTAGGGTTAGGGTTAGGGTAAGGGTTAGGGTTAGGGTTTAGGCTTATGGTTAGTGTAAGAGTTAGGGTTAGTGTTAGGATTAGGGTTAGGGTTAGGGTAAGCGTTAGGGTTAGGTTTAGGGTTAGTGTAAGGGTAAGTGTTAGGGTTATGGTTAGGGTTAGGGTTAGGGTAAGGTAACGGTTAGGGTTATGGTAAGGGTAAATGTTAGGGTTAGGATTAGGTTAGGGTTAGGATAAGGGTTAGGGTTAGGGTTAGAGTTAGGATTGGGTTTCAGGTTAGGGTTAGGGTAAGGGTAAGGGTTGTTGTTAGTGTTAGGGTTAGGTTAAGTATTTCAGTTAAGGTTAGGGTTAGGGTAAGGGTTAGGGTTAGGGTTAGGGTTAGGTTTAGGGTTAGGTTTAGTGTTACGGTTAGGGTTGGGGTTAGGGTTAGAATAAGGGTATGTGGTAGGGTTAGCGTTAGGGTTAGGTTTACGGTAAGGGTTAGGGTTAGGTTTAGGGTTAGGTTTACGGTAAAGGTTAGGGTTAGGTTTAGGGTAAGGGTAAGATTTCTGGTTAGGTTTAGGGTTAGAGTTAGGGTAAGGGTAAGGGTTAGGGTTAGGGTTAGGGTTAGTTTTAGGTTCAGGGTAAGGGTAAGGGTAAGCGTTAGGTTTAGGGTTTGGGTAAGGGTTAGGGTTGGAGTTAGGGTTAGGTTAGGGGTTAGGGTAATTGTAAGTGTTATTTTAGGGTTAGGGTTAGGATAAGTTTAAGGGTTAGGGTTAGGGTTAGGGTTAGGTGTTGGGGTTAGGGTCAGGGGTTAGTAATAGGATTAGGGTTAGGGGTAGGGTAAGGGTTAGGGTTAGGGTTAGGGTTATGGGTAGGGTTAGGTTTAGTGTTAGGTTTAGGGTTAGCGTTAGACTTAGGGTTAGGGTTAGGGTAATGGTATGTGTTAGGGTTAGGTTTAGGGTTAGGTTTAGGTTTAGAGTAAGGGTTAGGGTTAGGTTTAGGGTAAGGGTAAGGTTTAGGGTTAGCGTTAGGGTATTGGTAAGGGTTAGGTTTAGGGTTAGTTTTAGGGTTAGGGTGAGGGGTAGGTTTAGGGTAAGGGTAAGGGTTAGGGTTAAGGTTAGGGTTAGGTTTAGGGTTAGGGTTAGGGTTAGGGTAAGGTTAAGGTTTAGGGTTAGGATTAGCGTTAGGGTTAGGGTAAGGGTTAGGGTTAGGGTTAAGTTTAGGGTTAGGGTTAGGGTAAGGGTAAGGGTTAGGGTTAGGGTTAGGTTTAGTGTTCGGGTTAAGGTTAGGGTTAGGCTTAGGGTTAGGGTAAGGGTATGTGTTAGGGTTAGGGTTAGGGTTAGGGTTATGTTTAGCGTTAGGCTTAGGCTAAGTGTTCGAGTTAGGTTTAGGGTTAAGGTAAGGGTAAAGGTTAGGTTTAGGGTTAGGGTTAGTATTAGGGTAAGGCTTAGGGTTAGGTTTAGGGTAAGGGTTAGGTTTAGGGTTAGAGTTAGGGTTAGGGTTAGGTTAAGGGTAAGGGTTAGCGTTAGGGAGAGGGTTAGGTTTAGTTTTAGAGTAAGGGTAATAGTTAGGGTTAGGTTTATGGTTAGGGTTCGGGTTAGGGCTTAGGGTTAGGGTTAGGGTTAGGGTTACGGTTAGGTAAGGGTTAGGGTTAGGGGTAGGGTTAGTGTTAGGGTTGGGTAAAGGTTTAGGTTTAGGGTTAGGGTTAGGATAAGGGTTAGGCTTACGGTAAGTGTTAGTGTTAGGGTTATGGTTAGGGTTAGGGTAAACGTTAGGGTTAGGGTTAGTGTTAGGGGTTAGTGTTACGGTTAGGGTTAGGGGTTAGGTTTAGGGTTAGGGTAGGGTAAGGGTTAGGGTTAGGCATTAGGATTAGTTTTAGGGTTAGGTTAAGTGTTAGGGTTAGGGTTAGGGTTAAGATAAGGGTTAGGGTTAGGGTTAGGGTAAGAGTAAGTGTTAGTGTTAGTGTTAGGGTTAGCGTTAGGGTTAGGGTTAAGATTAGGGTTAAGTTTAGGATACGGGTAAGGTGTAGGATTAGGTATAGGGTTAGGTTTAGGGTAAGGTTGAGATTTAGGGTTAGTGTTAGGGTTAGGGTTAGGTTTAGGGTTAGGTTTAGGGTTAGGTTTAGTGTAAGGGTAAGGGTTAGGGTTAGGGTTAAGGTTAGGGTTAGGGTTAGGTTTATGTTTAGGGTTAGGGTTAGGGTAATGGTAAAGGTTAGGTTTAGGATTAGAGTAGTGGTTAGGGTAAGGTTTAGGGTTAGAGTCAGGGTTAGGTATAGAATTAGGGTTAGGGTTATGGTAAGGTTAAGGTTTAGGTTTAGGTTTAGGGTTAGGGTTAGGGTAAGGGTAAGGGTTAGGGTAAGCGTTAGTGTTAGGGTAAGGGTTAGGGTTAGGGTCAGGGTTAGAGTTAGCTTTAGTGTTAGGTTAATGGTAAGGGTTAGGGTTAGGGTTAGGGTTAGGGTTAGGTAAGAGTTAGGGTTAGGGGTTAGGCTTAGGGTTAGTGTACGGGTTAGGGTTAGTGTTAGGGTTACAGTTAGGGTTAGGTAAGCGTTATGGTTCGGGTTCGGGTTAGGTTAAGGGTAAGTGTTATGGATAGGGTTAGGGTTAGGGTTAGGTAAGGTTAAAGGTTAGGGTTAGGGTTAGGTTTAGCGTTAGGGTTAGAGTTAGGGTTATGGTAAGGGTAAGGGTTAGGGTTAAGGTTAGGGTTAGGGTTAGTTTTAGGGTTAGGTTTAGGGTTATGGTAAGTGTAAGGATTAGGGTTAGGATTAGGTTAGGGTTAGGGTAAGGGTTAGGGTTAGATTTAGGGTTAGGGTTAGGTTTCAGGTTAGCGTTAGGGTAAGGGTGAGGGTTGGGGTTAGGGTTAGGGTTAGGGTTAGGTTTAGGGTTAGGTTTAGGATTACGGTTAGGGTTAGGGTTAGGGTTAGGGTAAGGGTATGTGTTAGGGTTAGGGTTAGGGTTAGGTTTAGGGTAAGGGTAAGGTTTAGGGTTAGCGTTAGTGTAAGTGTAAGAGTTAGGGTTAGGGTTAGGGTTAAGGTAATGGTAAGGGTTAGGTTTGGGGTTAGGGTTAGGTTTACGGTAAGGGTTAGGGTTAGGTTTAGTGTAACGGTTAGGTTTAGGTTTAGGTTTAGGGTTAGGGTTAGGGTAAGGGTAAGGGTTAGGGTTAGGGTAAGGGTTAGGTTTGGGGTTTGGGTGAGTTTAGGTGTTAGGGTAATTGTAAGTGTTATTTTAGGGTTAGGGTTAGGATAAGGTTAAGGGTTAGGGTTAGGGTTAGGGTTAGGGTTAGGGGTTAGGGTTAGGATTAGGGGTTAGGGTTAGGGTTAGGGTTAGGGTAACGGTTAGGGTTAGGGTTAGGGTTAGGGTTAGGTTTATGGTTAGGTTTAGGGTTAGCGTTAGAGTTAGGGTTAGTGTTTGGGTAAGGGTATGTGTTAGGGTTAGGGTTAGGGTTAGGGTTAGGTTTAGGGTAAGGGTTAGGGTTAGTTTTAGGGTAAGGGTAAGGTTTATGGTTAGCGTTAGGGTAAGGGTAAGGGTTAATGTTAGGGTGAGGTTTAGGGTTACGGTTAGGGTTAGGGTTAGGGTA
>JANJXV010000131.1:987500-1005000 GCA_024803745.1 Megascapheus bottae | reverse complement strand
AAGGGTTAGGTTATGGTTAGGGTTAGGTTTAGGGTTAGGTTAGGGTTAGGGAAAGGGTTAGGGTTAAAGTAAGTGTATGTGTTAATGTTAGGGTTAGGGTTAGGTTTGGCGTTAGGGTTAGGCTAATTGTTAGGTTTAGGTTTAGGGTTAAGGTAAGGGTAAAGGTTAGGGTGAGTGTTAGGGTTAGGTTTAGTGTAGGGTTCAGGGTTGGGTTTAGGATAAGGGTTAGGCTTAGGGTTAGCTTTAGGGTTAGGGTTAGGTTAAGGTTAAGGGTTAGGTTTAGGGAGAGGGTTAGGTTTAGGGTTAGGGTGAGGGTAAGGGTTATTGTTAGGGTTATGGTTAGGGTTAGGGTTAGGGGTTACGTTTAGGGTTAGGTTAAGGTTTAGGTAAGGGTTAGGGCTAGGGCTTAGGGTTGGTGTTAGTGTTGGGTTAATGGTTAGGGTTAGGGTTAGGATTAGGATAAAGGTTAGGGTTAGGGTTAGGGTAAGTGTTAGTGTTAGTTTTAGGGTTAGGGTTAGGGTTAGGGTTAGGGTAAGGGTTAGGGATAGGGTTAGGGGTAGGGGATAGTGTTAGGGCTTAGGGTTAGGGTTAGGGTTAGATAAGAGTAAGGGTTAGGGGTTAGGATTAGTGTTAGGGTTAGGTTAAGGGTTAGGGTTAGGGTTAGGGTAAGGGTTAGGGATAGGGTTAGGGGTAGGGGATAGTGTTAGGGCTTAGGGTTAGGGTTAGGGTTAGATAAGAGTAAGGGTTAGGGGTTAGGATTAGTGTTAGGGTTAGGTTAAGTGTTAGGGTTAGGGTTAGGATTTGGGTTAGGGTTAGTGTTAGGGGTTAGGGTTAGGGTTAGGGTTCTGGCTTAGGGTTAAGGTTAGGGTTAGGGTTAAGTAAGGGTTAGGCATAGGGGTTATCGTTTGTGTTAGGGTTAGGTGAAGGGATAGGGTTAGGGTTAGATTTAGGGTTAGGATAAGGGTTAGCGTTAGGGTTAAGGTTAGGGTTACGGTAAGGGTAAGTTTTAGTGTTAGGTTTAGGGTTAGGTTTAGGCTAAGGGTTAGGGTTAGGGTTAGGGTTAGGTTTAGGGTTTGGGTTAAGGTTAAGTTTAGGGTTAGGGTAAGGGTAAGGGTTAGGGTTAGGGTTAGGGTTAGGGGTTATGGTTAGGGTTAGGATTAGGGTTAGGTTTAGGGTATGGGTAAGGGATAGGTTTAGTGATAGTGTTAGGGTTAACGTTGGGTTTAGGGTTAGGGTTAGTGTAAGGGTAAGGGTTAGGGTTAGGCTTAAGATTAGGGTTAAGGTTAGGGTTAGGTTTAGGGTTAGGGTAAGGGTTAGGTTTAGGGTTAGGGTTAGGTATAGGGTTAGGGTTAGGGTTAGGGTTAGGGTTAGGGAAAGAGTTAGGGTTAGGGTTAGGGTTAGAGTTAGGTTAAGGGTTAGGGTTAGAGTTAGGCTTAGTTTTAGGTTTAGTGTAAGGGAAAGCGTTAGGGTTAGGTTTAGGGTTAGGATAAGGCTTAGGGCTAGGGTTAGGGTTAGGGTAGGGGTTAGGGTAAGAGTAAGTGTTAGGGTTAGGGTTAGGGTTAGGATAATGGTAAGGGTTAGGGTTAGGGTAAAGGTTAGAGTTAGGGTTAGGGTAAGGGTTAAAGTTAGGGTTAGGGTTAGGTTTAGTGTTGGGTTTAAGGTTAGGTTTTGGGTAAGGTTTAGGGTTAGCGTTAGGGTTAGGTTTAGGGTTAGGTTAGGGTTTGTGTTAGGGTTAGGGTAAGGGTATGTGTTAGGGTTAGGGTTAGGGTTAGGTTTAGGGGTTAATGGTTAGGGTTAGGGTTAGGGGTAGAGTTAGGGGTTAGAGTTAGGGTTAGGGTTAGGTTTAGGGTAAGGGTTAGGGTTACGGTTAGCGAAAGGATCAGGGTTAGGGATAAGGTTAGGTTTAGGGTTAGGATCAGTGTTAAGATTAGGGTAATGGTTAGGATAAGGGTAAGGTTTAGGGTTAGGTATTGGTTTAGGGATAGGGTAAGGGTGAGGGTTAGGGTTAGGTTTAGGGTTAGGGTTAGGTTTAGGGTTAGGGTTAGGGTTAGTGTAAGGGTAAGAGTTACGGTTAAGTTTAAGGTTAGGATTAAGTTTAATGTTAGGGTTAGGGTAAGGGTAAGGGTTAGGTTTAGGATTAGGATAAGGGTTAGGGTAAGGGTTAGGGTTAGGTTTAGGGTTAGGTTTAGAGTTAGGGTTAGGGTTAGGGTAAGGGTAAGGGTTGGGTTTAAGGTTCGGTTTAGGGTAAGGGTAAGGGTTAGGGTTAGCGTTAGGGTTAGGGTAAGGGTTAGGGTTAGGGTTAGGGTCAGGGTTAGAGTTATGTTTATGGTTAGGTTAATGGTAAGGGTTAGGGTTAGGGTTAGGGTAAGGGTTAGGGTTAGGGGTAAGGCTTAGGGTTAGTGTAAGGGTTAGGGTTAGTGTTAGGATTAGGTTTAGGGTTAGGGGTTAGGGTTACAGTTAGGGTTAGGGGTTAGGGTTAAGGTTAGGGTAGGGTAAGGGTTAGGGTTAGGGGTTAGGTTTAGTGTTAGGGTTAGGTTAAGGTTTAGGGTTAGGGTTACAGTTGGGGTTAGGTTTAGGGTTAGGGTAAGAGTAAGTGTTAGTGTTAGGGTTAGGGTTAGGGTTAGGGTTAACATTAGGGTTAAGGTTAGGATAAGGGTAAGGTTTAGGGTTAGGTATAAGGTTAGGTTTAGGGTAAGGGTGATAGTTCGGGTTCGGGTTAGGGTTAGGTTTAGGGTTAGGTTTAGGGTTAGTGTTAGTGTAAGGGTAAGGGTTAGGGTTAAGGTTAGGGTTAGGGTTAGATTTTCGTTTAGGGTTAGGGATAGGGTAAGGGTAAGGGTTAGGGTTAGCGTTAGGGTTAGGGTAAGGGTTAGGGTTAGGGTCAGGGTTAGAGTTAGGTTTAGGGTTAGGTTAATGGTAAGGGTTAGGGTTAGGGTTAGGGGTTAGGCTTAGGGTTAGTGTAAGGGTTAGGGTTAGTGTTAGGGTTAGGGTTAGGGTTATAGTAAGCGTTAGGGTTAGGGTTAGGTTTAGGTTAAGGGTAAGCGTTATGGTTAGGGTTAGGGTTAGGGTAACGGTTAGGGTTAGGGTTAGGTTTAGGGTTAGGGTTAGGGTTAGGGTTAGGGTAAGGGTAAGGGTTAGGGTTAAGGTTAGGGTTAGGGTATGGGTAAGGGTTAGGGTTAAGGTTAGGGTTAGGGTTAGTTTTAGGGTTAGGGTTAGGGTTATGGTAAGGGTAAGGATTAGGGTTAGGATTAAGTTAGGTTATGGTAACGGTTAGGGTTAGGTTTAGGGTTAGGTTTAGGTTTCAGGTTAGGGTTAGGGTAAGGTTAAGGGTTGGGGTTAGGGTTAGGGTTAGAGTTAGGGTATGGGTTAGGGTTAGGGTAAGGGTTAGGGTTAGGCTTAGTGTTAGGGTTAGGTTTAGGGTTAGGGTAAGGGTAAGGGTTAAGGTTAGGGTAGGGTTTCGTGTAAGGGTAAGTTTTAGGGTTATGGTTAGGGTTAGGGTTAGGATAAGGGTAAGGGTTAGGGTTAGGGTAAGGGTTAGAGTTAGGGTTAGGGTAAGTGTTAAGTTTATGGTTAGGGTTAGGTTTAGTGTTGGGTTTAAGGTTAGGGTTAGGGTAAGGTTTAGGGTTAGCGTTGCGGTTAGTTTGAGGGTTAGGTTTAGGGTTAGGATAGAGTTTGTGTTAGGGTTAGGGTAAGGGTAAGGGTTAGGTTTACGGTTAGGGAAAGGATAAGGGTTATGGTTAAGGTTAGGTTTAGGGTTAGGGTTAGTTTTAAGATTAGGGTTATGGTTAGGATAAGGGTAAGGGTTAGGGTTAGGTATTGGGCTAGGGTTAGGGTAAGGGTGAGGGTTAGGGTTAGGGTTAGGGTTAGGTTTAGGGTTAGGGTTAGGATTAGTGTAAGGGTAAGGTTTAGGGCTAAGTTTAGGGTTAGGATTAGGTTTAGGGTTAGGGTTAGGGTTAATGTTAGGGTTAGGTTTAGAGTTAGGGTTAGGGTTAGGGTAAGGGTAAGGGTTAGGTTTGGGTTAGGTTTAGGGTAAGGGTAAAGGTTAGGGTTAGTGTTAGGGTTAGGGTAAGGGTTAGGGTTAGGGTTGGGGTCAGGGTTAGAGTTAGGTTTAGGGTTAGGTTAATGGTAAGGGTTAGGGTTAGGGTTAGTGTTAGGGTAAGGGTTAGGGTTAGGGATTCGGCTTAGGGTTAGTGTAAGCTTTAGGGTTACTGTTAGGATTAGGTTTAGGGTTAGGGTAAGCGTTAGGGTTAGGTTTAGGGTTAGGTTAAGGGTAAGTGTTATGGTAAGGGTTAGGGTAAGGGTAACGGTTAGGGTTAGGGTTAGGTTTAGGGTTAGGGTCGAGTTAGTGTAAGGGTAAGAGTTAGGGTTAAGTTTAGGGTTAGGGTTAGTTTTAGGTTTAGGGTTAGGGTTATGGTAAGGGTAAGGGTTAGGGTTAGGGTTAGGATTAGGTTAGGGATAGGGTAAGGGTTAGGGTTAGGGTTAGGGTTGGGTTTCAGGTTAGAGTTAGGGTAAGGGTAAGGGTTTGGGTTAGGGTTAGGGTTAGGTTTAGTGTTTCGGGTTAAGGTTAGGGTTAGGGTAAGGGTTAGGGTAAGGGTTAGGGTTAGGTTTAGGGTTACGTTTAGTGTTACGGTTAGGGTTGGGGTTAGGGTTAGGGTAAGGGTTTGTGTTAGGGTTAGGGTTAGGGTTAGGTTTAGGGTAAGGGTAAGGTTTAGGGTTAGCGTTAGGTTAAGGGTAATGGTTAGGGTTACGGTTAGGGTTAGGGTAAGGATTAGGTTTACGGTAATAGTTAGGGTTAGGTTTAGGGTAAGGGTAAGGTTTCTGGTTAGGTTTAGGGTTAGAGTTAGGATAAGGGTAAGGGTTAGTGTTAGGTTTAGAGTTTGAGTAAATGTTAGGTTTGGGGTTATTGTTAGGTTAGGGGTTAGGGTTAGGGTTAGGGTTCGGGGTTAGGGTAAGGGTTAGGGTTAGGGTTATGGTTAGGGTTAGGGTTAGGTTTAGGCTTAGGTTTAGGATTAGCGTTAGAGTTAGTGTTAGGGTTAGGGTAAAGGTATGTGTTAGGGTTAGGTTTAGGGTAAGGGTAAGGGTTACATTTAGGGTAAGAGTAAGTTTTAGGGTTAGCATTAGGGTATTGGTAAGGGTTAGGGTTAGGGTTAGGGTTAGCCTTAGGGTTAGGGTAAGGGTTAGGGTTAGGTTTAGGGTTAGAGTTAGGTTTAGGGTTAGGTTAATGGTAAGGGTTAGGGTTAGGGTTAGGGTTAGGATTAAGGTAAGGGTTAGGGTTAGGATTAGGGTTAGGGGTTAGGCTTAGGATTAGTGTAAGGGTTAGGGTTAGTGTTAGGGTTAGGGTTAGGGTTAGGGTAAGCGTTAGGGTTAGGGTTAGGGTTAGGTTAAGGGTAAGTGTTATGGTTAGGGTTAGGGTTAGGCTAAGGTTACCGGTTAGGGTTAGGGTTAGGTTTAGGGTTAGGGTAAGGGTTAGGGTTAGGGTTAGGGTCAGGGTTAGAGTTAGGTTTAGGGTTAGGTTAATGGTAAGGGTTAGGTTTAGGGTTAGGGTTAGGGTAAGGGTTAGGGTTAGGGATTAGGCTTAGGGTTAGTGTAAGGGTTAGGGTTAGTGGTAGGATTAGGGTTACGGTTAGGGTACGCGTTAGGGTTAGGTTTAGGGTTAGGTTAAGGGTAAGTGTTATGGTTAGGGTTAGGGTTAGGGTTAGGTTTAGGGTAAGGGTAAGGGTTAGGTTAAGTATATGGTTAGGGTTAGGGTTAGGGTTAGGGTTAGGGTAAGTGTAAGGGTTAGGGTTAGGTTTAGGGATTAGGCTTAGGGTTAGTGTAAGGGTTAGGGTTAGTGGTAGGATTAGGGCTGGGGTTAGGGTAAGCGTTAGGGTTAGGTTTAGGGTTAGGTTAAGGGTAAGTGTTATGGTTAGGGTTAGGGTTAGGGTAAGGGTAACGGTTAGGGTTAGGGTTAGGTTTAGGGTTAGGGTCGGGTTAGTGTAAGGGTAAGGGTTAGGGTTAAGGTTAGGGTTAGCATTAGTTTTATGTTTAGGGTTAGGGTTATGGTAAGGGTAAGGGTTAGGGTTAGGATTAGGTTAGGGTTAGGGTAAGGGTTAGGGTTAGGGTTAGGTTTGGATTTCAGGTTAGGGTTAGGGTAAGGGTCTGGTTTGGGTTAGGGTTAGGGTTAGGTTTAGTGTTTCAGTTAAGGTTAGGGTTAGGGTAAGTGTTAGGGTTAGGGTTAGGGTTAGGTTTAGGGTTAGGTTTAGTGTTTCGGTTAGGGTTGGGGTTAGGGTTAGAGTAAGGGTATGTGTTAGATTAGGGTTAGGGTTAGATTTAGGGTAAGGGTAAGGTTTAGGGTTAGCATTAGGTTAAGGGTAAGGGTTAGCGTTAGGGTTAGGGTTAAGGTAAGGGCAAGGGTTAGGGTTAGGGTTAGGTTTACGGTAAGTTTTAGGGTTAGGTTTAGGGTAAGGGTAAGGTTTCTGGTTAGGTTTAGGGTTAGATTTAGGGTAAGGGTTGGGGTTAGGGTTAGGTTTAGGGTTAGGGTAAGGATAAGGGTTAGGTTTAGGGTTTGAGTAAGAGTTAGGGTTGGGGATAGGGGTAGGTTAGGGGTTAGGGTAATTGTAAGTGTTATTTTAGGGTTAGGGTTAGGATAAGTTTAAGGGTTAGGGTTAGGGTTAGGGTTAGGTGTTAGGGTTAGGGTTAGGGTTAGGGTTAGGTTTAGGGTTAGGATTAGGTTTAGGTTTAGTGTTACGGTTAGGGTTGGGGTTAGGGTTAGAGTAAGGGTTTGTGTTAGGGTTAGGGTTAGGGTTAGGTTTAGGGTAAGGGTAAGGTTTAGGGTTAGCGTTAGGTTAAGGGTAATGGTTAGGTTTAGGGTTAGGGTTAGGGTAAGGATTAGGTTTACGGTAATAGTTAGGGTTAGGTTTAGGGTAAGGGTAAGGTTTCTGGTTAGGTTTAGGGTTAGAGTTAGGGTAAGGGTAAGGGTTAGGGTTAGGTTTAGTGTTAGGTTTAGGGTTAGGGTAAGGGTAAGGGTAAGGGTTAGGTTTAGAGTTTGAGTAAAGGTTAGGGTTGGGGTTATTGTTAGGTTAGGGGTTAGGGTTAGGGTTAGGGTTAGGGGTTAGGCTAAGTGTTAGGGTTAGGGTTAGGGTAAGGGTATGTGTTAGGGTTAGGGTTAGGGTTAGGTTTAGGGTAAGGGTTAGGGTTACTTTTAGGGTAAGGGTAAGTTTTAGGGTTAGCATTAGAGTATTGGTAAGGGTTAGGGTTAGGGTTAGGGTTAGCCTTAGGTTTAGGGTAAGGGTTAGGGTTAGGTTTAGGGTTAGAGTTGGGTTTAGGGTTAGGTTAATTGTAAGGGTTAGGGTTAGGGTTAGGATTAGGGTAAGGATTAGGGTTAGGGTTAGGGTTAGGGGTTAGGCTTAGGGTTAGTGTAAGGCTTAGGGTTATTGTTAGGGTTAGGGTTAGGGTAAGCATTAGGGTTAGGGTTAGGGTTAGGTTAAGGGTAAGTGTTATGGTTAGGGTTAGGGTTAGGCTAAGGTTACCGGTTAGGGTTAGGGTTAGGGTTAGGGTAAGGGTTAGGGTTAGGGTTAGGGTCAGGGTTAGAGTTAGGTTTAGGGTTAGGTTAATGGTAAGGGTCAGGTTTAGGGTTAGGGTTAGGGTAAGGGTTAGGGTTAGGGATTAGGCTTAGGGTTAGTGTAAGGGTTAGGGTTAGTGTTAGGATTAGGGTTAGGGTTAGGGTACGCGTTAGGGTTATGTTTAGGGTTAGATTAAGGGTAAGTGTTATGGTTATTGTTAGGGTTAGGGTTAGGTTTAGGGTAAGGGTAAGGGTTAGGTTAAGTATATGGTTAGGGTTAGGGTTAGGGTTAGGGTTAGGGTAAGGGTTAGAGTTAGGGTTAGTGTCAGGGTTAGAGTTAGGTTTAGGGTTAGGTTAATGTTAAGGGTTAGGTTTAGGGTTAGGGTTATGGTAAGGGTTAGGGTTAGGGATTAGGCTTAGGGTTAGTGTAGGGGTTAGGGTTAGTGTTAGGATTAGGGTTAGGGTTAGGGTACGCGTTAGGGTTAGGTTTAGTGTTAGGTTAAGGGTAAGTGTTATGGTTAGGGTTAGGGTTAGGGTTAGGTTTAGGGTAAGGGTTAGGTTAAGTATATGGTTAGGGTTAGGGTTAAGGTTAGGGTTAGGGTAAGGGTTAGGGTTAGGGTTAGGGTCAGGTTTAGAGTTAGGTTTAGGGTTAGGTTAATGGTAAGGGTTAGGGTTAGGGTTAGGGTTAGGGTAAGGGTTAGGGTTAAGTTTAGGGATTAGGCTTAGGGTTAGTGTAAGGGTTAGGATTAGTGTTAGGATTAGGGTTAGGGTTAGGGTTAGGTTTAGGTTTAGGGTTAGGGTTAGGGTAAGCGTTAGGGTTAGGTTTAGGGTTAGGTTAAGGGTAAGTGTTATGGTTAGGGTTAGGGTTAGCGTAAGGGTAACGGTTAGGGTTAGGGTTAGGTTTAGGGTTAGGGTCGGGTTAGTGTAAGGGTAAGGGTTTGGGTTAAGGTTAGGGTTAGCATTAGTTTTAGGTTTAGGGTTAGGGTTATGGTAAGGGTAAGGGTTAGGGTTAGGATTAGGTTAGGGTTAGGGTAAGGGTTAGGCTTAGGGTTAGGGTTGGATTTCAGGTTAGGGTTAGGGTAAGGGTCTGGTTGGGGTTAGCGTTAGGGTTAGGTTTAGTGTTTCGGTTAAGGTTAGGGTTAGGGTAAGTGTTAGGGTTAGGGTTAGGGTTAGGTTTAGGGTTAGGTTTAGTGTTACGGTTAGGGTTGGGGTTAGGGTTAGAGTAAGGGTATGTGTTAGGGTTAGGGTTAGGGTTAGATTTAGGGTAAGGGTAAGGTTTAGGGTTAGCGTTAGGTTAAGGGTAAGGGTTAGCGTTAGGGTTAGGGTTAAGGTAAGGGCAAGGGTTAGGGTTAGGGTTAGGTTTACGGTAAGTTTTAGGGTTAGGGTTAGGGTAAGGGTAAGGTTTAGGTTTAGGGTTAGTGTTAGGGTTAGGGTAAGGGAAAGGGTTAGCGTTAGGGTTAGGGTTAGGGTAAGGATTAGGGGTAGGGTTACGGTTAGAGTTAGGGTTAGGATTAGTTTAAGGGTATGGGTTAGGGTTAGGGTTAGGGTTAGGGTTACAGATAGGGTTAAGGTTAGGGTAAGGGTTAGAGTTAGGGTTAGGGTTAGAGTTACGGTTAGAGTTAGTTTAGGGTTAGGTTTAGGGTAAGGTTAGAGTTAAGGTAAGGGTTAGGGTTAGTTTTAGGGTTAGGGTTAGGGTTAGGGTAAGGGTAAGGGTTAGGTTTAGGATTAGGGTAGGGTTAGGGTAAGGGTTAGGGTTAGGGTTTGTGTTAAGTTAAGGTTTAGTTTTAGGGTTAGGGTAAGGGTAAGGGTTGGGGTTAGGGTTAGGGTTAGGTTTAGTGTTTGGGTTAAGGTTAGGGTTAGGGTAATGTTTAGGGTTAGGTTTAGGGTTAGGATTAGGGTTAGGGTTAGGGGTTATGGTTATGGTTAGGGTTAGGGTTAGGTAAGGGTTAGGGTTAGGGGTTAGGGTTAGTGTTAGGGTTGGGTTAAGGGTTAGGGTTAGAGTAAGGGTTAGGGTGAGGATAAGGGTTAAGGTTAGGGTTAGTGTTAGGGTTAGTGTTATGGTTAGGTTAAGGGTTAGTGTTAGGGTTAGGGTTGGGGTTAGGATAAGGGTTAGGGTTAGGGTTAGGCTTACGGTAAGGGTAAGTGTTAGTGTTACGGTTAGGGTTAGGGTTAGGTTAGGGTTTGGGTTAAGGTTAAGTTTTGGGTTAGGGTAAGGTGAAGGGTTAGGGTTAGGGTTAGGGTTAGGGGTTATGTTTAGGGTTAGGATTAGGGTTAGGGTTAGGGTAAGGGTAAGGAATAGGTTTAGTGATAGGATTACGGTTAAGTTTGGGTTTAGGGTTAGGGTTCCTGTAAGGGTAAAGGTTAGGGTTAGGATTAAGATTAGGGTTAAGGTTAGGGTTAGGTTTAGGGTTAGGGTAAGGGTTAGGTTTAGGGTTAGGGTTAGGTATAGGGTTAGCGTTAGTGTTAGGGTAAGGGTTAGGGTTAGGGTTAACGTTAGATTTAGGTTAAGGGTTAGGGTTAGAGTTAGGGTTAGTTTTAGGGTTAGGGTAAGGGTAAGGGTTGGGGTTAGGGTTAGGTTTAGTGTTTCTGTTAAGGTTAGGGTTTCGGTAAGGGTTAGGGTTAGGGTTAGGGTTAGGTTTAGGGTTAGGTTTAGGGTTACGGTTAGGGTTAGGGTTAGGGTTAGGATAAGGGTATTCGTTATGGTTAGGGTTAGGGTTAGGTTTAGGGTAATGGTAAGGTTTAGGGTTAGCGTTAGGGTAAGGGTAAGAGTTAAGGTTAGGGTTAGGGTTAAGGTAAGGGTAAGGGTTATGGTTAGGGTTAGGGTTAGGTTTACGGTAAGGGTTAGGGTTAGGTTTAGGGTAAGGGTAAGGTTTAGGGTTAGGTTTAGGGTTAGGGTTAGGGTAAGGGTAAGGTTAGGGTTAGGGTTAGGGTTAGGTTTAGGGTTAGAGTAAGGGTTAGGGTTGGGGTTAGGGTTAGGGTTATGGTAAGGGTAAGGATTAGGGTTAGGATTAGGTTAGGGTTAGGGTAAGGGTAAGGCTTAAGGTTAGGTTTAGGGTTAGGGTTAGGTTTCAGGTTAGGGTTAGGGTAAGGGTAAGGGTTGGGTTTAGGGTTAGGGTTACGTTTAGTGTTTCGGTTAAGGTTAGGGTTACGGTAAGGTTTAGGTTTAGGTTTAGGGTTAGGTTTAGGGTTAGTTTTAGGGTTACGGTTAGGGTTAGGGTTAGGGTTACGGTAAGGGTATGTGTTAGGGTTAGGGTTAGGGTTAGGTTTAGGGTAAGGGTAAGGTTTAGGGTTAGCGTTAGGGTAAGGATAAGGGTTAGGTTTAGGGTTAGGGTTAAGGTAAGGATAAGGGTTAGGGTTAGGTTTAGGGTTAGGGTTAGGGTTAGGGTTAGTGTTAGGGTAAGGGTAAGGGTTAAGGTTAATTTACGGTTAGGGTTAGGGTTAGCATAAGGGTAAGTGTTAGGGTTAGGTTTAGGGTTGGGGTTAGGGTAAGGGTAAGGGTTAGGTTTAGGGTTAGGTTTAGGTTTAGGTTTTATGTTAGGGTTAGGGTTAGGGTTAGGGAAAGGATAACGGTTAGGGTAAAGGTTAGTTTTAGGGTTAGGTTTAGGGTTGAGGTTAGGGTTAGGTTTAGGGTAGGGGTAAGGGTTAGGGTTTGGCTAGGGTTAGGTTTAGGGTTAGGGTTAGGGTTAGGGTTGGGGTTAGTGTAAGGGTAATTGTCAGGGTTACGGTTAGGATTAGGGTTAGGTTTCGGGTAAGGGTTAGGAATATGATTAGAGTAAGGGTAAGGGTTAGGTTTAGGATTAGGGTAGGGTTTAGGGTAAGAGTTAGGGTTAGGGTTAGGGTTAGGTCTAGGGTTAGGGTTAGGGTAAGGGTAAGGGTAAGTTTTAGGTTTAGGTTTAGGGTTAGGGTAAGGGTAAGGGTAAGTGTTAGGGTTAGGTTTAGTGTTAGGGTAAAGGTTAGGGTTAGGTTTAGGGTTAGGTTAAGGGATTCGGCTAGGGTTAGAGTTAGGGTTAGGGTAAGGGTTAGGGTTAGGGTTAGGGTTAGTGAAAGGGTAAGGGATAGGGTTAGGGATAGGGTTAGGGTTAGGGTTAGGTTTAGGGTTAGGGTTAGGGTAAGGGTAAGGGTTAGGGTTAGGGTTAGGGTTCAGGTTAGGGTTAGGGTTAGGGTTACGGTTTGCGTAAGGGTTAGGTTTAGGGTTCGGGTTAGGGTAAGGTTAAGAGTGAGGGTTAGGTTTAGGGTTAGGTTTAGGTTTGGGGTTAGGGTTAGGGTAAGGTAAAGGATAAGTGTTAGGGTTAAGGTTAGGTTAAGGGTTAGGGTTAGGGTTAAGATTAGGGTTACAGGTACGGTAAGGGTAAGGGTTAGGGTTAGGTTTAGGGTTAGGGTTAGGGTAAGGGTAAGGGTTAGGGTTAGGGTTAGGGTTACGTTGAGGTTTAAGGTTCGGGTTAGGGTTTGTGTAACTGTAAGGGTTAGGGTTAAGGTTAGGGTTAGGGTTAGGGTTTTGTTTAGGGTTAGTGTTAGGGTTAGTGTAAGGGTAAGGGTTAGGGTTAAGGTTAGGGTTAGTTTTAGGTTTAGGGGTAGGGTTCGGGTAAGGGTAAGTGTTAGGGTCAGGATTAGGGAAGGGGTTAGGGTAAGGGTTAGGGTTAGGGTTAGGGTTAGTTTTAGGGTTAGGGTTAGGGTAAGGGTAAGGGTTAGGTTTAGGGTTAGTGTTAGGGTTAGGGTAAGGGAAAGGGTTAGGGTTAGGGTAAGTGTTAGGGGTAGGGTTAGGGTTACAGTTAGGGTTAGGGTTAGTTTTAGGGTTAGGTAAGGGTATGGGTTAGGGTTAGGGTTAGGGTTACGGTTAGGGTTAGTTTTAGGGTTAGGTTTAGGGTAAGGTTAGAGTTAAGTTTAGGGTTACGGTTAGTTTTAGGTTTAGGGTTAGGGTTAGGGTAAGGGTAATTGTTAGGGTTAGGATTAGGGTAGGGTTAGGGTAAGGTTTAGGGTTAGGGTTAGGGTTAAGTTTAGGTTTAGTTTTAGGGTTAGGGTAAGGGTAAGTGTTGGGGTTAGGGTTAGGGTTACGTTTAGTGTTTGGGATAAGGTTAGGGTTAGGGTAATGGTTAGTGTTAGGTTTAGGGTTAGGATTAGTGTTAGGGTTAGGGATTACGGTTATGGTTAGGGTTAGGTAAGGGTTAGGGTTAGGGGTTAGGGTTGGTGTTAGGGTTGGTTTAAGGGTTAGGGTTAGGGTAAGGGTTAGTGTTAGGGTTAGTGTAAGGGGTAGGTTAAGGGTTAGGGTTAGGGTTAGGGTTGGGGTTAGGATAAGGGTTAGGGTTAGGGTTAGGCTTACGGTAAGAGTAAGTGTTAGTGTTAGGGTTAGGGTTAGGTTTAGGCTTTGGGTTAAGGTTAAGTTTAGGGTTAGGGTAAGGGTAAGGGTTAGGGTTAGGGTTAGGGTTAGGGGTTATGTTTAGGGTTAGGATTAGGGTTAGGGTTAGGGTAAGGGTAAGGGATAGGTTTAGTGATAGGATTAGGGTTAAGGTTGGGTTTAGCGTTAGGGTTTCTGTAAGTGTAAGGGTTAGGGTTAGGGTTAAGATTAGGGTTAAGTTTAGGGTTAGGTTTAGGGTTAGGGTAAGGGTTAGGTTTAGGGTTAGGGTTAGGTATAGGGTTAGGGTTAGGGTTACGGTTAGGGTAAGGGTTAGGGTTAGGGTTAGAGTTAGGGTAAGGGTTAAGGTTAGAGTTAGGGTTAGTTTTAGGGTTATGGTAAGGGTAAGGGTTAGGGTTAGGTTTAGGGTTAGGTTAAGGCTTAGGTTTAGGTTTAGGGTTAGGGTAGGGTTTAGGGTAAGAGTAAGTGTTAGGGTTAGTGTTAGGGTTAGGGTAAGGGTAAGGGTTAGGGTTAAGGTTAGGGTTAGGGTTAGGGTTAGGGTAAGGGTAAGGGTTAGGGTTAAGGTTACGGTTAGGGTTAGTTTTAGGGTTAGGGTTAGGGTTATGGTAAGGGTAAGGATTAGGTTTAGGATTAGGTTAGGGTGAGGGTAAGTGTTAGGGTTAGGTTTAGGGTTAGGGTTATGTTTCAGGTTAGGGTTAGGGTAAGGGTAAGGGTTTGCGTTAGGGTTAGGGTTAGGTTTCGTGTTTCGGTTAAGGTTAGGGTTACGGTAAGGTTTAGGGTTAGGGTTAGGGTTAGGTTTAGGGTTACGGTTAGGGTTAGGGTTAGGGTTAGGATAAGGGTATGCGTTAGGGTTAGGGTTAGGGTTAGGTTTAGGGTAAGGGTAAGGTTTAGGGTTAGCGTTAGGGTAAGGGTAAGAGTTAGGGTTAGGGTTAGGGTTAAGGTAAGGGTAAGGGTTAGGGTTAGGTTTAGGGTTAGGTTTACGGTAAGGGTTAGGGTTAGGTTTAGGGTAAGGGTAAGGTTTAGGGTTAGGGGTAGGGTAAGGGTAAGGGTTAGGGTTAGGGTTAATTTAAGGTTTAGTTTTAGGGTTAGGGTAAGTGTAAGGGTTGGGGTTAGGGATAGGGTTAGGTTTAGTGTTTGGGTTAAGGTTAGGGTTAGGGTAATGTTTAGGGTTAGGTTTAGGGTTAGGGTTAGGGTTAGGGTTAGGGTTAGGGTTAGGGGTTATGGTTATGGTTAGGTTTAGGGTTAGGTAAGGGTTAGGGTTAGGGGTTAGTGTTAGGGTTAGGGTTGGGTTAAGGGTTAGGGTTAGAGTAAGGGTTAGGGTGAGGATAAGGGTTAGGGTTAGGGTTAGGCTTACAGTAAGAGTAAGTGTTAGTGTTAGGGTTAGGGTTAGGGTTAGGTTAGGGTTTGGGTTAAGGTTCAGTTTAGGGTTAGGGTAAGGTTAAGGGTTAGGTTTAGGGTTAGGGTTAGGGTTAGGGGTTAGGTTTAGTGTTAGGATTAGGGTTAGGTTTAGGGTTAGGGTAAGGGTTAGGTTTTGTGTTAGGGTTAGGTATAGGGTTAGGGTTAGGGTTACGGTTAGGGTAAGGGTTAGGGTTAGGGTTAGAGTTAGGGTAAGGGTTAGGTTTAGAGTTAGGGTTAGTTTTAGGGTTATGGTAAGGGTAAGGGTTAGGGTTAGGTTTAGGGTTAGGTTAAGGCTTAGTTTTAGGGTTAGTGTTAGGTTAGGGGTTAGGGTAAGAGTAAGTGTTAGGGTTAGGGTTAGGGTTAGGGTAAGGGTAAGGGTTAGGGTTAAGGTTAGGGTTAGGGTTAGGGTTAGGGTTAGGGTAAGTGTAAGGGTTAGGGTTAAGGTTACGGTTAGGGTTAGTTTTAGGATTAGGGTTAGGGTTATGGTAAGGGTAAGGATTAGGTTTAGGATTAGGTTAGGGTGAGGGTAAGTGTTAGGGTTAGGTTTAGGGTTAGGGTTATGTTTCAGGTTAGGGTTAGGCTAAGGGTAAGGGTTAGGGTTAGGGTTAGGGTTAGGTTTAGTGTTTCGGTTAAGGTTAGGGTTACGGTAAGGTTTAGGGTTAGGGTTAGGGTTAGGTTTAATCTTACAGTTAGGTTTAGGGTTAGGGTTAGGATAAGGGTATGCGTTAGGGTTAGGTTTAGGGTTAGGTTTAGGGTAAGGGTAAGGTTTAGGGTTAGCGTTAGGGTAAGGGGTAAGAGTTAGGGTTAGGGTTAGGGTTAAGGTAAGGGTAAGGGTTAGGGTTAGGTTTAGGGTTAGGTTTACGGTAAGGGTTAGGGTTAGGTTTAGGGTAAGGGTAAGGTTTAGGGTTAGGTTTAGGTTAGGGGTAGGGTAAGGGTAAGGGTTAGGGTTAGGGTTAAGTTAAGGTTTACTTTTAGGGTTAGGGTAAGGGTAAGGGTTGGGGTTAGGGTTAGGGTTAGGTTTAGTGTTTGGGTTAAGGTTAGGGTTAGGGTAATGTTTAGGGTTAGGTTCAGGGTTAGGATTAGGGTTAGGGTTAGGGGTTATGGTTATGGTTAGGTTTAGGGTTAGGTAAGGGTTAGGGTTAGGGTTAGGGTTAGGGTTAGGTTTAGGGGTTATGTTTAGTGTTAGGATTAGGGTTAGGTTTAGGGTTAGGGTAAGGGTTAGGTTTTGTGTTAGGGTTAGGTATAGGGTTAGGGTTAGGGTTACGGTTAGGGTAAGGGTTAGGGTTAGGGTTAGAGTTAGGGTAAGGGTTAGGTTTAGAGTTAGGGTTAGTTTTAGGGTTATGGTAAGGGTAAGGGTTAGGGTTAGGTTTAGGGTTAGGTTAAGGCTTAGGGTTAGGGTTAGGGTTAGGGTAGGGGTTAGGGTAAGAGTAAGTGTTAGGGTTAGGGTTAGGGTTAGGGTTAGGGTTAGGGTAAGGGTTAGGGTTAAGGTTACGGTTAGGGTTAGTTTTAGGATTAGGGTTAGGGTTATGGTAAGGGTAAGGATTAGGTTTAGGATTAGGTTAGGGTGAGGGTAAGTGTTAGGGTTATGTTTCAGGTTAGGGTTAGGGTAAGGGTAAGGGTTAGGGTTAGGGTTAGGGTTAGGTTTAGTGTTTCGGTTAAGGTTAGGGTTACGGTAAGATTTAGGGTTAGGGTTAGGGTTAGGTTTAGGGTTACGGTTAGGGTTAGGGTTAGGATTAGGATAAGGGTATGCGTTAGGGTTAGGGTTAGGGTTAGGTTTAGGGTAAGGGTAAGGTTTAGGGTTAGCGTTAGGGTAAGGGTAAGAGTTAGGGTTAGGGTTAGTGTTAAGGTAAGGGTAAGGGTTAGGGTTAGGTTTAGGGTTAGGTTTACGGTAAGGGTTAGGGTTAGGTTTAGGGTAAGGGTAAGGTTTAGGGTTAGGTTTAGGGTTAGGGGTAGGGTAAGGGTAAGGGTTAGGGTTAGGGTTAGGGTTAGGTTTAGGGTTATGGTAAGTGTAAGGGTTAGGTTTAGGGTTAGGGTAAGGGTTAGGGTTGGGGTTAGGTTTAGGGTTATGGTAAGGGTAAGGATTAGGGTTAGGATTAGGTTAGGGTTAGGGTATGGGTAACGCGTAATGTTAGGTTTAGGGTTAGGGTTAGGTTTCAGGTTAGGTTAGGGTAAGGGTAAGGGTTGGGGTTAGGGTTAGGGTTAGGTTTAGTGTTTCGGTTAAGGTTAGGGTTACGGTAAGGTTTAGGTTTAGGGTTAGGGTTAGGTTTAGGGTTAGGTTTAGAGTACCGTTAGGGTTAGGGTTAGGGTAAGGGTATCTGTTAGGGTTAGGGTTAGGGTTAGGTATAGGGTAAGGGTAAGGTTTATGGTTAGCGTTAGGGTAAGGGTAAGGGTTAGGTTTAGGGTTAGGGTTATGGTAAGGGTAAGGGTTAGGGTTAGGTTTAGGGTTAGGGTTAGGGTTAGGGTAAGGGTAAGTGTTAAGTTAAGTTACGGTTAGGGTTAGGGTTAGGGTTAGCGTAAAGGTAAGTGTTAGGGTTAGGTTTAGGGTTGGGTTTAGGGTAAGGGTTTGGTTTAGGGTTAGGTTTAGGTTTTAGGTTTTGGGTAGGGTTAGGGTTAGATTTAGGGTTAGCGTTAGTTTAAGGGTATGGGTTAGGGTTAGGGTTAGAGTTAGGGTTACAGATAGGGTTAGGGTTAGGGTAAGGGTTAGGGTTAGGGTTAGGGTTAGAGTTACGGTTAGGGTTAGGTTTAGGTTTAGGTTTAGGGTAAGGTTAGATTTAAGGTTCGGGTTAGGGTTAGGGTTAGGGTAAGGGTAAGGGTTAGGGTTAGGATTAGGGTAGGGTTAGGGTAAGGGTTAGGGTTAGGGTTAGGGTTAAATTTAGGTTTAGTTTTAGGGTTAGGGTAAGGGTAAGGGTTGGGGTTAGGGTTAGGGTTAGGTTTTGAGTTTGGGTTAAGGTTAGGGTTAGGGTAATGGTTAGGGTTAGGTTTAGGGATAGGATTAGGGTTAGGGTTAGGGGTTATGGTTATGGTTAGGGTTAGGATTAGGTAAGGTTTAGGGTTAGGGGTTAGGGTTAGTGTTAGGGTTGGGTTAAGGGTTAGGGTTAGGGTAAGGTTTAGTGTTAATGTTAGTGTTAGGGTTAGGATAAGGGTTACGGTTATGGTTAGGCTTAGGGTAAGAGGAAGTGTTAGTGTTAGGGTTAGGGTTAGGTTTAGGTTTAGGG
>JANJXV010000131.1:977500-982500 GCA_024803745.1 Megascapheus bottae | reverse complement strand
TTAGGGTTAGGGGTTAGGTTTAGTGTTAGGTTTGGGTTAAGGGTTAGGGTTAGGGTTAGGGTTAGGGTTAGTATAAGGGTTAGGGTTAGGGTTAGGGTAAGTGTTAGTGTTAGGGTTATGGTAAGGGTTAGGGTTAGGGTTAGGGTTAGGGGTTAGGGTTACGGTTAGGGTTAGGGGTTAGGGTTAAGGTTAGGGTAGGGTAAGGGTTAGGGTTAGGGGTTAGGTTTAGTGTTAGGGTTGGGTTAAGGGTTAAGGTTAGGGTTAGGGGTAGGGTTAGGGTTAGGATAAGGGTTAGGGTTAGGTTTAGGGTTAGGGTAAGTGTAAGTGTTAGTGTTAGGGTTAGGGTTAGGGTTAGGGTTAGGGTTAAGTTTAGGGTTAAGTTTAGGATAAGAGTATGGGTTAGGTTTAGGTATAAGGTTAGGTTTATGGTAAGGGTGAGAGTTAGGGTTAGGGTTAGGGTTAGGTTTAGGGTTAGGGTTAGTGTAAGGGTAAGGGTTAGGGTTAAGGTTAGGGTAAGGGTGAGGTTTAGGTTTAGGGTAGGGGTTAGGGTAAGGTTTAGGGTTAGTGTCAGTGTTAGGTTTAGAGTTAGGCTTAGGGTTAGGGTAAGGGTAAGGTTTAGGTTTAGGTTTAGTGTTAGGGCTACGGTAAAGGTAAGGGTTAGGTTTAGCCTTAGGGTTAGGGTAAGGGTTAGGGTTAGGGTCAGGGTTAGAGTTAGGTTTAGGGTTAGGTTAATGGTAGGGTTAGGGTTAGGGTTAGGGTAAGGGTTAGGGTTAGGGGTTAGGCTTAGGGTTAGTGTAAGTGTTAGGGTTAGTGTTACGGTTAGGGTTAGGGTTAGGGTAAGCGTTAGGGATAGGGTTAGGGTTAGGGTAAGGGTAAGTGTTATGGTTAGTGTTAGGGTTAGGGTAAGGGTAACGGTTAGGGTTAGGGTTAGTTTTAGGGTTAGGTTTAGGGTTACGGTTAGGGTTAGTGTATGCATAAGGGTTAGGGTTAAGGTTAGGGTTAGGGTTAGGGTTAGTGTTAGGGTTATGGTTAGGGTAAGGGTAAGGGTTAGGGTTAAGATTAGGGTTAGGGTTAGTTTTAGGGTTAGGGTTAGGGTTATGGTAAGGGTAAGGATTAGGGTTAGGATTAGTTTAGGGTTAGTGTAAGGGTTAGGGTTAGGTTTAGGTTTAGGGTTAGGTTTCATGTTAGGGTTAGGGTAAGGTTAAGGGTTGGGGTTAGGGTGAGGGTCAGGTTTAGTGTTTCGGTTAAGGTTAGGGTTACGGTAAGCGTTAGGGTTAGGGTTAGGGTTAGTGTTAGGTTTAGGGTTAGGTTTAGGGTTACGGTTAGGGTTAGGGTTAGGGTTAGGATAAGGGTATGAGTTAGGGTTAGGGTTAGGGTTAGGTTTAGGGTAAGGGTAAGGTGTAGGGTTAGCGTTAGGGTAAGGGTAAGAGTCAGGGTTAGGGTTAGGGTTAAGGTAAGGGTAAGGGTTAGGGTTAGGGTTAGGGTAAGGTTTACGGTAAGGGTTAGGATTAGGTTTAGGGTAAGGGTAAGGTTTAGGGTTAGGTTTAGGGTTTGGGTTAGGGTAAGGGCAAGTGTTGGTTAGGGTTAGGGTTAGGTTTAGGGTTAGGGTAAGGGTAAGGGTTAGGTTTTGGGTTAGGATAAGGGTTAGGGTTGGGGTTATGATTAGGTTAGGTGTTAGGGTAATTGTAAGTGTTATTTTAGGGTTAGGGTTAGGATAAAGTTAAGGGTTAGGGTTAGGGTTAGGGGTTAGTGTTAGGGTTAGGGTTAGGTGTTAGGGTTGGGGTTAGGGTTAGGGTAACAGATAGGGTTAGACTTAGGGTTAGGGTTAGGGTTAAGGTAAGGGTGTTAGGGTTAAGGTTAGGGTTAGGTTAGGTTTAGGGTTAGGGTTAGGGTTAGGGTAAGGTTAAGGGTTATGTTTAGGATTAGGGTTAGGGTTAGGGTAAGGGTAAGGTTTAGGGTTAGGGTTAGGGTTAGGTTTAGTGTTGGGGTTAAGGTTAGGGTTAGGGTAAGTGTTAGGGTTAGGTTTAGGGTTAGCGTTAGAGTTAGGGTTAGTGTTAGGGTAAGGGTATGTGTTAGGGTTAGGGTCAGGGTTAGGTTTAGGGTAAGGGTTAGGGTTAGATTTAGGGTAAGGGTAAGGTTTAGGGTTACCGTTAGGTAAGGGTAAGGGTTAGGGTTAGGGTTAGGTTTAGGGTTACGGTTAATGTTACGGTTAAGGTAAGGGTAAGTATTAGGGTTAAGGTTAGGGTTAGGTTAGGTTTAGGGTTAGGGTTAGGGTTAGGGTAATGTTAAGGGTTAGGGTTAGGATTAGGGTTAGGGTTAGGGTAAGGGTTAGGGTTAGGGTTAGCTTTAGGGTTAGGGTTAGAGTAAGGGTAAGGATTAGGGTTAGGTTTAGGGTTAGGTTTAGTGTTGGGGTTAAGGTTAGGGTTAGGGTAAGTGTTAGGGTTAGGGTTAGGGTTAGGTTTCAGGTTAGGGTTAGGGTAAGGCTAAGGGTTGGGGTTAGGGTTAGGGTTAGGTTTAGTGTTTCGGTTAAGGGTTAGGTTTAGGGTTAGGGTTAGGTTTATGGTTAGGGTTAGGGTTAGGGTAAGGGTTAGGGTTAGCGTTAGGGTTAGGCTAAGTGTTAGGGTTAGGTTTAGGGTTAAGGTAAGGGTAAGGGTTAGGGTTAGGATTAGGGTAGGGGTTAGGTTAAGGGTTAGTGTTAGGTTAATGTTAGGTTTAGAGTTTGGGTTAGGGTTAGGGTAAGGGTAAGGGTTAGGTTTAGGGTTAGGGTTAGGGTTAGGGTTAGGGTAAGGGTAAGGGTTAGGGTAAGAATTAGGGTTACGGTAAAGGTTAGGGTTAGGGTTAAGGTCAGGGTTAGAGTTAGGTTTAGGGTTAGGTTAATGGTAAGGTTTAGGGTTAGGGTTAGGGTTCGGGTTAGAGTAAGGGTTAGGGTTAGGGGTTAGGCTTAGGGTTAGTGTAAGTGTTAGGGTTAGTGTTAGGGTTAGGGATAGGCTTAGGGTTAGTGTAAGGGTTAGGGTTAATGTTAGTGTTAGGGTTAGTGTTAGGGTTAGGGTTAGGTTTCAGGTTAGGGTTAGGGTAAGGCTAAGGGTTGGGGTTAGGGTTAGGGTTAGGTTTAGTGTTTCGGTTAAGGGTTAGGTTTAGGGTTAGGTTTAGGTTTATGGTTAGGGTTAGGGTTAGGGTTAGGCTAAGGGTATGTGTTAGGGTTAGGGTTAGGGTTAGTTTTAGGGTAAGGGTAAGGTTTTGGGTAAGGGTAAGGGTAAGGGTTAGTTTAAGGGTTAGGATTAAGGTAAGGGTAAGGGTTAGGGTTAGGTTTAGGGTTAGGTTGACTGTAAGGTTAAGGTTTAGGGTTAGGTTTAGTGTTAAGGTTAGGGTAAGGGAAAGGGTTAGGGTTAGGGTTAGGTTTAGGTTTAGGGTTAGGATAAGGTTAAGGGTAAAGGTTAGGTTTAGGGTTAGGGTAAGGTTTAGGGTTGGGTTTAGGGTTAGGTTAGGTGTTAGGGGAATTGTAAGTGTTAGGTTTAGAGTTAGGGTTAGGTTTAGGGTAAGGGTTAGGGTTAGGTTAAGGTTAGGGTTAGGGTTAGGGTTAGGTTTAGGATTAGGTTTCGGGTTAGCATTAGAGTTAGGGTTAGGGTTAGGGTAAGGGTTTGTGTTAGGGTTAGGGTTAGGGTTAGGGTTAGGGTTAGCGTTAGAGTAAGGGTAAGGGTTAGGGTTAGGGTTAGGTTTAAGTTAAGGTTAAGGGTTAGGGTTAGGGTTAGGGTTAGGGTTAGGGTTAGGTTTAGGGTTAGGGTAAGGGTAAGGGTTAGCGTTAAGGTTAGGGTTATTGTTAGTTTTAGACTTAGGGTTAGGGTTTTGGTATGGGTAAGGATTAGGGTTAGGCTTAGGTTAGGATTAGGGTAAGGGTTAGGGTTAGGTTTAGGGTTAGGGTTAGGTTTCAGGTTAGGGTTAGGGTAAGGGTAAGCGTTGGGGTTAGGGTTAGGGTTAGGTTTAGTGTTTCAGTTAAGGTTAGGGATATGGTAAGGGTTAGATTTAGGGTCAGGGTTAGATTCAGGGTTACGGTTAGGGTTATGGTTAGGGTTAGAGTAAGGGTATGTGTTAGGGTTAGGGTTAGGGTTAGGTTTAGGGTAAGGGTAAGGTTTAGGGTTAGCATTAGGGTAAGGGTAAGGGTTAGGTTTAGGGTTACAGCTAAGGTAAGGGTAAGGGTTAGGGTTAGGGTTAGGTTTACAATAACGGTTAGGGTTAGGTTTAGGGTAAGGATAAGGTTTAGGGTTAGGTTTAGGGTTAAGGTTAGGGTAAGGGGAAGGGTTAGGGTTAGGTTTAGGTTTAGGGTTAGGGTAAGGTTAAGGGTAAGGGTTAGGTTTAGGGTTAGGTAAGGGTTAGTGTTGGGGTTAGGGTTAGGTTAGGGATTAGGGTAATTGTAAGTGTTAGGTTTAGGGTCAGGGTTAGGGTTAGGGGTTAGGGTTAGGGTTAGGGTTAGGTGTTAGAGTTAGGGTTAGGGTTAGAGTAAGGGTAATGGTTAGGGTTAGGGTTAGGGTTAAGGTAAGGGTAAGGGTTAGGGTTAGGGTTAGGTTTAGGGTAAGTGTTAGGGTTAGGTTTAGGGTAAGACTAAGGTTTAGGTTTAGCGTTAGGGTAAGGGTAAGGTTTAGGGTTAGGATTAGGGTTAGGTTCAGGGTTAGGGTTAGGGTTAGGGTGAGGGTAAGGGTAAGGGTTAGGGTTAAGGTTAGGGTTAGGGTTAGGTTTAGGTTTAGGGTTAGGGTTAGGGTAAGGTTAAGGGTTAGGGTTAGGATTAGGGTTAGGGTTAGGGTGAGGGTTAGGGTTAGGGTTAGGTTTAGGTTTAGGGTTAGGAAAGGGTAAGGGTTAAGGTTAGGGTTAGGGTTAGGTTTAGTATTGGGGTTAAGGTTAGGGTTAGGGTAAGGATTAGGGTTAGGGTTAGGGTTAGGTTTAGGGTTAGGTTAGGGTTAGGGTTAGGGTTAGGGTTTGGGTAAGCGTATGTGTTAGAGTTAGGGTTA
>JANJXV010000131.1:970000-972500 GCA_024803745.1 Megascapheus bottae | reverse complement strand
TGTTATGGTTAGGTTTAGGGTTAGGGTAAGGGTAAGGGTCAGGATGAGGGTTAGGTTTAGGGTTAGGGTTAGGGTTAAGGTAAGGGTTAGGTTTAAGGTTAGGGTTAGGGTTAGTTTTAGGGTTAGGGTTAGGGTTATGGTAAGGGCAAGGATTAGGGTTAGGATTACGTTAGGGTTAGGGTAAGGGTTAGCGTTAGGTTTAGGGTTAGGGTTAGGTTTCAGGTTAGGGTTAGGGTAAGGGTAAGTGTTAGGTTAGCGTTAGGGTTAGGGTAAGGGTTAGGTTTAGGGTTAGGGTTCGGTTTAGGGTTAGGGTTATGGTTAGGGTTAGGGTTAGGGTAAGGGTATGTGTTGGGGTTAGGGTTAGGTTTAGGGAAAGGGTAAGGGTTAGGGTTAGGGTTAGGGTTAAGATAAGGGTAAGGGTTAGAGTTAGGGTTAGGGTTAGGTTTACGGTAAGGGTTAGGGTTAGGTTTAGGGTAAGGGTAAGGTTTAGGGTTAGGTTTAGGTTTAGGGTTAGGGTATGGGTAAGGGTTAGGGTTAGGGTTAGAGTTAGGTTTAGTGTTAGGGTAAGGGTAAGGGTAAGGGCTATGTTTAGGGTTAGGGTAAGGGTTAGGTTTGGGGTTAGGGTTAGGTTAGGGTTACGATAATCGTAAGTGTTAGGTTTAGGGTTATGGTTAAGATAAGGTTAAGGGTTAGGGTTAGGGTTAGGGTTAGGAGTTAGGGTTAGGGTTAGGGTTAGGTTTAGGGTTAGGTTTATGGTTAGGGTTAGGGTTAGGGTAAGGTTAAGGGTTAGAGTTAGGATTAGGGTTAGGGTTAGGGTAAGGGTTAGGGTTAGGGTTAGGTTTAGGGTTAGGGTTAGGGTAAGGGTAAGGGTTAGGGTTAGGGTTAGGGTTAGGATTAGTGTTGGGGTTAAGGTTAGGGTTAGGGTAAGGTTTAGGGTTAGGGTTAGGATTACGTTTGGGTTAGGGTTAGGGTTAGGGTTAGGGTTAGGGTAAGGGTTAGGGTTAGGGTTAGGGTTAGGATTAGTGTTGGGGTTAAGGTTAGGGTTAGGGTAAGGGTTAGGGTTAGGGTTAGGGTTAGGGTTAGGTTTAGGGTTAGGTTAGGGTTAGGATTAGGGTTAGGGTAAGGGTATGTGTTAGGGTTAGGGTTAGGGTTAGGGTTAGCGTTAGGGTTAGAGTTAGGGTTAGAGTTAGGGTTAGGGTTAGTTTTAGGGTAAGGGTAAGGGTTAGGGTTAGGGTTAGGGTTAGGGCTTAGGGTAGGGTTAGGGTTAGAGTTAGGGTTAGGGTTAGGGTTAGGGTAAGGGTTACGATTAGGGATAGGGTTAGGGTTAGGGTTAGGTAAGTGTTAAGGTTAGGGTTTAGGGTTAGTGTTAGGGTTAGGTTAAGTGTTAGGGTTAGGGTTAGGGTTAGGATAAGGGAAAGTTTAGGGTTAGGCTTAGGGTAAGGGTAAGCGTTAGTGTTAGGATTAGGGTTAGGGTTAGGGTTAAATTTAGGGTTAAGGTTAGGATAAGGATAAGGGTTAGGGTTAGGTATAGGGTTAGGGTTAGGCTTAGGTTTTGTGTAAGGTTTAGGGTTAGTGTTAGTGTTAGGGTTAGGGTTAGGGGAAGCCTTAGGGTTAGGGTTAGGGTTAGGTTAAGTGTAAGTGTTATGGTTAGGGTTAGGGTTAGGTTAAGGGTAAGGATAAGGATTAGGTTACATTTAGGGTTAGGGTTAGGGTTAGGGTAAGGGTTAGGTTTAAGGTTAGGGTTAGGGTTAGTTTTAGGGTTAGGGTTAGGGTTGTGGTAAGGGCAAGGATTAGGGTTAGGATTACGTTAGGATTAGGGTAAGGGTTAGGGTTAGGTTTAGGGTTAGGTTTAGGTTTCAGGTTAGGGGTTAGGGTTAGGGTTAGGGTTAGGGTTAGGTTTAGGTTTAGGGTTAGGTTAGGGTTAGGGTTAGGGTTAGGGTTAGGGTAAGGGTAAGGGTTAGGGTTAAGGTTACGGTTAGGGTTAGTTTTAGGATTAGGGTTAGGGTTATGGTAAGGGTAAGGATTAGGTTTAGGATTAGGTTAGGGTGAGGGTAAGTGTTAGGGTTAGGTTTAGGGTTAGGGTTATGTTTCAGGTTAGGGTTAGGGTAAGGGTAAGGGTTAGGGTTAGGGTTAGGGTTAGGTTTAGTGTTTCGGTTAAGGTTAGGGTTACGGTAAGATTTAGGGTTAGGGTTAGGGTTAGGTTTAGGGTTACGGTTAGGGTTAGGGTTAGGATTAGGATAAGGGTATGCGTTAGGGTTAGGGTTAGGGTTAGGTTTAGGGTAAGGGTAAGGTTTAGGGTTAGCGTTAGGGTAAGGGTAAGAGTTAGGGTTAGGGTTAGTGTTAAGGTAAGGGTAAGGGTTAGGGTTAGGTTTAGGGTTAGGTTTACGGTAAGGGTTAGGGTTAGGTTTAGGGTAAGGGTAAGGTTTAGGGTTAGGTTTAGGGTTAGGGGTAGGGTAAGGGTAAGGGTTAGGGTTAGGGTTAGGGTTAGGTTTAGGGTTAT
>JANJXV010000131.1:957500-965000 GCA_024803745.1 Megascapheus bottae | reverse complement strand
AGGGTAAGGGATAGGTTTAGTGATAGGATTAGGGTTAAGGTTGGGTTTAGGGTTAAGGTTAGTGTAAGGGTAAGTGTTAGGGTTAGGGTTAAGATTAGGGTTAAAGTTAGGGTTAGGTTTAGTGTTAGGGTAAGTGTTAGGTTTAGGGTTAGGGTTCTGTATAGGGTTAAGGATAGGTTTAGGGTTAGGGTAAGGGTTAGGGTTAGGGTTAGGGGTAGAGTTAGGGAAAGGGTTAGGATTAGAGTTAGGGTAAGGTTAAGGTTAGGGTTAGGGTTAGGTTTAGGGTTAGGTTAAGGCTTAGGGTTAGGGTTAGGGTAAGGGTAGGTGTTAGGGTAAGAGTAAGTGTTAGGGTTAGGGTTAGGGTTAGGGTTAGGATAAGGGTAAGGGTTAGGGTTACGGTAAAGTTTAGAGTTAGGGTTAGGGTAAGGGTTAAATTTAGGGTTAGGGTTAGGTTTAGTGTTGGGTTTAAGGTTAGGTTTAGGGTAAGGTTTAGGGTTAGCGTTAGGGTTACGTTTAGGGTTAGGTTTAGGTTTAGGTTAGGGTTTGTGTTAGGGTTAGGGTAAGGGTATGTGTTAGGGTTATGGTTAGGGGTTAGGGGTTAGGGTTAGGGTTAGGGGTAGGGTTATGGGTAAGGGTTAGGGTTAGGGTTAGGGTAAGGGTTAGGGTTACGGTTAGGGAAAGGATAAGGCTTAGGGTTAAGGTTAGGTTTAGGGTGAGGGTTAGTGTTAAGATTAGGGTTACGGTTAGGATAAGGGTAAGGGTTAGGGTTAGGTATTGGTTTAGGGTTAGGGTAAGGGTGAGGGTTAGGGTTAGGGTTAGGGTAAGGGTTAGGTTTAGTGTTGGGGTTAAGGTTAGGGTTAGGGTAAGGGTTAGGGTTAGGGTTAGGGATAGGTTTAGGGTAAGGTTAGGGTTAGGGTTAGGGTTAGGGTTAGGGTAAGGGTATGTGTTAGGGTAAGGGTTAGGTTTAGGTTTAGGGTTAGCGTTAGGCTTAGGCTAAGTGTTTGAGTTAGGTTTAGGGTTAAGGTAAGGGTAAAGGTTAGGGTTAGGGTTAGTGTTAGGTTTAGGGTAAGGCTTAGGGTTAGGTTTAGGGTAAGGGTTAGGTTTAGGGTTATGGTTAGGGTTATCGTTAGGTTAAGGGTAAGGTTTAGGGTGAGAAAGAGGGTTAGGTTTAGTTTTACGGTAAGGGTAAGGGTTAGGGTTAGGGTTATGGTTAGGGTTCGGGTTAGGGCTAAGGGTTTCGGTTGGGGTTAGGGTTAGGTAAGGGTTAGGGTTAGGGGTTAGGTTTAGTGTTAGGTTTGGGTTAAGGGTTAGGGTTAGGGTTAGGGTTAGGGTTAGTATAAGGGTTAGGGTTAGGGTTAGGGTAAGTGTTAGTGTTAGGGTTATGGTAAGGGTTAGGGTTAGGGTTAGGGTTAGGGGTTAGGGTTACGGTTAGGGTTAGGGGTTAGGGTTAAGGTTAGGGTAGGGTAAGGGTTAGGGTTAGGGGTTAGGTTTAGTGTTAGGGTTGGGTTAAGGGTTAAGGTTAGGGTTAGGGGTAGGGTTAGGGTTAGGATAAGGGTTAGGGTTAGGTTTAGGGTTAGGGTAAGTGTAAGTGTTAGTGTTAGGGTTAGGGTTAGGGTTAGGGTTAGGGTTAAGTTTAGGGTTAAGTTTAGGATAAGAGTATGGGTTAGGTTTAGGTATAAGGTTAGGTTTATGGTAAGGGTGAGAGTTAGGGTTAGGGTTAGGGTTAGGTTTAGGGTTAGGGTTAGTGTAAGGGTAAGGGTTAGGGTTAAGGTTAGGGTAAGGGTGAGGTTTAGGTTTAGGGTAGGGGTTAGGGTAAGGTTTAGGGTTAGTGTCAGTGTTAGGTTTAGAGTTAGGCTTAGGGTTAGGGTAAGGGTAAGGTTTAGGTTTAGGTTTAGTGTTAGGGCTACGGTAAAGGTAAGGGTTAGGTTTAGCCTTAGGGTTAGGGTAAGGGTTAGGGTTAGGGTCAGGGTTAGAGTTAGGTTTAGGGTTAGGTTAATGGTAGGGTTAGGGTTAGGGTTAGGGTAAGGGTTAGGGTTAGGGGTTAGGCTTAGGGTTAGTGTAAGTGTTAGGGTTAGTGTTACGGTTAGGGTTAGGGTTAGGGTAAGCGTTAGGGATAGGGTTAGGGTTAGGGTAAGGGTAAGTGTTATGGTTAGTGTTAGGGTTAGGGTAAGGGTAACGGTTAGGGTTAGGGTTAGTTTTAGGGTTAGGTTTAGGGTTACGGTTAGGGTTAGTGTATGCATAAGGGTTAGGGTTAAGGTTAGGGTTAGGGTTAGGGTTAGTGTTAGGGTTATGGTTAGGGTAAGGGTAAGGGTTAGGGTTAAGATTAGGGTTAGGGTTAGTTTTAGGGTTAGGGTTAGGGTTATGGTAAGGGTAAGGATTAGGGTTAGGATTAGTTTAGGGTTAGTGTAAGGGTTAGGGTTAGGTTTAGGTTTAGGGTTAGGTTTCATGTTAGGGTTAGGGTAAGGTTAAGGGTTGGGGTTAGGGTGAGGGTCAGGTTTAGTGTTTCGGTTAAGGTTAGGGTTACGGTAAGCGTTAGGGTTAGGGTTAGGGTTAGTGTTAGGTTTAGGGTTAGGTTTAGGGTTACGGTTAGGGTTAGGGTTAGGGTTAGGATAAGGGTATGAGTTAGGGTTAGGGTTAGGGTTAGGTTTAGGGTAAGGGTAAGGTGTAGGGTTAGCGTTAGGGTAAGGGTAAGAGTCAGGGTTAGGGTTAGGGTTAAGGTAAGGGTAAGGGTTAGGGTTAGGGTTAGGGTAAGGTTTTCGGTAAGGGTTAGGATTAGGTTTAGGGTAAGGGTAAGGTTTAGGGTTAGGTTTAGGGTTTGGGTTAGGGTAAGGGCAAGTGTTGGTTAGGGTTAGGGTTAGGTTTAGGGTTAGGGTAAGGGTAAGGGTTAGGTTTTGGGTTAGGATAAGGGTTAGGGTTGGGGTTATGATTAGGTTAGGTGTTAGGGTAATTGTAAGTGTTATTTTAGGGTTAGGGTTAGGATAAAGTTAAGGGTTAGGGTTAGGGTTAGGGGTTAGTGTTAGGGTTAGGGTTAGGTGTTAGGGTTGGGGTTAGGGTTAGGGTAACGGATAGGGTTAGACTTAGGGTTAGGGTTAGGGTTAAGGTAAGGGTGTTAGGGTTAAGGTTAGGGTTAGGTTAGGTTTAGGGTTAGGGTTAGGGTTAGGGTAAGGTTAAGGGTTATGTTTAGGATTAGGGTTAGGGTTAGGGTAAGGGTAAGGTTTAGGGTTAGGGTTAGGGTTAGGTTTAGTGTTGGGGTTAAGGTTAGGGTTAGGGTAAGTGTTAGGGTTAGGTTTAGGGTTAGCGTTAGAGTTAGGGTTAGTGTTAGGGTAAGGGTATGTGTTAGGGTTAGGGTCAGGGTTAGGTTTAGGGTAAGGGTTAGGGTTAGATTTAGGGTAAGGGTAAGGTTTAGGGTTACCGTTAGGTAAGGGTAAGGGTTAGGGTTAGGGTTAGGTTTAGGGTTACGGTTAATGTTACGGTTAAGGTAAGGGTAAGTATTAGGGTTAAGGTTAGGGTTAGGTTAGGTTTAGGGTTAGGGTTAGGGTTAGGGTAATGTTAAGGGTTAGGGTTAGGATTAGGGTTAGGGTTAGGGTAAGGGTTAGGGTTAGGGTTAGCTTTAGGGTTAGGGTTAGAGTAAGGGTAAGGATTAGGGTTAGGTTTAGGGTTAGGTTTAGTGTTGGGGTTAAGGTTAGGGTTAGGGTAAGTGTTAGGGTTAGGGTTAGGGTTAGGTTTCAGGTTAGGGTTAGGGTAAGGCTAAGGGTTGGGGTTAGGGTTAGGGTTAGGTTTAGTGTTTCGGTTAAGGGTTAGGTTTAGGGTTAGGGTTAGGTTTATGGTTAGGGTTAGGGTTAGGGTAAGGGTTAGGGTTAGCGTTAGGGTTAGGCTAAGTGTTAGGGTTAGGTTTAGGGTTAAGGTAAGGGTAAGGGTTAGGGTTAGGATTAGGGTAGGGGTTAGGTTAAGGGTTAGTGTTAGGTTAATGTTAGGTTTAGAGTTTGGGTTAGGGTTAGGGTAAGGGTAAGGGTTAGGTTTAGGGTTAGGGTTAGGGTTAGGGTTAGGGTAAGGGTAAGGGTTAGGGTAAGAATTAGGGTTACGGTAAAGGTTAGGGTTAGGGTTAAGGTCAGGGTTAGAGTTAGGTTTAGGGTTAGGTTAATGGTAAGGTTTAGGGTTAGGGTTAGGGTTCGGGTTAGAGTAAGGGTTAGGGTTAGGGGTTAGGCTTAGGGTTAGTGTAAGTGTTAGGGTTAGTGTTAGGGTTAGGGATAGGCTTAGGGTTAGTGTAAGGGTTAGGGTTAATGTTAGTGTTAGGGTTAGTGTTAGGGTTAGGGTTAGGTTTCAGGTTAGGGTTAGGGTAAGGCTAAGGGTTGGGGTTAGGGTTAGGGTTAGGTTTAGTGTTTCGGTTAAGGGTTAGGTTTAGGGTTAGGTTTAGGTTTATGGTTAGGGTTAGGGTTAGGGTTAGGCTAAGGGTATGTGTTAGGGTTAGGGTTAGGGTTAGTTTTAGGGTAAGGGTAAGGTTTTGGGTAAGGGTAAGGGTAAGGGTTAGTTTAAGGGTTAGGATTAAGGTAAGGGTAAGGGTTAGGGTTAGGTTTAGGGTTAGGTTGACTGTAAGGTTAAGGTTTAGGGTTAGGTTTAGTGTTAAGGTTAGGGTAAGGGAAAGGGTTAGGGTTAGGGTTAGGTTTAGGTTTAGGGTTAGGATAAGGTTAAGGGTAAAGGTTAGGTTTAGGGTTAGGGTAAGGTTTAGGGTTGGGTTTAGGGTTAGGTTAGGTGTTAGGGGAATTGTAAGTGTTAGGTTTAGAGTTAGGGTTAGGTTTAGGGTAAGGGTTAGGGTTAGGTTTAGGGTTAGGGTTAGGGTTAGGGTTAGGTTTAGGATTAGGTTTCGGGTTAGCATTAGAGTTAGGGTTAGGGTTAGGGTAAGGGTTTGTGTTAGGGTTAGGGTTAGGGTTAGGGTTAGGGTTAGCGTTAGAGTAAGGGTAAGGGTTAGGGTTAGGGTTAGGTTTAAGTTAAGGTTAAGGGTTAGGGTTAGGGTTAGGGTTAGGGTTAGGTTTAGGGTTAGGGTAAGGGTAAGGGTTAGCGTTAAGGTTAGGGTTATTGTTAGTTTTAGACTTAGGGTTAGGGTTTTGGTATGGGTAAGGATTAGGGTTAGGCTTAGGTTAGGATTAGGGTAAGGGTTAGGGTTAGGTTTAGGGTTAGGGTTAGGTTTCAGGTTAGGGTTAGGGTAAGGGTAAGCGTTGGGGTTAGGGTTAGGGTTAGGTTTAGTGTTTCAGTTAAGGTTAGGGATATGGTAAGGGTTAGATTTAGGGTCAGGGTTAGATTCAGGGTTACGGTTAGGGTTATGGTTAGGGTTAGAGTAAGGGTATGTGTTAGGGTTAGGGTTAGGGTTAGGTTTAGGGTAAGGGTAAGGTTTAGGGTTAGCATTAGGGTAAGGGTAAGGGTTAGGTTTAGGGTTACAGCTAAGGTAAGGGTAAGGGTTAGGGTTAGGGTTAGGTTTACAATAACGGTTAGGGTTAGGTTTAGGGTAAGGATAAGGTTTAGGGTTAGGTTTAGGGTTAAGGTTAGGGTAAGGGGAAGGGTTAGGGTTAGGTTTAGGTTTAGGGTTAGGGTAAGGTTAAGGGTAAGGGTTAGGTTTAGGGTTAGGTAAGGGTTAGTGTTGGGGTTAGGGTTAGGTTAGGGATTAGGGTAATTGTAAGTGTTAGGTTTAGGGTCAGGGTTAGGGTTAGGGGTTAGGGTTAGGGTTAGGGTTAGGTGTTAGAGTTAGGGTTAGGGTTAGAGTAAGGGTAATGGTTAGGGTTAGGGTTAGGGTTAAGGTAAGGGTAAGGGTTAGGGTTAGGGTTAGGTTTAGGGTAAGTGTTAGGGTTAGGTTTAGGGTAAGACTAAGGTTTAGGTTTAGGGTTAGGGTAAGGGTAAGGTTTAGGGTTAGGATTAGGGTTAGGTTCAGGGTTAGGGTTAGGGTTAGGGTGAGGGTAAGGGTAAGGGTTAGGGTTAAGGTTAGGGTTAGGGTTAGGTTTAGGTTTAGGGTTAGGGTTAGGGTAAGGTTAAGGGTTAGGGTTAGGATTAGGGTTAGGGTTAGGGTGAGGGTTAGGGTTAGGGTTAGGTTTAGGTTTAGGGTTAGGAAAGGGTAAGGGTTAAGGTTAGGGTTAGGGTTAGGTTTAGTATTGGGGTTAAGGTTAGGGTTAGGGTAAGGATTAGGGTTAGGGTTAGGGTTAGGTTTAGGGTTAGGTTAGGGTTAGGGTTAGGGTTAGGGTTTGGGTAAGCGTATGTGTTAGAGTTAGGGTTAGGGTTAAGGTAAGGGTAAGGGTAAGGGTTAGGTTTAGTGTAGGGTTTAGGGTTAGGTTTAGGATAAGGGTTAGGTTTAGGGTTAGCATTAGTGTTAGGGTTAGGTTAAGGGTAAGGGTTAGGTTTAGGGAGAGGGTTAAGTTTAGGGTTAGGGTAAGGGTAAGGGTTAGGGTTATGGTTAGGATTAGGGTTAGGGGTTAGTGTTAGCGTTATGGTAAGGGTTAGGTAAGGGTTAGGGTTAGGGGTTAGGGTTAGTGTTAGGGTTGGGTTAAGGGTTAGTGTTAGGGTTAGGGTTAGGGTTAGGATTAGGGTTAGGGTTAGGGTTAGGGTAAGGTTAAGGGTTAGTTTTAGGATTAGGGTTAGGGTTAGGGTGAGGGTTAGGGTTAGGGTTAGTTTTAGAGTTAGGGTAAGGGAAAGGGTAAGGGTTAAGGTTACGGTTAGGGTTAGGTTTAGTGTTGGGGATAAGGTTAGGGTTAGGGTAAGGATTAGGGTTAGGGTTAGGGTTAGGTTTAGGGCTAGGTTAGGGTTAGGGTTAGGGTTAGGGTTAGTGTTTGGCTAAGGGTATGTGTTAGGGTTAGGGTTAGGGTTATGATTAGGGTTAGTGTTAGGGTTAGGCTAATTGTTAGGGTTAGGTTTATGGTTAAGGTATGGGTAAGGGTTAGGGTTAGGTTTAGTGTAGGGTTTAGGGTTAGGTTGAGGATAAGGGTTAGGTTTAGGGTTAGCGTTAGTGTTAGGGTTAGGTTAAGGGGAAGTGTTAGGTTTAGGGAGAGTGTTAGGTTTAGGGTTAGGGTAAGGGTAAGGGTTAGGGTTATGTTTCAGGTTAGGGTTAGGGAAAGGGTAAGGGTTAATGTTAGAGTTAGGGTTAGGTTTAGTATTGGGGTTAAGGTTAGGGTTAGGGTAAGGATTAGGGTTAGGGTTAGGGTTAGGTTTAGGATTAGGTTAGGGTTAGGGTTAGGGTTAGGGTAAGGGTATGTGTTAGGGTTAGAGTTAGGGTGAGTGTTAGGGTTAGGCTAGTTGTTAGGTTTAGGTTTAGGGTTAAGGTAATGGTAAGGGTTAGGGTTAGGGTTAGGGTTAGGTTTAGTATAGGGTTTAAGTTTAGGTTAGGATAAGGGTTAGGTTTAGGGTTAGCGTTAGGTTTAGGGTTAGGTTAAGGGGAAGTGTTAGGTTTAGGGTGAGGGTTAGGTTTAGGGTTAGGGTAAGGGTAAGGGTTAGGGTTAGGGGTTAGGGTTAGGGTTAGTGTAA
>JANJXV010000131.1:950000-952500 GCA_024803745.1 Megascapheus bottae | reverse complement strand
TTAGGGTAGGGTTAGGGTTAGGGTTAGGGTTAGGGTTAGGGTTAGGGTAAGGGTTACGATTAGGGATAGGGTTAGGGTTAGGGTTAGGTAAGTGTTAAGGTTAGGGTTTAGGGTTAGTGTTAGGGTTAGGTTAAGTGTTAGGGTTAGGGTTAGGGTTAGGATAAGGGAAAGTTTAGGGTTAGGCTTAGGGTAAGGGTAAGCGTTAGTGTTAGGATTAGGGTTAGGGTTAGGGTTAAATTTAGGGTTAAGGTTAGGATAAGGATAAGGGTTAGGGTTAGGTATAGGGTTAGGGTTAGGCTTAGGTTTTGTGTAAGGTTTAGGGTTAGTGTTAGTGTTAGGGTTAGGGTTAGGGGAAGCCTTAGGGTTAGGGTTAGGGTTAGGTTAAGTGTAAGTGTTATGGTTAGGGTTAGGGTTAGGTTAAGGGTAAGGATAAGGATTAGGTTACATTTAGGGTTAGGGTTAGGGTTAGGGTAAGGGTTAGGTTTAAGGTTAGGGTTAGGGTTAGTTTTAGGGTTAGGGTTAGGGTTGTGGTAAGGGCAAGGATTAGGGTTAGGATTACGTTAGGATTAGGGTAAGGGTTAGGGTTAGGTTTAGGGTTAGGTTTAGGTTTCAGGTTAGGGGTTAGGGTTAGGGTTAGGGTTAGGGTTAGGTTTAGGTTTAGGGTTAGGTTAGGGTTAGGGTTAGGGTTAGGGTTAGGGTAAGGGTAAGGGTTAGGGTTAAGGTTACGGTTAGGGTTAGTTTTAGGATTAGGGTTAGGGTTATGGTAAGGGTAAGGATTAGGTTTAGGATTAGGTTAGGGTGAGGGTAAGTGTTAGGGTTAGGTTTAGGGTTAGGGTTATGTTTCAGGTTAGGGTTAGGGTAAGGGTAAGGGTTAGGGTTAGGGTTAGGGTTAGGTTTAGTGTTTCGGTTAAGGTTAGGGTTACGGTAAGATTTAGGGTTAGGGTTAGGGTTAGGTTTAGGGTTACGGTTAGGGTTAGGGTTAGGATTAGGATAAGGGTATGCGTTAGGGTTAGGGTTAGGGTTAGGTTTAGGGTAAGGGTAAGGTTTAGGGTTAGCGTTAGGGTAAGGGTAAGAGTTAGGGTTAGGGTTAGTGTTAAGGTAAGGGTAAGGGTTAGGGTTAGGTTTAGGGTTAGGTTTACGGTAAGGGTTAGGGTTAGGTTTAGGGTAAGGGTAAGGTTTAGGGTTAGGTTTAGGGTTAGGGGTAGGGTAAGGGTAAGGGTTAGGGTTAGGGTTAGGGTTAGGTTTAGGGTTATGGTAAGTGTAAGGGTTAGGTTTAGGGTTAGGGTAAGGGTTAGGGTTGGGGTTAGGTTTAGGGTTATGGTAAGGGTAAGGATTAGGGTTAGGATTAGGTTAGGGTTAGGGTATGGGTAACGCGTAATGTTAGGTTTAGGGTTAGGGTTAGGTTTCAGGTTAGGTTAGGGTAAGGGTAAGGGTTGGGGTTAGGGTTAGGGTTAGGTTTAGTGTTTCGGTTAAGGTTAGGGTTACGGTAAGGTTTAGGTTTAGGGTTAGGGTTAGGTTTAGGGTTAGGTTTAGAGTACCGTTAGGGTTAGGGTTAGGGTAAGGGTATGTGTTAGGGTTAGGGTTAGGGTTAGGTATAGGGTAAGGGTAAGGTTTATGGTTAGCGTTAGGGTAAGGGTAAGGGTTAGGTTTAGGGTTAGGGTTATGGTAAGGGTAAGGGTTAGGGTTAGGTTTAGGGTTAGGGTTAGGGTTAGGGTAAGGGTAAGTGTTAAGTTAAGTTACGGTTAGGGTTAGGGTTAGGGTTAGCGTAAAGGTAAGTGTTAGGGTTAGGTTTAGGGTTGGGTTTAGGGTAAGGGTTTGGTTTAGGGTTAGGTTTAGGTTTTAGGTTTTGGGTAGGGTTAGGGTTAGATTTAGGGTTAGCGTTAGTTTAAGGGTATGGGTTAGGGTTAGGGTTAGAGTTAGGGTTACAGATAGGGTTAGGGTTAGGGTAAGGGTTAGGGTTAGGGTTAGGGTTAGAGTTACGGTTAGGGTTAGGTTTAGGTTTAGGTTTAGGGTAAGGTTAGATTTAAGGTTCGGGTTAGGGTTAGGGTTAGGGTAAGGGTAAGGGTTAGGGTTAGGATTAGGGTAGGGTTAGGGTAAGGGTTAGGGTTAGGGTTAGGGTTAAATTTAGGTTTAGTTTTAGGGTTAGGGTAAGGGTAAGGGTTGGGGTTAGGGTTAGGGTTAGGTTTTGAGTTTGGGTTAAGGTTAGGGTTAGGGTAATGGTTAGGGTTAGGTTTAGGGATAGGATTAGGGTTAGGGTTAGGGGTTATGGTTATGGTTAGGGTTAGGATTAGGTAAGGTTTAGGGTTAGGGGTTAGGGTTAGTGTTAGGGTTGGGTTAAGGGTTAGGGTTAGGGTAAGGTTTAGTGTTAATGTTAGTGTTAGGGTTAGGATAAGGGTTACGGTTATGGTTAGGCTTAGGGTAAGAGGAAGTGTTAGTGTTAGGGTTAGGGTTAGGTTTAGGTTTAGGGTTTGGGTTAAGGTTAAGTTTAGGGTTAGGGTAA
>JANJXV010000131.1:940000-945000 GCA_024803745.1 Megascapheus bottae | reverse complement strand
TTAGGGTTAGGTAAGGGTTAGGGTTAGGGGTTAGGTTTAGTGTTAGGTTTGGGTTAAGGGTTAGGGTTAGGGTTAGGGTTAGGGTTAGTATAAGGGTTAGGGTTAGGGTTAGGGTAAGTGTTAGTGTTAGGGTTATGGTAAGGGTTAGGGTTAGGGTTAGGGTTAGGGGTTAGGGTTACGGTTAGGGTTAGGGGTTAGGGTTAAGGTTAGGGTAGGGTAAGGGTTAGGGTTAGGGGTTAGGTTTAGTGTTAGGGTTGGGTTAAGGGTTAAGGTTAGGGTTAGGGGTAGGGTTAGGGTTAGGATAAGGGTTAGGGTTAGGTTTAGGGTTAGGGTAAGTGTAAGTGTTAGTGTTAGGGTTAGGGTTAGGGTTAGGGTTAGGGTTAAGTTTAGGGTTAAGTTTAGGATAAGAGTATGGGTTAGGTTTAGGTATAAGGTTAGGTTTATGGTAAGGGTGAGAGTTAGGGTTAGGGTTAGGGTTAGGTTTAGGGTTAGGGTTAGTGTAAGGGTAAGGGTTAGGGTTAAGGTTAGGGTAAGGGTGAGGTTTAGGTTTAGGGTAGGGGTTAGGGTAAGGTTTAGGGTTAGTGTCAGTGTTAGGTTTAGAGTTAGGCTTAGGGTTAGGGTAAGGGTAAGGTTTAGGTTTAGGTTTAGTGTTAGGGCTACGGTAAAGGTAAGGGTTAGGTTTAGCCTTAGGGTTAGGGTAAGGGTTAGGGTTAGGGTCAGGGTTAGAGTTAGGTTTAGGGTTAGGTTAATGGTAGGGTTAGGGTTAGGGTTAGGGTAAGGGTTAGGGTTAGGGGTTAGGCTTAGGGTTAGTGTAAGTGTTAGGGTTAGTGTTACGGTTAGGGTTAGGGTTAGGGTAAGCGTTAGGGATAGGGTTAGGGTTAGGGTAAGGGTAAGTGTTATGGTTAGTGTTAGGGTTAGGGTAAGGGTAACGGTTAGGGTTAGGGTTAGTTTTAGGGTTAGGTTTAGGGTTACGGTTAGGGTTAGTGTATGCATAAGGGTTAGGGTTAAGGTTAGGGTTAGGGTTAGGGTTAGTGTTAGGGTTATGGTTAGGGTAAGGGTAAGGGTTAGGGTTAAGATTAGGGTTAGGGTTAGTTTTAGGGTTAGGGTTAGGGTTATGGTAAGGGTAAGGATTAGGGTTAGGATTAGTTTAGGGTTAGTGTAAGGGTTAGGGTTAGGTTTAGGTTTAGGGTTAGGTTTCATGTTAGGGTTAGGGTAAGGTTAAGGGTTGGGGTTAGGGTGAGGGTCAGGTTTAGTGTTTCGGTTAAGGTTAGGGTTACGGTAAGCGTTAGGGTTAGGGTTAGGGTTAGTGTTAGGTTTAGGGTTAGGTTTAGGGTTACGGTTAGGGTTAGGGTTAGGGTTAGGATAAGGGTATGAGTTAGGGTTAGGGTTAGGGTTAGGTTTAGGGTAAGGGTAAGGTGTAGGGTTAGCGTTAGGGTAAGGGTAAGAGTCAGGGTTAGGGTTAGGGTTAAGGTAAGGGTAAGGGTTAGGGTTAGGGTTAGGGTAAGGTTTTCGGTAAGGGTTAGGATTAGGTTTAGGGTAAGGGTAAGGTTTAGGGTTAGGTTTAGGGTTTGGGTTAGGGTAAGGGCAAGTGTTGGTTAGGGTTAGGGTTAGGTTTAGGGTTAGGGTAAGGGTAAGGGTTAGGTTTTGGGTTAGGATAAGGGTTAGGGTTGGGGTTATGATTAGGTTAGGTGTTAGGGTAATTGTAAGTGTTATTTTAGGGTTAGGGTTAGGATAAAGTTAAGGGTTAGGGTTAGGGTTAGGGGTTAGTGTTAGGGTTAGGGTTAGGTGTTAGGGTTGGGGTTAGGGTTAGGGTAACGGATAGGGTTAGACTTAGGGTTAGGGTTAGGGTTAAGGTAAGGGTGTTAGGGTTAAGGTTAGGGTTAGGTTAGGTTTAGGGTTAGGGTTAGGGTTAGGGTAAGGTTAAGGGTTATGTTTAGGATTAGGGTTAGGGTTAGGGTAAGGGTAAGGTTTAGGGTTAGGGTTAGGGTTAGGTTTAGTGTTGGGGTTAAGGTTAGGGTTAGGGTAAGTGTTAGGGTTAGGTTTAGGGTTAGCGTTAGAGTTAGGGTTAGTGTTAGGGTAAGGGTATGTGTTAGGGTTAGGGTCAGGGTTAGGTTTAGGGTAAGGGTTAGGGTTAGATTTAGGGTAAGGGTAAGGTTTAGGGTTACCGTTAGGTAAGGGTAAGGGTTAGGGTTAGGGTTAGGTTTAGGGTTACGGTTAATGTTACGGTTAAGGTAAGGGTAAGTATTAGGGTTAAGGTTAGGGTTAGGTTAGGTTTAGGGTTAGGGTTAGGGTTAGGGTAATGTTAAGGGTTAGGGTTAGGATTAGGGTTAGGGTTAGGGTAAGGGTTAGGGTTAGGGTTAGCTTTAGGGTTAGGGTTAGAGTAAGGGTAAGGATTAGGGTTAGGTTTAGGGTTAGGTTTAGTGTTGGGGTTAAGGTTAGGGTTAGGGTAAGTGTTAGGGTTAGGGTTAGGGTTAGGTTTCAGGTTAGGGTTAGGGTAAGGCTAAGGGTTGGGGTTAGGGTTAGGGTTAGGTTTAGTGTTTCGGTTAAGGGTTAGGTTTAGGGTTAGGGTTAGGTTTATGGTTAGGGTTAGGGTTAGGGTAAGGGTTAGGGTTAGCGTTAGGGTTAGGCTAAGTGTTAGGGTTAGGTTTAGGGTTAAGGTAAGGGTAAGGGTTAGGGTTAGGATTAGGGTAGGGGTTAGGTTAAGGGTTAGTGTTAGGTTAATGTTAGGTTTAGAGTTTGGGTTAGGGTTAGGGTAAGGGTAAGGGTTAGGTTTAGGGTTAGGGTTAGGGTTAGGGTTAGGGTAAGGGTAAGGGTTAGGGTAAGAATTAGGGTTACGGTAAAGGTTAGGGTTAGGGTTAAGGTCAGGGTTAGAGTTAGGTTTAGGGTTAGGTTAATGGTAAGGTTTAGGGTTAGGGTTAGGGTTCGGGTTAGAGTAAGGGTTATGGTTAGGGGTTAGGCTTAGGGTTAGTGTAAGTGTTAGGGTTAGTGTTAGGGTTAGGGATAGGCTTAGGGTTAGTGTAAGGGTTAGGGTTAATGTTAGTGTTAGGGTTAGTGTTAGGGTTAGGGTTAGGTTTCAGGTTAGGGTTAGGGTAAGGCTAAGGGTTGGGGTTAGGGTTAGGGTTAGGTTTAGTGTTTCGGTTAAGGGTTAGGTTTAGGGTTAGGTTTAGGTTTATGGTTAGGGTTAGGGTTAGGGTTAGGCTAAGGGTATGTGTTAGGGTTAGGGTTAGGGTTAGTTTTAGGGTAAGGGTAAGGTTTTGGGTAAGGGTAAGGGTAAGGGTTAGTTTAAGGGTTAGGATTAAGGTAAGGGTAAGGGTTAGGGTTAGGTTTAGGGTTAGGTTGACTGTAAGGTTAAGGTTTAGGGTTAGGTTTAGTGTTAAGGTTAGGGTAAGGGAAAGGGTTAGGGTTAGGGTTAGGTTTAGGTTTAGGGTTAGGATAAGGTTAAGGGTAAAGGTTAGGTTTAGGGTTAGGGTAAGGTTTAGGGTTGGGTTTAGGGTTAGGTTAGGTGTTAGGGGAATTGTAAGTGTTAGGTTTAGAGTTAGGGTTAGGTTTAGGGTAAGGGTTAGGGTTAGGTTTAGGGTTAGGGTTAGGGTTAGGGTTAGGTTTAGGATTAGGTTTCGGGTTAGCATTAGAGTTAGGGTTAGGGTTAGGGTAAGGGTTTGTGTTAGGGTTAGGGTTAGGGTTAGGGTTAGGGTTAGCGTTAGAGTAAGGGTAAGGGTTAGGGTTAGGGTTAGGTTTAAGTTAAGGTTAAGGGTTAGGGTTAGGGTTAGGGTTAGGGTTAGGTTTAGGGTTAGGGTAAGGGTAAGGGTTAGCGTTAAGGTTAGGGTTATTGTTAGTTTTAGACTTAGGGTTAGGGTTTTGGTATGGGTAAGGATTAGGGTTAGGCTTAGGTTAGGATTAGGGTAAGGGTTAGGGTTAGGTTTAGGGTTAGGGTTAGGTTTCAGGTTAGGGTTAGGGTAAGGGTAAGCGTTGGGGTTAGGGTTAGGGTTAGGTTTAGTGTTTCAGTTAAGGTTAGGGATATGGTAAGGGTTAGATTTAGGGTCAGGGTTAGATTCAGGGTTACGGTTAGGGTTATGGTTAGGGTTAGAGTAAGGGTATGTGTTAGGGTTAGGGTTAGGGTTAGGTTTAGGGTAAGGGTAAGGTTTAGGGTTAGCATTAGGGTAAGGGTAAGGGTTAGGTTTAGGGTTACAGCTAAGGTAAGGGTAAGGGTTAGGGTTAGGGTTAGGTTTACAATAACGGTTAGGGTTAGGTTTAGGGTAAGGATAAGGTTTAGGGTTAGGTTTAGGGTTAAGGTTAGGGTAAGGGGAAGGGTTAGGGTTAGGTTTAGGTTTAGGGTTAGGGTAAGGTTAAGGGTAAGGGTTAGGTTTAGGGTTAGGTAAGGGTTAGTGTTGGGGTTAGGGTTAGGTTAGGGATTAGGGTAATTGTAAGTGTTAGGTTTAGGGTCAGGGTTAGGGTTAGGGGTTAGGGTTAGGGTTAGGGTTAGGTGTTAGAGTTAGGGTTAGGGTTAGAGTAAGGGTAATGGTTAGGGTTAGGGTTAGGGTTAAGGTAAGGGTAAGGGTTAGGGTTAGGGTTAGGTTTAGGGTAAGTGTTAGGGTTAGGTTTAGGGTAAGACTAAGGTTTAGGTTTAGCGTTAGGGTAAGGGTAAGGTTTAGGGTTAGGATTAGGGTTAGGTTCAGGGTTAGGGTTAGGGTTAGGGTGAGGGTAAGGGTAAGGGTTAGGGTTAAGGTTAGGGTTAGGGTTAGGTTTAGGTTTAGGGTTAGGGTTAGGGTAAGGTTAAGGGTTAGGGTTAGGATTAGGGTTAGGGTTAGGGTGAGGGTTAGGGTTAGGGTTAGGTTTAGGTTTAGGGTTAGGAAAGGGTAAGGGTTAAGGTTAGGGTTAGGGTTAGGTTTAGTATTGGGGTTAAGGTTAGGGTTAGGGTAAGGATTAGGGTTAGGGTTAGGGTTAGGTTTAGGGTTAGGTTAGGGTTAGGGTTAGGGTTAGGGTTTGGGTAAGCGTATGTGTTA
>JANJXV010000131.1:917500-930000 GCA_024803745.1 Megascapheus bottae | reverse complement strand
TAGGGTTAGGATTAGTGTTGGGGTTAAAGTTAGGGTTAGGGTAAGGGTTAGGGTTAGGGTTAGGGTTAGGTTTAGGGTTAGGTTAGGGTTAGGGTTAGGGTTAGGGTAAGGATATGTGTTAGGGTTAGGGTTAGGGTTAGGGTTAGCGTTAGGATTAGGGTTAGGGTTAGAGTTAGGGTTAGGGTTAGTTTTAGGGTAAGGGTAAGGGTTAGGGTTAGGGTTAGGGTTAGGGCTTAGGGTTAGGGTTAGGGTTAGGTAAGGGTTAGCATTAGGGGTTAGGGTTAGTGTTAGGGTTGGGTTAAGGATTAGTTTTAGGGTTAGAGTTAGGGTTAGGATAAGGTTTAGGGTTAGGGTTAGGGTAAGTGTTAGTGTTAAGGTTAGGGTAAGCATTAGGGTTAGGGTTATGGTTAGGGGTTAGGTTTACGGTTAGGTTTAGGGGATAGGGTTATGGTTAGGTAAGTGTTAGGGTTAGGGTTTAGGGTTAGTGTTAGGGTTAGGTTAAGTGTTAGGGTTAGGGTTAGGGTTAGGATAAGGGAATTTTTAGCGTTAGGCTTAGGGTAAGGGTAAGCGTTAGTGTTAGGATTAGGGTTAGGGTTAGAGTTAAGATTAGGGTTAAGGTTAGGATAAGGATAAGGGTTAGGGTTAGGTATAGGGTTAGGGGTTAGGCTTAGGTTTTGTGTAAAGTTTAGGTTTAGTGTTAGGGTTAGTGTTAGGGGAAGCCTTAGGGTTAGGGTTAGGGTTAGGTTAAGTGTAAGTGTTATGGTTAGGGTTATGGTTAGGTTAAGGGTAAGGATTAGTATTAGGGTTACGTTTAGGGTTAAGGTTAGGGTTAGGGTAAGGGTTAGGTTTAAGGTTAGGGTTAGAGTTAGTTTTAGGGTTAGGGTTAGGGTTGTGGTAAGGGCAAGGATTAGGGTTAGGATTACGTTAGGGTTAGGGTAAGGGTTAGGGTTAGGTTTAGGGTTAGGGTTAGGTTTCAGGTTAGGTGTTAGGGTTAGGGTTAGGTTTAGGGTTAGGGTTAGGGTAAGGGTAAGGGTTAGGGTTAGGGTTAGGGTTAGGATTAGTGTTGGGGTTAAGGTTAGGGTTAGGGTAAGGGTTAGCGTTAGGGTTAGGGTTAGGTTTAGGGTTAGGTTAGGGTTAGGGTTAGGGTTAGGCTAAGGGTATGTGTTAGGGTTAGGTTTAGGGTTAGGGTTAGCGTTAGGGTTAGGGTTAGGGATAGAGTTAGGGTTAGGTTTAGTTTTAGGGTAAGGGTAAGGGTTAGGGTTAGGGTTATTGTTAGGGTTAGGGTTACGGCTTAGGGTTAGGGTTAGGGTTAGGGTTAGGTAAGGGTTAGCATTAGGGGTTAGGGTTAGTGTTAGGGTTGGGTTAAGGATTAGTGTTAGGGTTAGGGTTAGGGGAAGCCTTAGGTTTAGCGTTAGGGTTAGGTTAAGTGTAAGTGTTATGGTTAGGGTTAGAGTTAGGTTAAGGGTAAAGATTAGGATTAGGGTTAGGTTTAGGGTTAGGGTGAGGGTTAGGGTTAGGGTAAGGGTTAGGTTTAAGGTTAGGGTTAGGGTTAGTTTTAGGATTAGCGTTAGGGTTGTGGTAAGGGCAAGGATTATGTTTAGGATTATGTTAGGGTTAGGGTAAGGGTTAGGGTTAGGTTTAGGGTTAGGATTAGGTTTCAGGTTAGGGTTAGGGTTACAGTTAGGGTTAGGGTTAGGTTTAGGGTTAGGGTTAGGGTAATGGTAAGGGTAAGGGTTAGGGTTAGGGTTAGGGTTAGGATTAGTGTTGGGGTTAAGGTTAGGGTTAGGGTAAAGTTTAGGGTTAGGGTTAGGGTTAGGATTCGGGTTAGGTTAGGGTTAGGGTTAGGGTTAGGGTAAGGGTATGTGTTAGGGTTAGGGTTAGGGGTAGGGTTAGCGTTAGGGTTAGGGTTAGGCTTAGAGTTAGGGTTAGGGTTAGTTTTAGGGTAAGTGTAAGGGTTAGCTTAGGGTTATGGTTAGGGTTAGGGTTAGGGCTTAGGGTTAGGGTTAGGGTTAGGGTTAGGATAAGGGTTAGGGTTAGGGTTAGGTTAAGTGTTAGTGTTAGGGTTAGGTTAAGCGTTAGGGTTAGGGTTAGGGTTAGGGGTTAGGTTTACGGTTAGGTTTAGGGGTTAGGGTTAGGGTTAGGTAAGGGTTAGGGTTAGGGTTTAGGGTTAGTGTTAGGGTTAGGTTAAGTGTTAGGGTTAGGGTTAGGGTTAGGATAAGGGATAGGTTTAGGGTTAGGCTTAGGGTAAGGGTAAGCGTTAGTGTTAGGATTAGGGTTAGGGTTAGGGTTAAGATTAGGGTTAAGGTTAGGATAAGGATAAGGGTTAGGGTTAGGTATAGGGTTAGGGGTTAGGCTTAGGTTTTGTGTAAGGTTTAGCGTTAGTGTTAGGGTTAGGGTTAGGGTTAGGGGAAGACTTAGGGTTAGGGTTAGGGTTAGGTTAAGTGTAAGTGTTCTGGTTAGGGTTAGGGTTAGGTTAAGGGTAAGGATTAGGATTAGGATTAGGTTTAGGGTTAGGGTTAGGGTTAGGGTAAGGGTTAGGTTTAAGGTTAGGGTTAGGGTTAGTTTTAGGGTTAGGGTTAGGGTTGTGGTAAGGGCAAGGATTAGGGTTAGGATTACGTTACGGTTAGGGTAAGGGTTAGGGTTAGGTTTAGGTTTAGGGTTAGGTTTCAGGTTAGGGTTCGGGTAAGGGTAAGGGTTAAGTTAGGGTTAGGGTTAGGGTAAGGATTAGGTTTAGGGTTAGGGTTAGGTTTAGGGTTACGTTTAGGGTTACGGTTACGGTTAGGGTTAGGGTTAGGGTAAGGGTAAGGGTATGTGTTAGGGTTAGGGTTAGGTTAGGGTTAGGGTTAGGGTTAGGTTTAGCCTTAGGGTTAGGGTTATGTTAGGGTTAGGGTTAGGGTAAGGGTTAGGGTAATGGTTAGGTTTAAGATTAGGGTTAGGGTAAGGGTTAGGATTAGGGTTAGGGTTAGTGTTAGGGTTAGTGTTAGGGTTAGGGTTAGCGTTAGGGTTAGGGTTAGGGTAAGTGTAAGGGTTAGGGTTAGGTTTAGAGTTAGGGTTAAGGTAAGGGTAAGTGTTAGGGTTAGGGTTAGTTTTAGGGTTAGGGTTAGTGTAAGTGTAAGGGTTAGGGTTAAGTTTAGGATTAGGGTTAGGTTTAGGGTTTGGGTTTGTTTAAGAGTAACAGTTAGGTTTAGGGTTAGGGTTAGGGTTAGGGTAAGACTAAGGGTTAGGGTTAGGGTTATGGTTAGGGTAAGGGTTAGAGTTATGTTTAGGGTTAGGGTAAAGGTTAGGGTTAGGTTTAGTGTTAGGGTTAGTGTTAGGGTTAGGTTAAGGGTAAGGGTTAGGCTTAGGTTTAGGGTTAGGGTAAAGCTTAGGGTTAGGGTTAGGGTTAGGGTAGGGGTAGGGTAAGGGTAAGTGTTAGGGTTAGGGTTAGGGTTAGGATAAGGGTAAGTGTTAGGGTTAGAGTAAGGGTTAGGGTTAGGGTTAGGTTAAGGTTTAGGGTTAGGGTTAGGGTTAGGGTTAGTGTTGGGTTTAAGGTTAGGGTTAGGGTAAGGGTTAGGGTTAGCGTTAGGTTTAGGTTTAGGGTTAGGTTTAGGGATAGGTTAAGGTTAGGGTTATGGTTAGGTTAAGGGTATGTGTTAGGGTTAGGGTTAGGGTTAGGGTTACGGGTTAGGGGTTAGGGTTAGGGTTAGGTTTATGGGTAGGGGTTAGGGTTAGGGTTAGGTTTAGGGTAAGGGTTAGGATTACGGTTAGGGAAAGAATAAGGGTTAGGGTTAAAGTTAGGTTTAGGGTTAGGATTAGGGTGAAATTATGTTACGGTTAGGATAAGGTAAGGGATAGGGTTAGGTTTAGGGTTGGGGTTAGGGTAAGGGTGAGGGTTATGTTTAGGGTTAGGGTTAGGGTTAGGGTTAGGGTTAGTATAAGGGTAAGGGTTAGGGTTAACATTAGAATTAGGGTTAGGTTTAGGGTTATGGTTAAGTTTAGGGTAAGGGTAAGGGTTAAGTTTAGGATTAGGGTAGGGGTTAGGGTAAGGATTAGGGTTAGGGTTAAGGTTAGGTTTTAGAGTTAGGGTTAGAGATAGGGTAAGGGTAAGGGTTAGGTTTAGGTTTAGGGTTAGGGTTAGGGTAAGGATAAGGGTTATTGTTAGGGTTAGGGTTATTGTAAGGGTTAGGATTAGGGTTAAGGTCAGGGTTAGAGTTAGGTTTAGGTTTAGGTTAAAGGTAAGGGTTAGGGTTATGGTAAGGGTTAGGGTAAAGGTTAGGGTTAGGGGTTTGGCTTAGGGTTAGTATAACGGTTAGGGTTAGTGTTAGGGTTAGGGTTATGGTTAGGGTAAGCGTTAGGGTTAGGGGTAGTGTTAGGTTAAGGGTAAGTGTTAGGGTTTGGGTTAGGGTTAGGGTTAGGTTTAGGGTTAGGGTTAGGTTTAGTGTTAGGTTAAGGGTAAGCGTTAGGGTTAAGGTTAGGGTTAGGGTTAGTTTTAGGGTTAGGGTTAGGGTTAGGTTAAGGGTAAGTGTTAGGTTTAGGGTTAGGGTTAGGTTTAGGGTTAGGGTTAGGGTTAGGGTAAGCGTAAGGTTTAGGGTTAAGATTAGATTAGGGTTAGGGAAAGGGTTAGGGTTACGGCAGGGTTAGGTTTAGTGTTTCATTTAAGGTTAGGGTTAGGGTTAGGGTTAGGGTTAGGTTTAGGTTTAGTATTAGGGTTAGGTTTCAGGTTAGGGTTAGGGTAAGGGTAAGGGTTGGGGTTAGGGTTAGGGTTAGAGTTAGGGTAAGGGTTAAGTTTAGGGTATGGGTTAGGGTTAGGCTTAGTTTTAGGGTTAGGTTAAGGGTTAGGGTTAAGGTTAGGTTAGGGTTAGGGTAAGGGATAGGTTTAGGGTTAGGCTTAGGGTAAGGGTAACTGTTAGTGTTAGGATTAGGTTTAGGGTTACGGTTAGGGTTAAGATTAGGGTTAAGTTTAGGATAAGGATAAGGGTTAGGGTTAGGTATAGGGTTAGGGCTTAGGCTTAGGTTTAGTGTAAGGGTTAGGGTTAGTGTTAGGGTTATTGTTAGGGTTAGGGGAAGCGTTAGGTTTAGGGTTAGGGTTAGGTTAAGTGTGAGTTTTATGGTTAGGTTTAGGGTTAGGGTAAGGGTATGTGTTAGGGTTAGGGTTAGGGTTAGGGTTAGGGTAAGGGTAAGGGTTAGGGTTAGGTTTAGGGATAGGTTAAGGTTAGGGTTAGGGTTAGGTAAAGGGTATGTGTTAGGGTTAGGGTTAGGGTTAGGGTTAGGGGATAGGGGTTAAGGTTAGGGTTACGGGTAGGGGTTAGGGTTAGGGTTAGGGTAAGGGTTAGGGTTACGGTTAGGGAAAGGATAAGGGTTAGGGTTAAGGGTAGGTTTTGGGTTAGGATTACGGTTAAGTTACTGTTACGGTTAGGATAAGGGTAAGGGTTAGGATTAGGTTTAGGTTTAGGGATAGGGTAAGGGTGAGGGTTATGTTTAGGGTTAGGGTTAGGGTTAGGTTTAAGGTTAGGGTTAGTATAAGGGTAAGGGTTAGGGTTAAGGTTAGAATTAGGGTTAGGTTTAGGGTTATGGTTAGGGTTAGGGTAAGGGTAAGGGTTAAGTTTAGGATTAGGTTAGGGGTTAGCGTAAGGGTTAGGGTTAGGGTTAAGGTTAGGTTTAGAGTGAGGGTTAGAGTTAGGGTAAGGGTAAGGGTTTGGTTTAGGGTTAGGGTTAGGTTTAGGGTAAGGGTAAGGGTTATTGTTAGGGTTAGGTTTAGGGTAAGGGTTAGGCTTAGGTTTAGGGTCAGGGTTAGAGTTAGGTTTAGGTTTAAGTTAAAGGTAAGGGTTAGGGTTAGGGTTAGGTTAAGGGTTAGGGTTAGGGGTTAGGCTTAGGGTTAGTATAAGGATTAGGGTTAGTGTTAGGGTTAGGGTTAGGGTTAGGGTAAGCGTTAGGGTTAGGGTTAGTGTTAGGGTTAGGGTTAGGGTAGGGTAAGGGTTAGGGTTAGGGTTAGGGTTATGGTTAGGGTTAAGGTTAGGGTTAGGGTTAGTTTTAGGGTTAGGGTTATGGTAAGGGTAAGGGTTAGGGTTATGATTAGGTTAGTGTTAGGGTAAGGGTTAGGGTTAGGGTTAGGATTAGGTTTAGTGTTTCATTTAAGGTTAGGGTTGGGTAAGGGTATGTGTTAGGGATAGGGTTAGGGTTAGGGTAAGGGTAAGGGTTAGGTTTAAGGTTAGGGTTAGGGTTAGATTTAGGGTTAGGGTTAGGGTTATGGTAAGGGTAAGGATTAGGGTTAGGATTAGGTTAGGGTTAGGGTAAGGGTTAGGGTTAAGTTTAGGTTTAGGGTTAGGTTTCAGGTTAGGGTTAGGGTAAAGGTAAGGGTTGGGGTTAGGGTTAGGATTAGAGTTAGGGTAAGGGTTAGGGTTAGGGTAAGAGTTAGGGTTAGGCTTAGTGTTAGCGTTAGGTTTAGGGTTAGGGTTAGGGTAAGGGTTAGGGTTAGGTTTAGGGTAGGATAAGGCTTAGGGTTAGGGTTAGGGTTAGGGTAGGGATTAGAGTAAGGGTAAGTGTTAGGGTTAGGGTTAGGGTTAGGATATGAGTAAGGTTTAGTGTTAGGGTAAGGGTTAGAATTAGGTTTAGGGTAAGGGTTATGGTTAGGGTTATGGTTAGGTTTAGTGTTGGGTTTAAGGTTAGGGTTAGGGTAAGGTTTAGGGTTAGCGTTAGTGTTAGGTTTAGGGTTAGGTTTAGGGTTAGGTTAGGGTTTGTGTTAGGGTAAGGGTATGTGTTAGGGTTACGGTTAGGGTTAGGGGTAGGGGTTAGGGGTTAGGGTTCGGGATAGGGGTAGGGTTAGGAGTTAGTGTTAGGGTTAGGGTTAGGGTTAGGGAAAGGGTTAGGGTTATGGTTAGGGAAAGGATAAGGGTTAGGGTTAAGGTTAGATTTAGGGTTAGGGTTAGTGATAAGACTAGGGTTACGTTTAGGATAAGCGTTAGGGTTAGGATTAGGTATTGGGTTAGGGTTAGGGTCATGGTGAGGGTTAGGGTTTGGGTTAGGGTAGGTTTAGGGTTAGGGTTAGGATTAGTGTAAGGGGAAGGGCTAGGGTTAAGTTTAGGTTTAGGATTAGGTTTAGAGTTAGGGTTAGTGTTAGGGTAAGGGTAAGGGTTAGGTTTAGGATTAGGGTAAGGGTTAGGGTAAGGGTTAGGGTTAGGGTTAGGGTTAGAGTTTGGGTTAGGGTTAGGGTAAGGGTAAGGGTTAGGTTTAGGGTTAGGTTTAGGGTAAGGGTAAGTGTTAGGTTAAGCGTTAGGGTTAGGGTAAGGGTTAGAGTTAGGTTTAGGGTCAGAGTTAGAGTTAGGTTTAGGGTTAGGTTAATGGTAAGGGTTAGGGTTAGGGTTAGGGTAAGGGTTAAGGTTAGGGATTAGGCTTAGGGTTAGTGTAAGGGTTAGGGTTAGTGTTAGGATTAGGGTTAGGGTTAGGGTAAGCGTTAGGGTTAGTTTTAGGGTTAGGTTAAGGGTAAGTGTTATGGTTAGGTTTAGGGTTAGGGTTAGGGTTAGGGTAAGGGTAACGTTTAGGGTTAGGGTTAGGTTTAGGGTTAGGGTTGGGTTAGTGTAAGGGTAAGGGTTAGGGTTAAGGTTAGGGTTAGGGTTAGTTTTAGGTTTAGGGTTAGGGTTATGGTAAGGGTAAGGGTTAGGGTTAGGATTAGGTTAGGGTTAGGGTAAGGGTTAGGGTTAGGGTTGGGTTTCAGGTTAGGGTTAGGGTAAGGGTAAGGGTTAGGGTTAGGTTTAGGGTTAGGGTCGGGTTAGTGTAAGGGTAAGGCTTAGGGTTAAGGTTAGGGTTAGGGTTAGTTTTAGGTTTAGGGTTAGGTTTAGAGTAAGGGTATGTGTTAGGGTTAGTGTTAGGGGTAGGTTTAGGGTAAGGGTAAGGTTTAGGGTTAGCGTTAGGTTAAGGATAAGGGTTAGGTTTAGGGTTAGGGTTAAGGTAAGGGTAAGGGTTAGGGTTAGGTTTTGGGTTAGGTTTACGGTAAGGGTTAGGGTTAGGTTTAGGGTAAAGGTAAGGTTTCTGGTTAGATTTAGGGTTAGAGTTATGGTAAGGGTAAGGGTTAGGGTTAGGGTTAGGTTTAGGGTTAGGGTAAGGGTAAGGGTTAGGTTTAGGGTTTGAATAAGGGTTAGGGTTGGGGTTAGGGTTAGGTTAGGTGTTAGGGTAATTGTAAGTGTTATTTTAGGGTTAGGGTTAGGATAAGTTTAAGGGTAAGGGTTAGGGTTAGGGTTAGTTGTTAGGGTTAGAATTAGTGTTAGGGTTTAGTGATAGGGTTAGGGTCAGGGTTAAGGTAAGGGTTAGGGTTAGGGTTAGGCTTAGGCTTAGGGTTAGGGTTAGGGTTAGGTTAATGATAAGGGTTAGGGTTAGGGTTAGGGTAAGGGTTAAGTTTAGGGATTAGGCTTAGGGTTAGTGTAAGGGTTAGGGTTAGTGTTAGGATTAGGGTTAGGGTTAGGGTAAGCGTTAGGGTTAGGTTTAGGGTTAGGTTAAGGGTAAGTGTTATGGTTATGGTTAGGGTTAGGGTTAGGGTAAGGGTAACGGTTAGGGTTAGGGTTAGGTTTAGGTTTAGGGTTGGGTTAGTGTAAGGGTAAGGGTTAGGGTTAAGGTTAGGGTTAGGTTTAGTTTTAGGTTTATGGTTAGGGTTATGGTAAGGGTAAGGGTTAGGGTTAGGATTAGATTAGGGTTAGGGTAAGGGTTAGGGTTAGTGTTGGGTTTCAGGTTAGGGTTAGGGTAAGGGTAAGGGTTAGGGTTAGGTTTAGGATTAGGGTTAGGGTTAGAGTAAGGGTATGTGTTAGGGTTAGTGTTAGGGGTAGGTTTAGGGTAAGGGTAAGGTTTAGGGTTAGCGTTAGTTTAAGGATAAGGGTTAGGGTTAGGGTTAGGGTTAAGGTAAGGGTAATGGTTAGGGTTAGGTTTTGGGTTAGGTTTACGGTAAGGGTTAGGGTTAGGTTTCGGGTAAGGGTAAGGTTTCTGGTTAGGTTTAGGGTTAGAGTTATGGTAAGGGTAAGGGTTAGGGTTAGGTTTAGCGTTAGGTTTAGGGTTAGGTTAAGGGTAAGGGTTAGGTTCAGGGTTTGAGTAATCGTTAGGGTTGGGGTTAGGGTTAGGTTAGGTGTTAGGTTAATTGTAAGTGTTATTTTAGGGTTAGGGTTAGGATAAGTTTAAGGGTTAGGGTTAGGGTTAGAGTTAGTTGTTAGGGTTAGAATTAGTGTTAGGGGTTAGTGATAGGGTTAGGGTTAGGGTTAGGGTAAGGGTTAGGGTTAGGGTTAGGGTTAGGGTAATGGTATGTGTTAGGGTTATTGTTAATGTTAGGGTTAGGTTTAGGGTAAGGGTTAGGGTTAGCTTTAGGGTAAGGGTATGGTTTAGGGTTAGCGTTAGGGTATTGTAAGGGTTAGGGTTAGGGTTAGGGTTAGGGTAAGGTTAAGGGTTAAGGTTAGGGTTAGGGTTCGGTTTAGGGTTAGGATTAGCTTTAGAGTTAGGTTAAGGGTTAGGGTTAGGGTTAGGTTTAGGGTTAGGGTTAGGGTCAGCGTTAGGGTTAGGGTAAGGGTAAGGATTAGGTTTAGGGTTAGGGTTAGGTTTAGTGTTGGGTTTAAGGTTAGGGTTAGGGTAAGGGTTAGGGTAAGGGTTAGGTTTAGGGTTAGGTTAGGGTTAGGGTTAGGGTTAGGGTTAGAGTAAGGGTATGTGTTAGGGTTAGGGTTAGGGTTAGGTCTAGCGTTAGGTTTAGGTTTAGGGTTAGTGTAACGTTAAGGGGTAGGGTTAAGGTTAGGGTTAGGGTTAGGTTTACGTTTAAGGTTAGGGTTATGGTAAGGGCAAGGTTTATGTTTAGGATTAGGGTAGGAGTTAGGGTAAGGTTTAGGGTTAGGTCAGGGTTAGGTTAAATTTAGGGTTAGGGTTAGGGTAAGGGTAAGGGTTAGGTTTAGGTTTAGGGTTAGGGTTAGGGTTAGGGTAAGGGTAAGGGTTAGGGTTAGCCTTAGGGTTAGGGTAAGAGTTAGGGTTAGGGTCAGGTTAGAGTTAGGTTTAGGGTTAGGTTAATGGTAGGGTTAGGGTTAGGTTTAGGGTTAGCATTAGGGTAAGGGTTAGGGTTAGGGGTTAGGCTTAGGTTTAGTGTAAGGGTTAGGGTTAGGGTTATGGTAAGGGTAAGGATTAGGGTTAGGATTAGGTTAGGGTTAGGGTAAGGGGTAGGGTTAGGTGTAGGGTTAGGGTTAGGTTTCAGGTTAGGGTTAGGGTAAGGGTAAGGGTTGGGGTTAGGGTTAGGGTTAGGTTTAGTGTTTCAGTTAAGGTTAGGGTTACGGTAAGGGTTAGGGTTCGGGTTAGGGTTAGGTTTAGGGTTAGGTTTAGGGTTAGGGTTAGGGTAAGGGTATGCGTTAGGGTTAGGGTTAGGGTTAGGTTTAGGGTAAGGGTAAGGTTTAGGGTTAGTGTTAGGGTAAGTGTAAGAGTTAGGGTTAGGGTTAGGGTTAAGGAAAGGGTTAGGGTTAGGGTTAGGGTTAGGTTTATTGTAAGAGTTAGGGTTAGGTTTAGGGTAAGGGTAAGGTTTAGAGTTAGGTTGAGGGTTAGGGTTAGGGTAAGGGTAAGGGTTAGGGTTAGGGTTACGGTTTGGTTTAGGGTTAGGGTAGGGTAAGCGTTAGGTTTAGGGTTAGGGTAAGGGTTAGGGTTAGGTATAAGTTTAGGTTTAGGGTAAGGGTGAGAGTTAGGGTTAGGGTTAGGGTTAGGTTTAGCGTTAGGTTTAGAGTTAGGGTTAGTGTAACGGTAAGGTTTAGGGTAAAGGTTAGGGTTAGGGTCAGGTTTAGGTTTAGAGTTAGGGTGAGGGTTAGGGTAAGGGTAAGGGTTAGGTTTAGGTTTAGGTTTAGGCTTAGGGTTAGGGTAAGGGTAGGGGTTAATGTTAGCCTTAGGGTTAGGGTAAGGGTTAGGGTTATGGTCAGGGTTAGAGTTAGGTTTAGGGTTAGGTTAATGGTAGGGTTAGGGTTAGGGTTAGGGTTAGGGTAAGGGTTAGGGTTAGGGGTTAGGCTTAGGGTTAGTGTAAGGGTTAGGGTTAGTGTTTGGGTTAGGGTTAGGTAAGCGTTAGGGTTAGGGTTAGGGTTAGGTTAAGGGTAAGTGTTATGGTTAGGGTTAGGGTTAGGGTTAGGGTAAGGGTAACGTTTAGGTTTAGGATTAAGTTTAGGGTTAGAGTTAGGGTTAGGGTTAGTGTAAGGTAAGGGTTAGGGTTAAGGTTTAGTGTTAGGGTTAGGGTTAGGGTTAGGGTAAAGGTAAGGGTTAGGGTTAAGGTTTAGTGTTAGGGTTAGGGTCAAGGTTAGGGAAACGATAAGGGTTAGGGTTAAGGTTAGGTTTAGGGTTAGGATTAGGTTTAAGTTAGTGTTACGGTTAGGATTAGGGTAAGGGTTAGGATTAGGTTTAGGGTTAGGGTTAGGATAAGGGTGGGGGTTATGTTTAGGGTTAGGGTTAGAGTTAGGTTTAAGGTTAGGGTTAGTATAAGGGTAAGGGTTAGGGTTAAGGTTACAATTAGGGTTAGGTTTATGGTTATGGTTAGGGTTAGGGTTAGGTTTAGGGTAAGGGTAAGGTTTAGAGTTAGGTTGAGGGTTAGGGATAGGGTAAGGGTAAGGGTTAGGGTTAGGGTTAGGGTTAGGTTTAGGGTTAGGGTAGGGTAAGCATTAGGTTTAGGGTTAGGGTAAGGGTTAGGGTTGGGTTTAGGGTTAGGTTAGGGGTTAGGGTAATTGTAAGTGTTATTTTAGGGTTAGGGTTAGGATAAGGTTAATGGTTAGGGTTAGGGTTAGGGTTAGGGGTTAGAGTTAGGGTTAGGGTTAGGGGATAGGGTTAGGGTTACATTAGGGTAACGCTTAGGGTTAGGGTTAGGCTTAGGGTTAGTGTGAGGGTTAGGGTTATGGTTAGGGTTAGGATAAAGGTTAGGGTTAGCGTTAGGGTAAGTGTTAGTGTTAGGGTTAGGGTTACGGTTAGGGTAAGCGTTAGGGTTAGGGGTTAGGGGTACGGTTAGTGTTAGGGGTTAGGGTTAAGTTTAGGGTTGGGTAAGGGTTAGGTTTAGGGGTTAGGGTTAGTGTTAGGGTTAGGTTAAGGTTTAGGGTTAGGGTTAGGGTTAGGGTTAGGATAAGGGTTAGGGTTAGGGTTAGGTTTAGGGTTAGGGTAAGAGTGTTAGTGTTAGGGTTAGGGTTAGGGTTAAGATTAGGTTTAAGGTTAGAATAAGGGTAAGGGTTACGGTTAGGTATAAGGTTAGGTTTAGGGTAAGGGTGAGAGTTAGGGTTAGGATTAGGTTTAGGTTTAGGTTTATTGTTAGGTTTAGAGTTAGGGTTAGTGTAACAGTAAGGGTTAGGGTAAAGGTTAGGGTTAGGGTCAGGGTTAGGTTTAGGTTTAGGCTTAGGGTTAGGGTAAGGGTTAGGGTTAGGGTTAGGTTAGGGTTAGAGTTAGGGTAAGGGTAAGGGTTAGGTTTAGGGTTAGGTTTAGGGTAAGGGTAAAGGTTAGGATTAGCGTTAGGGTTAGGGTAAGGGTTAGAGTTAGGGTTAGGGTCAGGGTTAGAGTTA
>JANJXV010000131.1:905000-912500 GCA_024803745.1 Megascapheus bottae | reverse complement strand
AGGTTTAGGGTTAGATTTAGGTTTAGTGTAAGTAAGGGTTATGGTTAAGGTTAGGGTTAGGGTTAGGTTTAGGGTTAGGGTTAGGGTTAGGTTAGGGTTAAGGGTTAGGGTTACGATTAGGGTTAGGGTTAGGGTAAGTGTTAGGGTTAGGGTAAGGGTTAGGTTTAGGTTTAGGGTAAGGGTAAGTTTTAGGGTTAGCGTTAGGGTTAGGGTTAGAGTAAGGGTAAGGATTAGGGTTAGTGTTAGGGTTACTGTTAGGGTTAGGGTAAGGGTATATGCTGGGTTAGGGTTAGGGTTAGGGTTAGCGTTAGGGTTAGGGTAAGTGTAAGGTTTAGGGTTAGGTTTAGAGTTAGGGTTAGGGTAAGGGTAAGTGTTAGGGTTAGGGTTAGAGTTTGTTTTAGGGTTACGGTTAGGGTTAGAGTTAGTGTAAGGGTAAGGGTTAGGGTTAAGGTTAGGATTAGCGTTAGGTTTAGGGTTTGGGTTAGTGTAAGAGTAAGGGTTAGGTTTAGGGTTAGGGTTAGGGTTAGGGTAAGACTAAGGGTTAGGGTTAGGGTTATGGTTAGGGTAAGGGTTAGAGTTAGGGTTAGGGTTAGGGTAAGGGTTAGGTTTAGGGTTAGTGTTAGGGTTAGGGTTAGGGTTAGTGTTAGGGTAAGGTTAAGGGTAAGGGTTAGGCTTAGATTTAGAGTTAGGGTAAGGCTTAGCATTAGGGTTAGGGTTAGGGTAGGGGTTAGGGTAAGGGTTAGTGTTAGGGTTAGGTTAAGGGTTAGGGTTAGGGTTAGGGTTAGGTTTAGTGTTGGGTTTAATTTTAGGGTTAGGGTAAGGGTTAGGGTTAGCGTTAGGGTTAGGTTTAGGGTTAGGTTTAGGTGTAGGTGAAGGTTAGGGTTAGGGTTAGGTTAAGGGTATGTGTTAGGGTTAGGATTAGGGTTAGGGTTAGGGGTTAGGGGTTAGGGTTAGGGTTAGGGTTACGGGTAGGGGTTATTGTTAGGGTTAGGGTTAGGGTAAGGGTTAGGGTTACGGTTAGGGGAAGGATAAGGGTTAGGGTTAAGGTTGGGTTTAGGGTTAGGATTAGGGTTAAGTTACTGTTACGGTTAGGATAAGGGTAAGGGTTAGGGTTAGGTTTAGGTTTAGGGTTAGGGTAAGGGTGAGGGTTATGTTTAGGGTTAGGGTTAGGGTTAGGGTTAGGGTTAGGTTTAGGGTTAGGGTTAGTATAAGGGTAAGGGTTAGGGTTAAGGTTAGAATTAGGGTTAGGTTTAGGGTTATGGTTAGGGTTAGGGTAAGGGTAAGGGTTAAGTTTAGGATTAGGGTAGGGGTTAGTGTAAGGGTTAGGGTTAGGGTAAAAGTTAGGTTTAGAGTTAGGGTTAGAGTTAGGCTAAGGGTAAGGGTTAGGTTTAGGTTTAGGGTTAGGGTTAGGGTTAGGGTTAGGGTAAGGGTAAGGGTTGTTAGGGTTAGGGTTAGGGTAAGATTTAGGCTTAGGGTTAGGTCAGGGTTAGAGTTAGGTTTAGGTTTAGGTTAAAGGTAAGGGTTAGTGTTAGGGTTAGGGTTAGGGTAAGGGTTAGGGTTAGGGGTTAGGCTTAGGGTTAGTATAAGGGTTAGGGTTAGTGTTAGGGTTAGGGTTAGTTTTAGGGTAAGCGTTAGGTTTAGTGTTAGTGTTAGGTTAAGGGTAAGTGTTAGGGTTAGGGTTAGGGTTAGGTTTGGGGTTAGGTTTAGGGTTAGGGTAAGGGTAAGGGTTAGGGTTAAGGTTAGGGTTAGGGTTAGTTTTAGGGTTAGGGTTAGGGTTATGGTAAGGGTAACGGTTAGGGTTAGGATTAGGTTAGGGTTAGGGTAAGGGTTAGGGTTAGGGTTAGGGTTAGTGTTGCATTTAAGGTTAGGGTTAGGGTAAGTGTATGTGTTAGGGATAGGGTGAGGGTTAGGGTAAGGGTAAGGATTAGGTTTAAGGTTAGGGTTAGGGTTAGTTTTAGGGTTAGGGTTAGGGTTATTTTAAGGGTAAGGATTAGGTTTAGGATTAGGTTAGGGTTAGGGTAAGGGTTAGGGTTAGGTTTAGGGTTAGGTTTAGGTTTCAGGTTAGGGTTAGGGTAAGGGTAAGTTTTGGGGTTAGGGTTAGGGTTAGAGTTAGGGTAAGGGTTAGGGTTAGGCTTAGTGTTAGGGTTAGGTTTAGGGTTAGGGTATGGGTAAGGGTTAGGATTAGGTTTAGGGTAGGATAAGGCTTAGGGTTAGGGTTAGGGTTAGGGTAGGTATTAGGGTAAGGGTAAGTGTTAGGGTTAGGGTTAGGGTTACGATAAGAGTAAGGGTTAGTGTTAGGGTTAGGGTTAGAGTTAGGTTTAGGGTAAGGGTTAAGGTTAGGGTTAGGGTTAGGGTTAGCCTTAGGGTTAGGGTAAGGGTTACGGTTAGGGTCAGGGTTAGAGTTAGGTTTAGTGTTAGATTAATGGTAAGGTTTGGGTTAGGTTTAGGGTTAGGGTTAGGGTAAGGGTTAGGGTTAGGTGTTAGGCTTAGGGTTAGTGTAAGTGTTAGGGTTAGTGTTAGGGTTAGGGTTAGGGTTAGGGTAAGCGTTAGGGTTACGGTTAGGGTTAGGTTAAGGGTAAGTGTTATGGTTAGGGTTAGGGTTAGGGTTAGGGTAAGGGTAACGTTTAGTGTTACCTTAGTTTTAGGGTTAGAGTTCGGGTTAGGGTTAGGGTAAGGGTAAGGGTTAAGGTTAAGGTTAGGGTTAGGGTTAGGGTAAGGGTAAGGGTTAAGGTTAAGGTTAGGGTTAGGTTTAGTTTTAGGGTTAGGGTTAGGCTTATGGTAAGGGTAAGGATTAGGTTTAGGATTAGGTTAGGGTTAGGGTAAGGGTTAGGGTTAAGTTTAGGGTTAGGGTTAGGTTTCAGGTTAGGGTTAGGGTTAGGGTAAGGATATGCGTTAGGGTTAGGGTTAGGGTTAGGTTTAGGGTAAGGGTAAGGTTTAGGGTTAGCGTTAGGGCAAGGGTAAGGTTTAGGGTTAGCGTTAGGGCAAGGGTAAGAGTTAGGGTTGGGTTAGGGTTAAGGTAAGGGTAAGGGTTAGGGTTTGGTTTAGGGTTAGGTTTACGGTAAGGGTTAGGGTTAGTTTTAGGGTAAGGGTAAGGTCTAGGGTTAGGTTGAGGGTTAGGGTTAGGGTAAGGGTAAGGGTTAGGGTTAGGGGTAGGGGTAGGTTTAGGGTTAGGGTAAGGTTAAGCGTTAGATTTAGGTTAGGGTTTAGGGTAATTGTAAGGTTATTTTAGGGTTAGGTTTAGGATAAGGTTAAGGGTTAGGGTTAGGGTTAGGATTTGGGGTTAGGGTTAGGGTTAGGTTTAGTGTTGGGTTTAAGGTTAGGGTTAGGGTAAGTGTTAGGGTTAGGGTTAGGGTTAGGGTTAGGTTTGGGGTTAGGGTTAGGGTTAGGGTAAGGGTAAGGGTTAGGGTTAAGGTTAGGGTTAGGGTTAGTTTTAGGGTTAGGGTTAGGGTTATGGTAAGGGTAAGGGTTAGGGTTAGGATTAGGTTAGGGTTAGGGTAAGGGTTAGGGTTAGGGTTAGGGTTAGGTTTAGTGTTGCATTTAAGGTTAGGGTTAGGGTAAGTGTATATGTTAGGGATAAGGTGAGGGTTAGGGTAAGGGTAAGGATTAGGTTTAAGGTTAGGGTTAGGGTTAGTTTTAGGGTTAGGGTTAGGGTTATGGTGAGGGTAAGGATTAGGGTTAGGATTAGGTTAGGGTTAGGGTAAGGGTTAGGGTTAGGTTTAGGGTTAGGGTTAGGTTTCAGGTTAGGGTTAGGGTAAGGGTAAGTTTTGGGGTTAGGGTTAGGGTTAGAGTTAGGGTAAGGGTTAGGGTTAGGCTTTGTGTTAGGGTTAGGTTTAGGGTTAGGGTATGGGTAAGGGTTAGGATTAGGTTTAGGGTAGGATAAGGCTTAGGGTTAGGGTTAGGGTTAGGGTAGGTATTAGGGTAAGGGTAAGTGTTAGGGTTAGGGTTAGGGTTACGATAAGAGTAAGGGTTAGTGTTAGGGTTAGGGTTAGAGTTAGGTTTAGGGTAAGGGTTAAGGTTAGGGTTAGGGTTAGGGTTAGCCTTAGGGTTAGTGTAAGGGTTAGGGTTAGGGTCAGGGTTAGAGTTAGGTTTAGTGTTAGATTAATGGTAGGGTTTGCGTTAGGTTTAGGGTTAGGGTTAGGGTAAGGGTTAGGGTTAGGGGTTAGGCTTAATGTTAGTGTAAGTGTTAGGGTTAGTGTTAGGGTTAGGGTTAGGGTTAGGGTAAGCGTTAGGGTTACGGTTAGGGTTAGGTTAAGGGTAAGTGTTATGGTTAGGGTTAGGGTTAGGGTTAGGGTAAGGGTAACGTTTAGGGTTACCTTAGTTTTAGGGTTAGATTTAGGGTTAGGGTTATGGTAAGGGTAAGGATTAGGTTTAGGATTAGGTTAGGGTTAGGGTAAGGGTTAGGGTTAAGTTTAGGGTTAGGGTTAGGTTTCAGGTTAGGGTTAGGGTTAGGGTAAGGATATGCGTTAGGGTTAGGGTTAGGGTTAGGTTTAGGGTAAGGGTAAGGTTTAGGGTTAGCGTTAGGGTAAGGGTAAGGTTTAGGGTTAGCGTTAGGGTAAGGGTAAGATTTAGGGTTGGGTTAGGGTTAAGGTAAGGGTAAGGGTTAGGGTTAGGTTTAGGGTTAGGTTTACGGTAAGGGTTAGGGTTAGTTTTAGGGTAAGGATAAGGTCTAGGGTTAGGTTGAGGGTTAGGGTTAGGGTAAGGGTAAGGGTTAGGGTTAGGGTTAGGGGTAGGTTTAGGGTTAGGGTAAGGTTAAGCGTTAGATTTAGGTTAGGGTTTAGGGTAATTGTAAGTGTTATTTTAGGGTTAGGTTTAGGATAAGGTTAAGGGTTAGGGTTAGGGTTAGGATTTGTGGTTAGGGTTAGGGTTAGGTTTAGTGTTGGGTTTAAGGTTAGGGTTAGGGTAAGTGTTAGGGTTAGGGTTAGGGTTAGGGTTAGGGTTAGGTTTAGGGTTAGGTTAGGGTTAGGGTTAGGGTAAGGGTATGTGTTAGGGTTAGGGTTAGGGTTAGGATTAGGGTTAGGGTTAGCGTTCGGTTTAGGCTAAGTTTTAGGGTTAGGGTTCGGGTTAGGGTAAGGGTTAGGATTAGGGTTAGGTTTAGGGTTAGGTTTAGGGTTAGCGTTAGATTTAGGGTTAGGGTTAATGTAAGGGTATGTGTTAGGGTTAGGGTTAGGGTTAGGGTTAGGGTTAGGGTGAGGGTTAGGGTTAGGTTTAGGGTTAGGGTAAGGGTAAGGGTTAGGGTTAAGGTTAGGGTTAATGTTAGTTTTAGGGTTAGGGTTAGGGTTATGCTAAGGGTAAGGATTAGGTTTAGGATTTGGTTAGGGTCAGGGTAATGGTTAATGTTAGGTTTAGGGTTAGGGTTAGGTTTCAGGTTAGGGTTAGTGTAAGGGTAAGGGTTGGGGTTAGGGTTAGGGTTAGGTTTAGTGTTTCGGTTAAGGTTAGGGTTACGGTAAGTGTTAGGTTTAGGGTTCGGGTTAGGTTTCGGGTTAGGTTTAGGGTTACTGTTACAGATAGGGTTAGGGTTAGGGAAAGGGTATGTGTTAGGGTTAGGGTTAGGGTTAGATTTAGGGTAAGGGTAAGGTTTAGGGCTAGCGTTAGGGTTAGGGTAAGGGTTAAGTTTAGGGTTAGGGTTACGGTTAGGGTTAGGGTTAGGGTTAGGTTTACGGTAAGGGTTAGGGTTAGGTTTAGGGTAAGGATAAGGTTTAGGGTTAGGTTTAGGATTAAGGTTAGGGTAAGGGAAAGGTTTAGGGTTAGGGTTAGATTTAGGTTTAGGGTTAGGGTAAGGTTAAGGGTATGGGTTAGGTTTAGGGTTAGGGTAAGGTTTAGGGTTGGGGTTAGGGTTAGGTTAGCGGTTAGGATAATTGTAAGTGTTAGGTTTAGGATTAGGGTTAGGGTTAGGGGTTAGGGTTATGTTTAGGGTTAGGGTTAGGGTTAGGGTAAGAGTTAGGGTTAGGGTTAGGTTTAGGGTAAGGTTTAGGGTTAGCGTTAGAGTTAGGGTTAGGTTTAGGGTAAGGGTAAGTGTTAGGGTTAGGGTTAGGGTTAGGGTTAGGGTTAGCGTTAGAGTAGGGGTAAGGGTTAGGATTAGGGTTAGGGTTAAGGTAAGGATAAGGGTTAGGGTTAGGGTTAGGGTTAGGGTAAGGGTAAGGGTTATGGTTAAGGTTAGGGTTAGTGTTAGTTTTAGAGTTAGGGTTAGGGTTATGGTAAGGGTAATGATTAGGGTTAGGCTTAGGTTAGGGTTAGGGTAAGGGCTAGGGTTAGGTTTAGGGTTAGGGTTAGGTTTCAGATTAGGGTTAGGGTAAGGGTAAGGGTTGGGGTTAGGGTTAGGGTTAGGATTAGTGCTTCGGTTAAGGTTAGGGTTATGGTAAGGGTTAGATTTAGGGTTAGGGTTTGGTTTAGGATTAGGGTTAGGGTTAGGGTTAGGGTTAGGGTTAGGGTAAGTGTATGTATTAGGGTTAGGGTTAGGTTTAGGGTTAGGTTTAGGGTAAGGGTAAGGTTTAGGGTTAGCGTTAGGGTAAGGGTAAGGGTTAGGTTTAGGGTTAGGGTTAAGGTAAGGGTAAGGGTTAGGGTTAGGGTTAGTGTTAGGTTTACGGTAAGGGTTGGGGTTAGGTTTAGGGTAAGGATAAAGTTTAGGGTTAGTAATAGGGTTAAGGTTAGGGTAATGGAAAGGGTTAGGGTTAGGGTTAGGTTTATTTTTAGAGTTTGGGTAAGGTTAAGAGTAAGGGTTAGGTTTAGGGTTAGGGTAAGGGTTAGGGTTGGGGTTAGGGTTAGGTTAGGGGTTAGGGTAATTGTAAGTGTTAGGTTTAGGGTCAGGGTTACGTTTAGGGGTTAGGGTTAGGGTTAGAGTTAGGGTTTAGGGTTAGAGTTAGTGTTAGGGTAAGGGTATGTGTTAGGGTTAGGGTTAGGGTTAGGGTTAGGTTTAGTGTTAGGGTTAGGCTAATTGTTAGGGTTAGGTTTAGGGTTAAGGTAAGGGTAAGGGTTAGGGTTTGGGTTAGGTTTAGGTTTAGTGTAGGGTTTAGGGTTAGGTTTAGGATAAGGGTTTGGTTTACGGTTAGCGTTAGGGTTAGGGTTAGGTTAAGGGTAAGGGTGAAGTTTAGGGAGAGGGTTAGGTTTAGGGTAAGGGTTAGGGGTTAGGGTTAGGGTAGGGTTAGGGTAAGGGTTAGGGTTACGGTTAGTGAAAGGATAAGGGTTAGGTTTAAGGTTAGGTTTATTGTTAGGGTTAGTGTTAAGATTAGGGTTAGGGTTAGGATAAGGCTAAGGGTTAGGGTTAGATATTGGGTTAGGGTTAGGGTAAGGGTGAGGGTTAGGGTTAGGGTTAGGGTTAGGGTTAGGTTTAGGGTTTGGGTTAGGATTAGTGTAAGGGTAAGGGTTAGGGTTAAGGTTAGGTTAGGGTTCGGTTTAGGGTTAGGGTTAGGTTTAGGGTGAGGGTAAGGGTAAGGGTTAGGTTTAGGATTAGGGTAGGGGTTAGGTTTAGGGTTAGGGTTAGGGTTAGGTAAGGGTTAGGGTTAG
>JANJXV010000131.1:892500-900000 GCA_024803745.1 Megascapheus bottae | reverse complement strand
TTAGGGTTAGGGTAAGGGTTAGGGTAGGGTTAGGGTTAGGTTTAGGGTTAGGTTAGGGTTAGGGTTAGGGTTAGGCTAAGGGTATGTGTTAGGGTTAGGGATAGGGTTAGGGTTAGGGTTAGCGTTAGGGTTACGGTTAGGGTTAGAGTTAGGGTTAGGGTTAGTTTTAGGGTAAGGGTAAGGGTTACGGTTAGGGTTATGGTTAGGGTTAGGGTTAGGGCTTAGGGTTAGTGTTAGGGTTAGGGTTAGGGCTAGGTAAGGGTTAGGGTTAGGGGTTAGGGTTAGTGTTAGGGTTGGGTTAAGTGTTAGTGTTATGGTTAGGGTTAGGGTTAGGATAAGGGTTAGGGTTAGGGTTAGGGTAAGTGTTAGTGTTAGGGTTAGGGTAAGCGTTAGTGTTAGGGTTAGGGTTAGGGGTTAGGTTTACTGTTAGGGTTAGGCGTTAGGGTTAGGGTTAGGGTGAGGTAAGGGTTAGGGTTATGGTTAGGGTTAGGGTTAAGATTAGGGTTAAGATTAGTATAAGGATAAGGGTTAGGGTTAGGTATAGGTTTAGGGGTTAGGCTTAGGTTTAGTTTAAGGTTTAGGGTTAGTGTTAGGGTTAGGGTTAGGGTTAGGGGAAGCGTTACGGTTAATGTTAGGGTTAGGTTAAGTGTAAGTGTTATGGTTATTGTTAGGGTTAGGGTAAGGGTAAGGGTTAGCATTAGGTTTAGGTTTAGTGTAGGGATAGGGTTAGGGTAAGGGTGAGGGTTATGGTTAGGGTTAGGGTTAGTTTTAGGGTTAGGGTTAGGGTTATGGTAAGGGCAAGGGTTAGGGTTAGGTTTAGGGTTAGGGTTAGGTTTCTGGTTAGGGTTAGGGTAAGGGTTAGGTTTAGGGTTAGGTTTAGGTTTAGGTTTAGGGTTAGGTTTAGGGTTACGGTTAGCGTTAGGGTTATGGTTAGGGTAAGGGTATGTGTTAGGGTTAGTGTTAGGTTTAGGGTAAGGGTAAGGTTTAGGGTTAGCGTTAGGGTAAGGGTAAGGGTTAGGGTTAGGGTTAGGGTTAGGTTTAGGGTTACGGTAAGGGTAAGGGTAAGGGTTATGTTTAGGGTCAGGGTAAGGTTTAGGTTGGGGTTAGGGTTAGGTTAGGGGTTAGGATAATTGTCAGTGTCAGGTTTAGGGTTAGGGTTAGGATAAGGTTAAGGGTTAGGGTTAGGTATAGGGTTAGGGGTTAGGGTTAGGGTTAGGGTTAGGTTTCGAGTAAGGGTAACGGTTAGGGTTAGGGTTAGGTTTAGGGTTAGGGTTAGGTTTAGGGTTAGCGTTAGATTTAGGGTTAGGGTTAGTGTAAGGGTATGTGTTAGGGTTAGGTTTAGGGTTAGGGTTAAGGTAAGGGTAAGGGTTAGGTTTAGGGTTAGGGTTAGGTTTACGGTAAGGGTTAGGGTTAGGTTTAGGGTAAGGGTAAGTTTTAGGGTTATGTTTAGGGTTAGTGTTAGTGTAAGGGTTAGGGTTAGAGTTAGGGTTAGGTTTAGGGTTAGGGTAAGGGTAAAGGTAAGGGTTAGGTTTAATGTTAAGGTAAGGGTTAGGGTTGGGGTTAGGGTTAGGATAAGGTTAAGGGTTAGGTTTACGTTTAGGGTTAGGTTTAGGGTTAGGGTTAGGGTTATGGTTAGGGTAAGTGTAAGGGTTAGGTTTAGAGTTAGCATAAGGGTTAGGGTTAGGGTTAGGTTTAGGGTTAGGTTTAGGGTTAGCGTTAGAGTTAGTGTTAGTGTTAGGGTAAGGGTAAGTGTTACGGTTAGGGTTAGGGTTAGGGTTAGCGTTAGGGCAAGGGTAAGTGTTAGAGTTAATGTTAGGGTTAACGTAAGGGTAAGGGTTAGGGTTAGGGTTAGGGTTAGGTTTAGGGTAAGGGTTAGGGTTAGGTTTAGGGTAAGGGTAAGGTTTAGGGTTAGCGTTTGGGTGAGGGTTGGGGTTAGGGTTAGGGTTAGGTTTAGGGTTAGGGTTAAGGTTAGTGTGAGGGTTATGGTAAGTGTAAGTGTTACGGTTAGAGTTAGGGTTAAGGTAAGTGTTAGGGTTAGGGTTAGGGTTAGGGTCAGGTTAAGGGTAAGGGTTAGGATTAGGGTTAGGGGTTAGGGTTAGGGTTAGGGTTAGGGTTAGGTTTAGGGTTAGGCTTAGGTTAAGTGTAAGGGTTAGGGTTAGGGTTAGGTTTAGGGTTAGGGTTAAGGGTTAGGGTTAGGGTTAGGTTTAGGGGTAGGGTTAGGTTTAGTGTTGGGTTTAAGGTTAGGCTTAGGGTAAGGGTTAGTGTTAGCGTTAGGGTTAGGTTTAGTGTTAGGTTTAGGGTTAGGGTTAGGTAAGGTTTAGGGTAAGGTTTATGGTAAAGTTATGTGTTAGGGTTAGGGTTAGGGTTAGGGGTTAGGGGTTAGGGTTAGGGTTAGGGTTACGGTTACGTTTAGGGAAAGGATAAGGGTTAGGGTTAAGGTTAGGTTTAGGGTTAGGTTTAGGGTTAATATTAGGGTAACGGTTAGGATAAGGGTAAGTGTTAGGGATAGGTTTATGGTTAGGGTTAGGGTAAGGGTGAGGGTTAGAGTTAGTGTTAGGTTTAGGGTTAGGGTTAGGGTAAGGGTAAGGATTAGGTTTAGGATTAGGGTAGGGGTTAGGGTAAGGGTTAGAAGTAGGGTTAGGTTTAGAGTTAGGGTTAGGGTTAAGGTAAGGGTAAGGGTTAGGTTTAGGGTTAGGGTTAGAGTAAGGGTAAGGGTTAGGATAAGGGTTAGGGTTAGGGTTAAGGTCAGGGTTGGAGTTAGGTTTAGGTTTAGGTTAATGTAAGGTTTAGGGTTAGATTAGGGTTAGGGTTAGGTTAAGGGTTAGGGTTAGGGTTAGGGTAAGTGTTTGGGTTAGGATTAGTGTTAGGTTAAGGGTAAGAGTTAGATTTAGGGTTAGGGTTAGGGTTAGGGTAAGGGTAAGGGTTAGGGTTAGGTTTAGGGTTAGGGTTAGGGTTAGTGCTAGGGTTAAAGTATGAGTAAGTGTTAGGGTTAGGATTAGGTTAGGTTAGGGTAAGTGTTAGGGTTTAGGGTTAGAGTTAGTGTTAGGTTTCAGGTTTGGGTTAGGATAAGGGTAAGGTTTGGGGTTAGGGTTAGCGTTAGGTTTAGTGTTTCGGTTAAGGTTACGGTTAGGGTAAGTATTAGGGTTAGGTTTAGGGTTAGGTTTAGGGTTAGATTTAGGGTTACGAGTAGTGTTAGGGTTAGGGTTAGGGTAAGGGTATGTGTTAGGGTTAGTGTTAGGGTTAGGTCTAGGGTACTGGTAAGGTTTAGGGTTAGCCTAAGGGTAAGGTTAAGGGTTAGGGTTAGGGTGAGGGTTAAGGTAAGGGTAAGGTTTAGGGATAGGGTTAGGGTTAGGGTAAGGGTAAGGGTTAGGGTTAGGGTTAGGGTTAGGGTAAGGGTAAGGTTTAGGGTTAGGGTTAGGTTTAGGTTTAGGGTTAGGGTAAGGGTAAGGGTTAGGTTTAGGGTTAGGGTAAGGGTTAGGTTTGGGGTTAGGGTTAGGTTAGGGGTTAGGGTAATTGTAAGTGTTAGGTTTAGGGTTAGGGTTAGGATAAGGTTAAGGTTTGGTTAGGGTTAGGGTTAGGTTTAGGGTTTGGGTTAGGGTTAGGGTAAGGGTAAGGGTAAGGGTAAGGGTAAGGGTTAGGGGTTAGAGTTAGTGTCAGGGTTAGTTTAAGGATTAGGGTTATGGTTAGGGTTAGGGTTAGGATAAGGTTTAGGGTTAGGGTTGGTGTTAGGGTTAGGGTTAGGGTAAGGGTTAGGGTTAGGGTTAGGTTTAGTGTAAGTGTAAGTGTTAGGGTTAGAGTTAGGGTTAGGTTTAGGGTTAGGGTTAGGTTTAGGGTAAGGGAAAGGGTTAGAGTTAAGGTTAGGGTTAGGTTTAGGTTTAGGGTTAGGGTTAGGGTTAGGGTTAGGTTAAGGGTAAAGGTTAGCGTTAAGGTTAGGTTTAGGTTTAGGTTTAGGTTTAGGGTTAGGGTTAGGGTTAGGTTTAGGTTTAGGGTTAGTGTTAGAGTTAGGGTTAGGGTTAGGGTAAGGTAAGGGTTAGGGTTAGGGTTAGGGTTAGGGTTAAGGTTGAGATTAGGGTTAAGTTTAGGGTAAGGGTAAGTGTTAGGCTTAGCGTTAGGGTAAGTGTTAGGGTAAGGGTTAGTGTTAGGGTGAGGTTTAGTTTGGGGTTAAGGTTAGGTTTAGGGTTAGGTAAAGGGTAAGGTTTAGGGTTAGGTTTAGGGTCAGGGTTGGGGTTAGGTTTAGGGTAAGGGTTAGGTTTTGGGTGAGGGTTAGGATTAGGGTTAGGGTAAGGGTAAGGTTTAGGGTTAGGGTTAGGGTTAGGGTTAGGGTAAGGTTAAGGGTTAGCGTTAAGGTTAGGGTTAGGTTTAGGATTAGGTTTATGGTTAGGGTTAGGTTTAGGTTTATGGTTAGGTTTAGGGTAAGGCTTGGGCTAGGGTTAGGGTTAGGTTTAGGTTTAGGGTTAGGGTAAGGGTAAGGGTTGGGGTTAGGGTTATGTTAGGTTTAGTGTTGGGGTTAGGTTAGGGTTAGAGTAAGGGTTAGGTTTAAGGTTAAGGTTAAGGTAAGGATAAGGGTTAGGGTTAGGTTTAGTTTAAGGGTAAGGTTAGGGTTAGGGTTAGGGTTAGGTTAAGGGTAAGGTTTTGGGTTAGGGTTAGGGTTAGGTTTAGGGTTAGCGTAAGGGTAAGTGTTAAGGTTAGAGTTAGGGTGAGGGTTAGGTTTAGGGTTAGGGTAAGGGTAACGGTTCGGGTTAGGGTTAGATTTAGGGTTAGGTTTAGGGTTAGAGTTAGGGTTAGGGATAGGTTTAGGGTTGGGGTTAGGGTAAAGTTAAGTGTTAGGTTTAGGGTTAGGGTTACGATAAGGGTAAGCGTTAGGGTTAGTGTTAGGTTTAGGGGTTAGTGTTAGGGTTAGGTTTAGGGTTAGGATTAGGGATTAGGGTTAGGGTTAGGTAAGGGTTAGGATTAGGGGTTAGGGTTAGTGTTAGGGTTAGGTTAAGAGTTACTGTTAGGGTTAGGGTTAGGATCAGGGTTATTGTTAGGGTTAGGGTAAGGGTAAGTGTTATTGTTAGGATTAGGGTTAGGGTTAGGGTTAGGTTTAAGGTTAGGTTTAGGTTTAGGGTTGGGGTTAAGGTTAGGGTTAATGTTAGGGTAAGGGTTAGGTTTGGGTTAGGTTTAGGGTAAGGTTAAGGATTAGGGTTAGGGCTAGGTTTAGGTTTAGGGTTAGGGTAAGGGAAAGGGATAGGGTTAGGATAGGGTTAGGGTTAGGGTTAGGGATAGGTTTAGGTTTGGGTTTAGGGTAAAGTTAAGTGTTAGGTTTAGGGTTAGGGTTACGATAAGGGTAAGCGTTAGGGTTAGTGTTAGGGTTAGGGGTTAGGGTTAGGGTTAGGTTTAGGGTTAGGATTAGGGGTTAGGGTTAGGGTTAGGGTTAGGTAAGTGTTAGGGTTAGGGGTTAGGGTTAGTGTTAGGGTTAGGTTAAGAGTTACTGTTAGGGTTAGGGTTAGGATCAGGGTTATTGTTAGGGTTAGGGTAAGGGCAAGTGTTATTGTTAGGATTAGGGTTAGGGTTAGGGTTAGGTTTAAGGTTAGGGTTAGGTTTAGGGTTGGGGTTAAGGTTAGGGTTAATGTTAGGGTAAGGGTTAGGTTTGGGTTAGGTTTAGGGTAAGGTAAAGGATTAGGGTTAGGGCTAGGTTTAGGTTTAGGGTTAGGGTAAGGGAAAGGGATAGGGTTAGGATAGGGTTAGGGTTAGGGTTAGGGATAGGTTTAGGGTTGGGGTTAGGGTAAAGTTAAGTGTTAGGTTTAGGGTTAGGGTTACGATAAGGGTAAGCGTTAGGGTTAGTGTTAGGGTTAGGGGTTAGGGTTAGGGTTAGGTTTAGGGTTAGGATTAGGGGTTAGGGTTAGGGTTAGGGTTAGGTAAGTGTTAGGGTTAGGGGTTAGGGTTAGTGTTAGGGTTAGGTTAAGAGTTACTGTTAGGGTTAGGGTTAGGATCAGGGTTATTGTTAGGGTTAGGGTAAGGGTAAGTGTTATTGTTAGGGTTAGGGTTAGGGTTAGGGTTAGGTTTAAGGTTAGGGTTAGGTTTAGGGTTGGGGTTAAGGTTATGGTTAATGTTAGGGTAAGGGTTAGGTTTGGGTTAGGTTTAGGGTAAGGTTAAGGATTAGGGTTAGGGCTAGGTTTAGGTTTACGGTTAGGGTAATGGAAAGGGATAGGGTTAGGATAGGGTTAGGGTTAGGGTTGGGTTTAGGGTACGGGTTAGGGTAAGGGTACGGGTACGGGTTAGGGTTAGGGTTAGGGTTAAGGTTAGGGTTAGGGTTAGGGTTAGGGTAAGGGTGAGGGTTAGCGATAGGTTAAGTGTTAGGGTTAGGTTTACGGTTAGGGTTAGGGTTCGGGTTAAGTTTAGGGTTAGGGTTAGTTTTAGAGTTAGGATTAGGGGTAGGGTAAGGGTAAGGTTAGGGTTAGGATTAGGTTTAGTGTTTGGGTTCAGGTTAGGGTAAGAGTAAGGTTTAGGGTTAGGGTTAGGGTAAGGGATAGGGTTAGGTTTAGGGTTAGGTTTAGTGTTGGGTTAAGGTTAGGTTTAGGGTAAGGGTTAAGGTTAGCGTTAGGGTTAGGTTTAGGGTTAGGTTAGGGTTAGGGTTAGGGTTAGTGTAAGGGTATGTGTTAGGGTTAGGGTTAGGGTTAGGGTAAGGGTTAGGGTTAGGGTTAGGGTAGCGTAAGGGTTAGGGTTAGGGGTTAGAGTTAGTGTTACTGTTAGGTTAAGGTTTAGGTTTAGGGTAAGGGTTAGGGTTAGGGTTTGTATTAGGTTTAGGTTTAGGGTTAGGTTTAGGGTTAGGGTTAGTGTTAGGTTTAGCGTTAGGGTAAGTGTAGGGTTAGGGTTAGGGTTATTGTTAAGGTAAGGTAAGGGTTAGGGTAAGTTTTAGGGTTAGGTTAGGGTTAGTGTAAGGGTAAGGTTTAGGGTTAGGTTTAGGTTTAGGGTTAGGGTTAGGGTAGGGATTAGGGTAAAGGTAAGTTTTAGGGTTAGGGTTTGGATTAGGGTAAGGGTTAGGGTTAGGGTTAGGATAAGGGTTAGGGTTACGGTTAGGGTTCGTTTAGTGTTGGGGTTAAGTTTAGGGTTAGGGTAAGGTTTAACCTGAGCATTAGGGTTAGGTTTAGGGTTAGGTTAGGGTTAGGGTTAGGGTTAGGGTAAGGGTATATGTTAGGGTTAGGGTTAGTGTTAGGGTTAGGGTTAGGGGTTAGGGTTAGGGTTAGGGAATAGGGTTAGGGTAGGGTTAGGGTTAGGGTAAGGGTTAGGGTTAGGTGTTAGAGTTAGTGTTAGGGTTATGTTAAGAGTTAAGGTTAGGGTTAAGGTTAGGGTTCGGATAAGGGTTAGGGTTAGGGTTAGGGTAAGTGTTAAAATTAGGGTTAGGGTTCGGGTTAGGGTAAGTGTTAGGTTTAGGGTTAGGTTTAAGTTTAGGGTAAGGGTTAGGATAAGGATAAGAATAAGGTTTAGGGTTAGGGTTACGGTTAGGGTTAGGGTTAGGGT
>JANJXV010000131.1:847500-887500 GCA_024803745.1 Megascapheus bottae | reverse complement strand
GGGTTAGGGTTAGGTTTAGGGTTAGGGTTTGGGTAAGGGTAAGGGTTAGGTTTAGGGTTAGGGTTAGGGAAAGGGTAAGGGTTAGGGTTAGGGTTAGGGTTAGAGTAAGATTAGGATTCGGGTTAGTGTAAGGTTTAGCGTTAGGGTTATGGTTAGCATTAAGGTTCGGGTTAGGGTTAGGGTAAGGGTAAGGGTTAGGGTTAGGGTTAGGGTTAGGGTTACGGTAAGGGTATGTGTTAGGGTTAGACTTAGGGTTAGGGGTTAGAGTTAGGGTTAGGGTTAGGGTTAGGCTTAGGGTAAGGGTAAGGGTTAGGGTTAGGTTTAGGGTTAGGTTTAATGTTAGATTTAGGGTTAGGTTTAGGCTAAGGGTTAGGGTTAGGGTTAGGGTTAAGATTAGGGTTAGGTTAGGGTTAGGGGTCGGTTTAGGGTTAAGGTTAGGTTAAGGGTAAGGGTTAGGCTTAGGGTTCTAGTTAGGGTTAAGTTTAGGGTTAGGGTAAGGGTTAGGGTTAGGGTAAGGTTGAGTGTTAGGGTTAGGTTAAGTGTTACGGTTAGGATTAGGGTTAGGGTTAGAGTTAGGGTTAGGTTTAGGGTAAGGGTAAGGGTTAGGGTTAGACTTAGGGTTAGGTTAAGGGTTAGGGTTAGGTTAAGGGTTAGGGTTAGGGTTAGGTTTATGGTTGGGGTTAAGGTTAGGGTGAGGGTTAGTGTAAGGGTAAGTGTTACGGTTAGAGTTAGGGTTAAGGTAAGTGTTACGGTTAGGGTTAGGGTTACGGTTAGGGTTAGGGTAAGGTAAGGGTTAGGCTTAGGGTTAGGGTAAGTGTTAGGGTAAGGGTTAGTGTTAGGGTTTGGGGTTAAGGTTAGGTTTAGGGCTAGGTAAAGGGTAAGGTTTAGTGTTAGGTTTAGTGTCAGGGTTGGGGTTAGGTTTAGGGTAAGGGTTAGGTTTTGGGTGAGGGTTAGGGTTACGGTTAGGGTAAGGGTAAGGTTTATGGTTAGGGTTAGGGTTAGGGTTAGGGTTGGGTAAAGGGTTAGGGTAAGTGTAAGGGTTAGGTTTAGGATTTGGGTTAGGATAAGGGTTAGGTTTAGGGTTACGGTAAGGCTTAGGTTTAGGGTTAGGGTTAGGGTAGGGGTTAGGGTAAGGGTAAGTTTTAGGGTTAGGATTTGGGTTAGGGTAAGGGTTAGGGTTAGGGTTAGGGTAAGGGTTAGGGTTAGGGTTAGGGTTAGGGTTAGGGTTAGGGTAAGGGTTAGGGTTAGGTTTAGGGTTAGGGTTAGGGTTAGGGTAAGGGTTAGGTTTAGGGTTAGGGTTCGTTTAGTGTTGGGGTTAAGTTTAGGGTTAGTGTAAGGGTTAACCTTAACATTAGGGTTAGGTTTAGGGTTAGGTTAGGGTTAGGGTTAGGGTAATGGTAAGGGTATGTGTTAGGGTTAGGGTTAGGGTTAGGGTTAGGGGTTATGGTTAGGGTTAGGTATTGTGTTAGAGTAGGGTTAGGGTTAGGGTAGGGTTAGGGTTTGGTGTTAGAGTTAGTGTTAGGGTTATGTTAAGAGTTAGGGTAAGGGTTAGGGTTAGGGTTAGGATAAGGTATAGGGTTAGGGACTAGGGTAAGCGTTAGTATTAGGCTTAGGGTTAGGGTTAGGGTATGTTTTAGGGTTAGAGTTAGGGTTAGGGTTAGTATAAGGGTTAGGGTTAGGGTAAGAGTAAGGTTAAGGGTTAGGGTTAGGGTTAGTGTTAGCGGTTAGGGTTAGGGTTATGGGTAGGGTTAGGGTAAGGATATGTGTTAGGGTTAGGGTTAGGGTTAGGGATTAGAGTTAGGGTTAGAGATAGGATTAGGCTTAGGGTAAGGTTTAGGGTTAGGTTTAGGGTTAGGGTTAGTGTTAGATTTAGGGTTAGGGTTAGGGTAAGGTTTAGGGTTAGGGTTAGGGTTAAGGTTAGGGTTAGGTTAGGGTTAAGGTTCGGTTTAGGGTTAGGGTTAGGGTAAGGGTAAGGGTTAGGGTTAGGGTTAAGTTTAGGGTTAGGGTTAGGGTTAGGGTAAGGGTGAGTGGGTTAGGTTAAGTGTTAGTGTTAGGATTAGGGTTAGGGTTAGAGTTAGGTTTAGGGTTAGTGTAAGGGTAAGGGTTAGTTTTAGAGTTAGGGTTAGGGTGAGGTTAAGGGTTAAGGTTAGGGGTTAGGGTTTGGGATAGGGTTAGATTAATGGTTAGTGTTAGGGTTAGGTTTAGGTTTGGGGTTAAGGTTAGGGTGAGGGTTAGGGTAAGGTAAGTGTTAGGGTTCAAGTTAGGGTTAGGGTTAGGTAAAGGGTTAGGGTAAGCGTAAGGGTTAGGGTTAGGTTTAGGGTTAGGGTAAGGCTTAGGTTTAGGGTTAGGGTTAGGTTAGGTGTTAGGGTAAGGGTAAATTTTAGGGTTAGGATTTGGGTTAGGGCAAGGGTTAGGGTTAGGGTTAGGTTAAGGGTTAGTGTTAGGGTTAGGGTAAGGTTTAGGTTTAGGGTTAGGGTTCGTTTAGTGTTGGAGTTAAGTTAAGGGTTAGTGTAAGGGTTAACCTTAGCGTTAGGGTTAGGTTTAGGGTTAGATTAGGGTTAGGGTTAGGGTTATGGTAAGGGTATGTGTTAGGGTTAGGGTTAGGGTTATGGTTAGGGATAGGGGTTATGGTTAGGTTTAGGGATTGTGTTAGACAAGGGTTAGGGTTAGGGTAGGGTTAGGGTTAGGTGTTGGAGTTAGTGTTAGGGTTATGTTAAGTGTTAGGGCAAGGGTTAGGGTTAGGTTTAGTATAAGGTTTATGGTTAGGGTTAGGGTAAGTGTTAGTATTAGGCTTAGGTTTAGGGTTAGGGTATGTGTTAGGGTTAGGGTTAGGGTTAGAGTTAGTATAAGGGTTAGGGTTAGGGTAAGAGTAAGGTTTAGGGTTAGGGTGAGGGTTAGGGTTAGCGGTTAGGGTTAGGGTTAGGGTTAGGGTAAGTGTATGTGTTAGGGTTAGTGTTAGGGTTAGGGTAAGGGTTAGGATTAAGTTTAGGGTTAGGGTTAGTGTTAGATTTAGGGTTAGGGTTAGGGTAACGTTTAGGGTTAGAGTTAGGGTTAAGGTTAGGGTAAGGTTAGGGTTAAGGTTCGGTTTAGGGTTAGGGTTAGGGTTAGGGTAAGGGTAAGGGTTAGGGTTAGGGTTAAGTTTAGGGTTAGGTTTAGGGTTAGGGTAAGGGTGAGTATTAGGGTTAGGTTAAGTGTTAGGGTTAGGATTAGGGTTAGGGTTAGAGTTAGGTTTAGGGTTAGTGTAAGGGTAAGGGTTAGGTTTAGAGTTAGGGTTAGGATTAGGATAAGGGTTAAGGTTAGGGGTTAGGGTTAGGGATAGCGTTAGATTAATGGTTAGGGTTAGGGTTAGGTTTAGGGTTGGGGTTAAGGTCAGGGTGAGGGTTAGGGTAAGGTAAGTGTTAGGGTTCGAGTTAGGGTTAAGGTAAGTGTTAGGGTTAGGTTTAGGGTTAGGGTTAGGGTTAGGATTAGGGTTAGGGTTAAGGTAAGGGATAGGGTTAGGGTTAGGGTTAAGGTTGAGGTTAGGGTTAGGGTTAGGGTTAGGGTAAGTTTTAGGGTTAGCGTTAGGGTAAGGGTTAGGGTTAGGGTTAGGGTTAAAGTTGAGGTTAGGGTTAGGGTTAGAGTAAGGGATAGGGTTAGGGTTAGATTTAGGGTTAAGTTTGAGGTTAGGTTTAGGTTTAGAGTAAGGGTTAGGGTTAGGGTTAGGTTAAGGGTTAGGGTTAGGGTTAGGGTTAGGTTTAGCATTGGGGTTAAGGTTAGGGTTTGGGTTAGGGTAAGGGTTTGGGTTAGGTTTAGGGTAAGGGTAAGGGTTAGGGTTACGGTTAGGGTTAGATTAAGTGTTAGGTTTAGGATTGGGGTTAAGGTTAGGGTTAGGGTTAGGTTTAAGGGTATGGTTAAGGGTAAGGGTTACGGTTAGGTTTAGGGTTAGGTGTTAGGGTTAGGGTAAGGGTTAGGGGTAGGGTTAGTGTTAGAGTAACTGTTAGGGTTAGGGTTAGGGTTAGGGTTACCATTAGGGTTAGGGTAAGGTAAGGGTTAGGCTTAGGGTTAGGGTAAGTGTTAGGGTAAGGTTTAGTGTTAGGGTTAGGTTTAGGGTTGGGGTTAGGTTTAGGGTTAGGGAAAGGGTAAGGGTAAGGGTTAGGGTTAGGGAAAGTGTTAGGGTAAGGGTAACGGTTAGGGTTAGGGTTAGGTTTAGGGTTAGGGGTTAGGGTAAGGGTTAGGGTTAGGTTTATGGATAGGGTTCGGGTAAGGGTAAGGGTTAGGGTTTGGGTTAGGGTTAGGTTAGGGGTAGGTTAGAGTTAGGGTAAGGTAAGGGTCAGGGTTAGGGTTAGGTTTAGGGTAAGGGTTAAGGTTGAGGTTAGGGTTAGGGTTAGGGTTAGGGTTAGGGATAGGGTAAGGGTAAGGGTTAGTGTTAGGGTTAGGGTTAGCGTTAAGGTTGAGGTTAGGGTTAGGTTTAGAGTAAGGGTTAGTTTTAGGGTAAGGGTTAGGTTTAGGGTAAGGGTTAGGGTTAGGGTTAGGGTTAGGGTTAGGTTAGAGTTAGGGTAAGGTAAGGGTCAGGGTTAGGGTTAGGGTTAGGGTAAGGGTTAAGGTTGAGGTTAGGGTTAGGTTTAGGGTTTGGGTTAGGGATAGGGTAAGGGTAAGGGTTAGTGTTAGGGTTAGGGTTAGCGTTAAGGTTGAGGTTAGGGTTAGGGTTAGAGTAAGGGTTAGTTTTAGGGTAAGGGTTAGGGTTAGGGTAAGGGTTACGGTTAGAGTTAGGGTTAGGATTAGGGTAAGGGTTAGGGTAAGGGTAAGGGTAAGGGTTAGGGTTAGGGTTAAGGTTAGGTTTAGAGTTACGGTAAGGGTAAGTGTTAAGTTAGGGTTAGGGTTAGTGTTAGGGTAAGGGTTACGGTTGGGTTAGCTTTAGGGTTAGGGTTAGGGTTAGGGTTAGGTTAAGGGTAAGGGTTAGGGTTAAGCTTAGGATTAGGGTTAGAGTTAGGGTTAGGTTTAGGATAAGGATAAGGGTTAGGGTTAGGCTTAGGGTTAGGGTTAGGGGTTAGGTTAGGGGTTAGGGTTAGGTTTACAGTTAGGGTAAGGGTTAGGGTTAGGTGTTAGTGATGGTGTTAGGGTTAGGTTAAGGGTTAGGGTTAGGGTTAGAGTTAAAGTTGGCATAAGGGTTAAGGTTAGAGTTAGGGTTAGTGTAAATGTTAGGGTTAGGGTAAGTGTTAGGGTTAGGGTTAGGGTAAGGGTAAGGGTTAGCGTTAGGTTTAGGGTAAGTGTTAGGGTAATGGTTAGTGTTAGGGTTAGGTTCAGTGTTGGGCTTAAGGTTAGGTTTAGGTTTAGGGAAAGGGTAAGTGTTAGGATTAGGGTTAGGGTTAGGGTAAGGGTAAGTGTTAGGGTTAGGGTTAGGGTTAGGTATAGTGTTGGAGTTAATGTTAGGGTTAGGGTAAGGGTTAGGTTTAGGGTCAGGGTTAGGTTTAGGGTTAGGTTAAGGGTTAGTTTAGGGTTAGGGTTAGTGTTAGGGTTAGGGTATGTGTTAGTGTCAGGGTTAGGGTTAGGTTAGGGTTAGCATTAGGGTAAGGGTAAGGGTTAGGATTAGGGTTAGGGTTAAAGTAAGGGTAAGGGTTAGGGTTAAGGTTAGGGTTAGGTTTACGGTGAGGGTTAGGGTTAGGTTTAGGGTAAAGGTAAGGTTTAGGGTTAGTGTTAGGGTTAGGGTTAGGTTAAGGATTAGGATTAGGATTAGGCTTAGGATTAGCTTTAGATTAAGGGTTAGGGTCAGGTTTAGGGTAAGGGTAAGAGTAAGATTTAGGTTTAGGGTTAGGGTAAGGGTTAGCGTTAGGGTTAGGGTTAGATTTCGGGGAGGTTTAGGGTTAGGGGAAGGGTTAGTTTTAGGGTTAGGGTTAGGGTTAGGGTTAGGGATATAGTTACGGTTAGGGTTAGGTTAAGGGTAAGGGTTAGAGTGAGGGTTAGGTTTATGGTTAGGGTCAGGGTAAATGTTAGGGTTAGGGTTAGGGTTAGGGTAAGGGTTAGGGTTAGGGTTAGGGTTAGGTAAGGGTTAGGGTTAGGGTTATGGTTAGGTTAAGGGTAAGGGTTAGAGTTAGGGTTAGGTTTAGTGTTTCGGTTAAGGTTAGGGTTAGTGTAAGGGTAAGGGTTAGGGTTAGGGTTAAGTTTAGGGTTAGGGTTAGGTTTAGGGTTATGGTTAGCGTTACGGTTACGGTTAGTGTAACGTATGTGTTAGGGTTAGGGTTAGCGTTAGGGTTAGGGTTAGCATTAGGGTTAGGGTTAGGATTGGGTTTAGGGTTATGGTAACGGTCAGGGTTAGGGTTAGGGTTAGGGTAAGGTTTAGGGTTAGGGTTAGGGTTAAGTTAGCAGTTAGGGTAAGGGTAAGTTTTAGGGATAGGTTTACTGTTAGGATAAGGGTAAGGGTTAGGGTTAGAGTTAGGGTTAGGGTTTAGGGTTAGGGTTAGCGTTAGGGGTTTGGGTTAGTGTTAGGGTTGTTTAAGGGTTAGGGCTAGCGTTAGGGTTAGGGTTAGGATAAGGGTTAGGGCTAGGGTTAGGTTAAGGGTTAGGGTTATGTTTAGGGTTAGGGTAAGTGTTCGGGTTAGTGTTAGGTTTCGGGTTAGTGTAAGGGTTAGGGTTAGGGTAAGGGTAAGGGTTAGGGTTAAGGTTAGTGTTAGGGTTAGGTTTAGGGTTAGGGTTAGGGTTAGGGTAAAGGTAAGGGTTAATGTTAGGATTAGAGTTAAGGTTTGGGTAAGTGTTAGGGTTAGGGTAAGGGTAATGGTTAGGGTTAACGTTAGGGTTAGGGTACGGGTAAGTGTTAGGGTTAGGGTTAGGTTTAGGGTAAGGGTAAGTGTTAGTGTTAGGATTAGGTTTAGGGTTAGGGTTAGGGTAAGGGTAAGGGTTAGGGTTAAGTTTAGGGTTAGGGTTAGGTTTAGGGTTAGGGTTAGGTTTAAAGAAAGGGTAAAGTTTAGTGTTAGGATTAGGGTTAGGGTTCTGGTAAGGGTTAGGGTTAGGGTTAGGGTTAGGTTTAGTGTTGGAGTTAAGGTTAGGGTTAGGGTAAGGTTTACGTTTAGGGTTAGGGTTAGGGTTAGCGTTAGGGTTAGGTTTAGGGTTAAGATAAGGATAAGGGTTGGGGTTAGGTTTAGGGTTAGGTTTAGGTTAAGGGTTAGGGTTAGGTTTAGTGTAAGGGTAAGGTTTAGGGTTAGTATAAGCATAAGGGTTAGGGTTAGGGTTAGGAATAGGTTTAGGGTAAGGGTTAGGGTTAGGTTGAGTGTAATGGTAAGGTTAATGTTTATGGTTAGGGTAAGGGTTATGGTTAGGGATAGGGTAAGGTTAGGGTTAGCTTTAGGGTTAGGTTTAGGGTTAGGGTAAGGGTAAGGGTTAGGGTTAGGTTTAGGGTAATGGGTAGGGTTAGGGTTAGGGTTAGAGTTAGGGTTAGGGTTAGGTTTAGGGTAAGGGATAGGTTGAGGGTTATTGTTAGGGTTAGGGTCAGGGTAAGGGTGAGGGTTAGGGGTTAGGGTTAGGGTTAGGGTCAGTGTAATGGTTAGGGTTAGTGTTAGGGTTAGGGTTAGGGTTTGGGTTAGGGTTAGGTTTGGGTAAGGGATAGGTTAGGATTACTGTTAGGTTAAGGGTAAGTGTTAGGGTTAGGCTTAGAGTTAGGGTTAGGGTAAGGGTAAGGGTTAGGGTTAACGTTAGTTTTAGGGTTAAGGTTAGGGTTAGGGTAAGGGTAAGGTTTCGGGATAGGATTAGGGTTAGGGTTTGGTTAAGGTTTAGGGTTAGGGTTAGGGATAGGGTTAGGGTTAGGGTAAGGGTAAGGTTTAGGGTTAGGGTTAGGTTTAGTGTTTGGTTTAAGGTTAGGATTAGGATAAGGGTTAGGGTTACTGTTAGGGTTAGGGTGAGGGTATGTTTTAGGGTTAGGGTTAGGGTTTGGGTTAAGGTTAGGTTAAGGATAAGGGATAGGGATAGGGTTATGATTATGTTTATGGTAAGGGTTAGGGTTAGGTTTAGGGTAAGGTTAAGGGTAAGGTTTAGGTTTATGGTTAGTGTTAGGTTAGGGTAAGGGTAAGGGTTAGGGTTAGGGTTAGGGTTAGGGTTAGGGTTAGGGATAGGGTAAGGTTAGGGTTAGGTTTAGGGTTAGGATAAGGATAAGGGTTAGGGTTAGGGTTAGGTTAAGTGTTAGGGTTAGGGTTAGGGTTAGGGTTAAAGTAAGGGTAAGAGTTAGGGTTAAGATTAGGGTTAGGTTTAGGGTAAAGGAAAGGTTAGGGTTAGTGTTAGGGTTAGGGTTAGGTTAAGGATAAGGATTGGGGTTAGGGTTAGGATTAGCTTTAGGTTAAGGTTTAGGGTTAGGTTTAGGGTAAGGGTAAGAGTAAGATTTAGGTTTAAGGTTAGGGTTAGGGTAAGTGTAAGGGTTAGGGTTAGGGTTAGGTTTCGGGGAGGTTTAGGGTTAGGATAAGGCTAAGTTTTAGGGTTAGGGTTAGGGTTAGGTTTAGGGTAAGTGTTAGGGTTAGGGGTTTGGGTTAGTGTTAGGGTTGGTTAAGGTTTATGGCTAGCGTTAGGGTTATTGTTAGGATAAGGGTTAGGGTTAGGTTTAGGTTAATGGTTAGGTTTAGGGTTAGGGTAAGTGTTCGGGTTAGAGTTAGGTTTAGGGTTAGGGTGAGGGTTAGGGTTAGGGTAAGTGTAAGGGTTAGGGTTAGGGTTAAGGTTAGGGTTAGGGTTAGGGTAAGGGTAAGGGTTAGGGTTAAGGTTAGTGTTAGGGTTAGGTTTAGGGTTAGGGTTAGGGTTAGGGTAAAGGTAATGGTTAATGTTAGGATTAGAGTTAGGGTTAGGGTAAGGGTTAGGGATAGGGTAAGGGTAAGGGTTATGGTTAGTGTTAGGGTTAGGGTACGGGTAAGGGTTAGGGTTAGGGTTAGGTTTAGGGTAAGGGTAAGTGTTAGTGTTAGGATTAGGTTTAGGGTTAGGGTTAGGGTAAGGGTAAGGGTTAGGGTTAAGTTTAGGGTTAGGGTTAGGTTTAGGGTAACGGTAAGATTTAGGGTTAGGATTAGGGTTAGGGTTCGGGTAAGGGTTAGGGTTAGGGTTATGGTTAGGTTTAGGGTTAGGGTTAGGGTAAGGGTAAGTGTTAGGGTTAGGGTTAGGGTTAGGTTTAGTGTTGGAGTTAAGGTTAGGTTTAGGGTAAGGGTTAGGTTTAGCGTTAGGGTTAGGTTTAGGGTTAAGATAAGGATAAGGGTTAGGTTTAGGTTTAGGGTTAGGTTTAGGTTAAGGGTTAGGGTTAGGTTTAGGGTAAGGGTAAGATTTAGGGTTAGGGTTAGGCATAGGGTTAGGTTAAGGATAAGGGTTAGGGTTAGGGTTAGGAATAGGTTTAGGGTAAGGGTTAGGGTTAGGTTGAGTGTAATGGTAAGGGTAAGGTTTATGGTTAGGGTTAGGGTTAGGGTTAGGGTTAGGGATAGGGTAAGGTTAGGGTTAGCTTTAGGGTTAGGTTTAGGGTTAGGGTAATGGTAAGGGTTAGGGTTAGGGTTAGGGTAAGGGGTAGGGTTAGGGTTAGGGTTAGAGTTAGGGTTAGGGTTAGGTTTAGGGTAAGGGTTAGGGTGAGGGTTATTGTTAGGGTTAGGGTCAGGGTAAGGGTGACGGTTAGGGTTTTGGGTTAGGGTTAGCGTCAGGGTAATGGTTAGGGTTAGTGATAGGGTTAGGGTTAGGGTAAGGGTTAGGGTTTGGGTTAGGGTTAGGTTTGGGTAAGGGATAGGTTAGGGTTACTGTTAGGTTAAGGGTAAGTGTTAGGGTTAGGCTTATAGTTAGGGTTAGGGTAAGGGTAAGGGTTAGGGTTAACGTTAGTTTTAGGGTTGAAGTTAAGGTTAGGGTAAGGGTAAGGTTTCGGGATAGGATTAGGGTTAGGGATTGGTTAAGATTGAGGATTAGGGTTAGGGATAGGGTTAGGGTTAGGGTAAGGGTAAGGTATAGGGTTAGGGTTAGGTTTAGTGTTTGGGTTAAGGTTAGGATTAGGATAAGGGTTAGGGTTACTGTTAGGGTTAGGGTGAGGGTATGTTTTAGGGTTAGGGTTAGGGTTTGTGTTAGGGTTAGGTTAAGTATAAGCTTTAGGGATAGGGTTATGATTAGGTTTATGGTAAGGGTTAGGGTTAGGTTTAGGGTAAGGGTAAGGGTAAGGTTTGGGTTATGGTTAGTGTTAGGTTAGGGTAAGGGTAAGGGTTAGGTTTAGGGTTAGGGTTAGGGATAGGGTAAGGTTAGGGTTAGGTTTAGGGTTAGGATAAGGGTAAGGCTTAGGGTTAGGGTTAGGTTACGGGTGAGGGTTAGGGTTAGGGTTAGGGTAAGTGTTAGGGTTAGGGTTAGGTTTAGGGTTAGGGTAAGGGTTAGGGTTAGGGTTAGGGTAAGTGTTAGGGTTAGGGTTAGGTTTAGGGTGAGGGTATGGGTTAGGGTTAGGGTTAGGGTAAGGGTAAGGGTTAGGGTTACGGTTGGGGTTAAGTTTAGGGTTAGGGTTAGGGTAAGGGTAAGGGTTAGGGTTAAGGTTAGTGTTAGGGTTAGGTTTAGGGTTAGGGTTAGGCTTAGGGTAAGGGTAAGGGTTAATGTTAGGATTAGAGTTATGGTTAGGGTAAGGGTTAGGGTTAGGGTAAGGGTAAGGGTTAGGGTTATCCTTATTGTTAGGGTAAGGGTAAGGGTTAGGGTTAGGGTTAGGTTTAGGGTAAGGGTAAGGTTTAGGGTTAGGATTAGGTTTAGGGTTAGGGTTAGGGTAAGGTTTTGGGTTAGCATTAGGGTTAGGGTTAGGATTGGGTTTAGGGTTATGGTAACGGTAAGGGTTAGGGTTAGGGTTAGGATTAGGGTTAGGGTTCTGGTAAGGGTTAGGGTTAGGGTTATGGTTAGGTTTAGGGTTAGGATTAGGGTAAGGTAAGTGTTAGGGTTAATGTTAGGGTTAAGGTTAGGTTAAGTATAAGCATTAGGGATAGGGTTATGATTAGGTTTATGGTAAGGGTTAGGGTTAGGTTTAGGGTAAGTGTAAGGGTAAGGTTTAGGGTTATGGTTAGTGTTAGGTTAGGGTAAGGGTAAGGGTTAGGGTTAGGGTTAGGGTTAGGGATAGGGTAAGGTTAGGGTTAGGTTTAGGGTTAGGATAAGGGTAAGGCTTAGGGTTAGGGTTAGGTTAAGGGTTAGGGTTAGGGTTAGGGTTAGGGTTTGGTTTAGAGTTAGGGTTAGGTTTAGGTTAAGTGTAAGGGTTAGGGTGAGGGTTAGGGTTAGGGTTAGGGTAAGTGTTAGGGTTAGGGTTAGGTTTAGGGTTAGGGTAAGGGTTAGGGTTATGGTTAGGGTAAGTGTTAGGGTTAGGGTTAGGTTTAGGGTGAGGGTATGGGTTAGGGTTAGGGTTAGGGTTAGGGTAAGGGTAAGGGTTAGGGTTAGGGTTGGGGTTAAGTTTAGGGTTAGGGTTAGGGTAAGGGTAAGGGTTAGGGTTAAGGTTAGTGTTAGGGTTAGGTTTAGGGTTACGGTTAGGCTTAGGGTAAGGGTAAGGGTTAATGTTAGGATTAGAGTTATGGTTAGGTTAAGGGTTAGGGTTAGGGTAAGGGTAAGGGTTAGGGTTATCCTTATTGTTAGGGTAAGGGTAAGGGTTAGGGTTAGGGTTAGGTTTAGGGTAAGGGTAAGGTTTAGGGTTAGGATTAGGTTTAGGGTTAGGGTTAGGGTAAGGGTTAGGGTTAGCATTAGGGTTAGGGTTAGGATTGGGTTTAGGGTTATGGTAACGGTAAGGGTTAGGGTTAGGGTTATGGTTAGGTTTAGGGTTAGGTTTAGGGTAAGGTAAGTGTTAGGGTTAGGGTTAGGGTTAGGTTTAGTGTTGGAGTTAAGGTTAGGCTTAGGGTAAGGGTTAGGGTAAGGGTTTGGTTAGTTTTAGGGATAGGTTAAGGGTTAGGTTAGGGATAGGGTTAGGGTTAGGGTAAGGGTATGTGTTAGGGTTAGGGTTAGGGTTAGGCTTAGGGTTAGTGTTAGGGTAAGGGTAAGGTTAGGGTTAGGTTTAGGGTTAAGGTAAGGATAAGGGTTAGCTTTAGGGTTAGGTTTAGGTTAAGGGTTAGGATTAGGTTTAGGGTAAGGGTGAGGTTTAGTGTTAGTGTTAGGGATAGGGTTAGGTTAAGGATAAGGGTTAGGGTTACGGTTAGGTTAAAGCTTAGGGTTAGGGTTAGGGTTAGAGTTAGGGTTAGGGTTAGGTTAAGTGTAAGGGTTAGGGTGAGGGTTAGGGTTAGGGTGAGGGTCAGGGTAAGGGTTACGGTTAGGGTTAGATCTAGGGTTAGGGTTAGGATAAGGTTTAGGGTTAGTGTTAGGGTTAGGTTTTGGGTAAGGGTTAGGGTTAGTGTTACGGTTAGGGTTTGGGTAAGGGTTAGGGTTAGGGTTAGGTTTAGGGTAAGGGTTAGGGTTAGGGTTACGGTTAGGTTAAGTGTAAGTGTTAGTGTTAGGGTTAGTGTTAGGTTTAGGGTTAGGGATAGGGTAAGGGTAAGGATTAGGGTTACGTTTAGGGTTAGGGTTAGGTTTAGGGTTAGGGTTAGGTTTAGGGTAAGGGTAAGGGTTAGGGTTATAATTAGGGTAGGGTTCGGGTAAGGGTTAGGGTTAGGGTTATGGTTAGGTTTAGGGTTAGGTTTAGGGTAAGGGTAAGTGTTAGGTTAGGGTTAGGTTTAGGTTTAGTGTTGGAGTTATGGTTAGACTTAGGGTAAGTGTTAGGGTAATGGTTAGGTTAGGTTTAGGGATAGGTTAAGGGTTAGGTTAGGGTTAGGTTTAGGGTTAGGGTAAGGGTATGTGTTAGGTTTAGGGTTAGGGTTAGGGTTAGGGTTATTGTAAGGGTTAGGGTTAGGGTTAGGGTTAGGGTAGGGGTTAAGGTAATGGTAAGTGTTAGGGTTAGAGTTAGGGTTAGGATAAGGGTAAGGGCTAGGTTTAGGGTTAGGGTTTAGAGTTAGAGTTAGGATTAGGGATAGGCATTAGGTGAGGGTTAAAGTGAGGGTTAGTGTTAGGGATATGGTAAGGGTTAGGGTTTGGGTTTGTGTTAGTGTTTGGGTTGGTTAAGGGTTAGGGTTAGGGTTAGGGTTAGGGTTAGGGTAAGGGTTAGGTTTAGGGTTAGGGTTAGGGTAGGGTTTAGGGTTAGGGTTAGGGTTAGGGTTAGGGTAAGTGTTAGCGTTAGGGTTAGGATTAGGATTAGGGTTAGGGTTACGGTAAGGGTTAGGTTTAGGTTTAGGATTAGGTTTAGGGTTAGAGTTAGGGTTAGGTTTAGTTTTAGGGTTAGGGTAAGGGTATGTGTTAGGATTAGGGTTAGGGTTAGTGTTAGGGTTAGCAATAGGGTAAGGGTAAGGGTTAGAATTAGGTTTACGGTTAAGGCAAGAGTAAGGGTTAGGGTTAGGGTTAGGGTTAGGTTTAGGGTAAGGGTTAGGGTTAGGTTTAGGGTAAGGGTAAGTTTTAGGGTTAGGTTTAGGGTTAGGGTTAGGTTAAGGGTAAGGGTTAGGGTTATGGTTATGATTAGGTTTAGGGTAAGGTTTAGGGTTAGGTTTAGGGTAAGGGTAAGGGTAAGGTTGAGGGTTAGGGTTAGGGTAGGGTAAGGGTCAGGTTTAGGGTTAAGGTTAAGTTCAGGGTTAGGTTTAGGGTTAGGGTAAGTGTAACTTTCAAGTTTAGGGTTAGGGTAATGGTTAGGGTTAGAGTAAGGGTTAGGGTTAGGGTAAGGTTTAGAGTTAGGGTTAGGGTTATGTTAAGGGTAAGGGTTATGGTTAGGGGTTAGGATTAGGGTTAGGGTAAGGGTTAGGGTTAGTGTTAGGGTTAGGGTAAGGGTTAGGGTTAGGGTTAGGGTCAGGGGAAGGGTTTGTGTTAGGGTTACTGTTAGGTTAAGGGTCAGTGTTATGGTTAGAGGTAGAGTTAGGGTTAGGGTAAGGGTAAGGGTTAGGGTTAGGGTTAGTTTTAGGGTTAGGGTAAGGATAAGGGTTAGGGTTAAGGTTAGGGTTAGGGTTAGGTTTAGGGTTAGGGTTAGGTTTATGGTAAGGGGAGGGGTTAGGATTAGGATTAGGGTTAGGGTTACGGTAAGGGTTAGGTTTAGGTTTAGGATTAGGTTTAGGGTTAGAGTTAGGGTTAGGTTTAGGGTTAAGGTTAGGGTAAGGGTATGTGTTAGGGTTATGGTTAGGGTTAGGGTAAGGTTAAGAGTTAGGGTTAAGGTTTGGGTTAGGGTTAGGTTTAGGGTTAGGGTTAGGTTTAGGGTAAGAGCAACGGTTAGGGTTATGATTAGGGTTAGGTTTAGGGTAAGGGTTAGGGTTAAGTTTTGGGTTAGGGTTAGGTTTAGGTTTAGGGTTAGTTTAGGGTAAGGGTAAGGGTTAGGGTTAGGATTAGGTTTAGGGTTAGGATAAGGGTTAGGTTTAGGGTTAGGATTAGGTTTAGGGTTAGAGTTAGGGTTAGGTTTAGTTTTAGGGTTAGGGTAAGGGTATGTGTTAGGATTAGGGTTAGGGTTAGTGTTAGGGTTAGCAATAGGGTAAGGGTAAGGGTTAGAATTAGGTTTACGGTTAAGGCAAGAGTAAGGGTTAGGGTTAGGGTTAGGGTTAGGTTTAGGGTAAGGGTTAGGGTTAGGTTTAGGGTAAGGGTAAGTTTTAGGGTTAGGTTTAGGGTTAGGGTTAGGTTAAGGGTAAGGGTTAGGGTTATGGTTATGATTAGGTTTAGGGTAAGGTTTAGGGTTAGGTTTAGGGTAAGGGTAAGGGTAAGGTTGAGGGTTAGGGTTAGGGTAGGGTAAGGGTCAGGTTTAGGGTTAAGGTTAAGTTCAGGGTTAGGTTTAGGGTTAGGGTAAGGGTAAGTTTCAAGTTTAGGGTTAGGGTAATGGTTAGGGTTAGAGTAAGGGTTAGGGTTAGGGTAAGGTTTAGAGTTAGGGTTAGGGTTATGTTAAGGGTAAGGGTTATGGTTAGGGGTTAGGATTAGCGTTAGGGTAAGGGTTAGGGTTAGTGTTAGGGTTAGGGTAAGGGTTAGGGTTAGGGTTAGGGTCAGGGGAAGGGTTTGTGTTAGGGTTACTGTTAGGTTAAGGGTCAGTGTTATGGTTAGAGGTAGAGTTAGGGTTAGGGTAAGGGTAAGGGTTAGGGTTAGGGTTAGTTTTAGGGTTAGGGTTAGGGTAAGGGTTAGGGTTAGGTTTAGGGTAAGGGTTAGGGTTAGGGTTAGGGTTAGGTTTAGGGTTAGTGTTAGGGGAAGGGGAAGGGTTAGGGTTAGGGTTATGTTTAGGTTTAGTGTTTGGGTTAAGTTTAGGGTTAGGGTTATTGTTAGCGTTAGGTTTAGGTTTAGGGTAAGGTTAAGGGGTGGGGTTAGGGTTAGGATTAAGTTAAGGGTAAGGGTTAGGTTTAGGGTTAGGGTTATTTTTAGGGTAAGGGTAAGGGTTAGGGTTAGGTTAGGGTAACGGTTAGCGTTACGGTTAGGGTTAGGGTTAGGGTAAGTGTAAGGGTTAGGGTTAGGTTTAGGTTTAGGGATAGGGTAAGTGTAATTGTTAGGTTTAGGGTTAGGTTTAGGTTTAGATTAGGGCTTTAGGTTAGGGTTAGAGTTGGGGATAGGGTAAGGTTAGGGTTAGCTTTAGGGTTAGGTTTAGGGTTAGGGTATTGGTAAGGGTTAGGGTTAGGGTTAGGGTTAGGGTTAGGTTTAGGTTTAGGGTTAGGGTTAGGGTTACGGTTAGGTTTAGGTTTAGGGTTAGGGTTAGGGTTAGGGTTAGGGTTAGGGTTAGGGTTACGGTTAGGTTTAGGTTTAGGGTTAGGGTTAGGGTAAGGATAAGGTTTAAGGTTAGGGTTATGGTTAGGGTTTGGTTTAGGGTTAGGGTAATGGTAAGAGTTAGGGTTAGGGTTAGGTGTAGGGTAAGGGTTAGGGTTAGGGTTAGGGTTAGGTTAGGGGTTAGGGTAAGGGTAATTGTTAGGGTTAGGGTTACTGTTAGGACAAGGGTAAGGGTTAGGGTTAGGGTTAGCGTAAGGGTAAGGTTTAGGGTTAGGGGTAGGGTTAGGTTCAGTGCTGGGGTTAGGGTTAGAGTTAGGGTAATGGTTAGGGTTAGGGTTAGGGTTAGGGTAAGTGTTAGGGTTAGATTAAGGGTAAGGGTTAAGGTGAGGTTTAGGGTTAGGTTTAGGGTTACTGTTAGGGCTAGGTTTAGGGTTCGGGTTAGGGTTAGGGTTAGGGTAAGGGTAAGGGTAAGGGTAAGGGTTAAGGTTAGGTTTAGGGTTAGGTTTAGGGTTAGGGTTAGAGTTAGGGTAAGGGTAAGGGTTAAGATTAGGATTAGGGTTAGGGTAAGGTTTAGGGTTAGGTTTAGGGTTAGGTTTAGGGTTAGGGTTGGGTAAGGGTAAGGTTTAGGGTTAGGGTTAGGGTTAGGTTTAGTTTAGGGGTTAAGGTTAAGGTTAGGATAAGGGTTAGGGTTAGGGTTAGGGTTAGGTTTAGGGTTAGGTTTAGGGTTAGGTTAGGGTTAGGATTAGGGTTAGGTAAGGGTAAGTGTTAGGGTTAGGGTTAGGGTTAGGGTAGCTTTAGCGTTAGGTAAGGGTAAGGGTTAGATTTAGGGTTACGGTTAGGGTTAAGGTAAGTGTAAGGATTAGGGTTAGGGTTACTGTTAGGTTTAGGGTAAGAGTTAGGGTTAGGTTTAAGTTAAGTTTAAAGTTTAGCGTAAGGGTTAGGGTTAGGGTTAGGGTAAGGGTAAGGGTTAGGGTTAGGGTTAGGGTTAGGTTTAGGGTTAGGGTAAAAGTAAGGGTTAGGGTTAGGGTTAGGGTTAGTGTTAGGATAAGGGTTAGGGTTAGGGTTAGGGTTAGGGTATGGGTTATGGTAAGAGTAAGTGTCAGGTTTAGGGATAGGGTTAGGATAAGGGTTAGAGTTAGGGTTAGGGTTAGGGTATGGGTTAGGGTAAGGGTAAGTGTCAGGGTTAGTGTTAGGGTTAGGATAAGGGTAAGGGTTAGGGTTAGGGTTAGAGTTAGGGTTAGCGGTTAGGGGTAGGTCAAGGGTTAGAATTAGGGTTAGGGGTTAGGTTTAGGGTTAGTGTTAGGGTTAGGAGTAGGGTTAGGATTAGGGTTAGTTTTAGGGTTCGGGTTAGGGTTAGGGTAAGGGTAAGGGTTAGGGTTAGGATTAGGGTTAGGGTTAGGGTAAGGTAATGGTTAGGGTTAGGTTTAGGGTTAGGGTTAGGGTAAGGGTAAGGGTTAGGTTTAGGGTTAGGGGTTTGGGTTAGTGTTATGGTTGGTTAAGGGTTAGGGTTAGGGTTAGGGTTAGGATAAGGGTTAGGGTTAGAGTTAGGGTTAGGGTAGTAGTTAGTGTTAGGTTTAGGGTTAGGGTTAGGGTTAGGGTAAGGGTTAGGGTTACAGTTAGGGTTAGGGTAGGGGTTAAGGTAAGGGTAAGTGTTAGGGTTAGGTTTAGGGTTAGGATAAGGGTAAGGCTTAGGGTTAGGGTTAGGGTTAGTGTTTAGGGTTAGGGTTAGGGTTAGGGATAGGCGTTAGGGTGAGGGTTAGTGTTAGGGATAGGGTAAGGGTTAGGGTAAGGGGTTGGGTTAGTGTTAGGGTTGGTTAAGGGTTAGGGTTAGGGTTAGGGTTAGGATAAGGGTTAGGGTTTGTGTTAGGGTTAGGGTTACGGTAGGGGTTAGGGTTAGGGTTAGGGTTAGGGTTAGGGTTCTGGTAATTGTTAGGGTTAGGTTTAGGGTTAGGGTAAAGGTTAAGGTTAGGGTTAGGGTTAGGGCAAGGGTAAGGGTTAGGGATAGGGTTAGGGTTAGAGGTTAGGGTTAGTGTTAGGGTTGGTTAAGGGTTAGTGGTTAGGGTTAGGGTTAGGTTAAGTGTAAGGGTTAGGGTTATGGTTAGGATTAGGTTTAGGGTTAGGTTTAGGGTAAGGGTAAGGTTAAGGTTTAGGTTTAGTTTTAGGGATAGGGTAAGGGTAAGGGTAAGGGTTAGGGTTAGGGTTAGGTTTAGGGTTAGGTTTAGGGTTAGGGTGAGGGTAAGCTTTAGGGTTAGTGTTAGGGTAAGGGTAGGCTTAGAGTTAGGGTAAAGGTTAGAGTTAGTGTTAGGGTTAGGTTAAGGGTAAGGGTTAGAGTGAGGGTTAGGGTTAGGTTAGGGGTTATGGTAAGGGTAATTGTTAGGGTTAGGGTTACTGTTAGGGCAAGGGTAAGGGTTAGGGTTAGGGTTAGGGAAAGGGTAAGGTTTAGGGTTAGGGTTAGGGTTAGGTTTAGTGCTGGGTTTAGGGTTAGAGTTAGGGTAATGGTTAGGGTTAGGGTTAGGGTTAGGGTAAGTGTTAGGGTTAGCGTTCGGGTTAGGGTTACGGTAAGGGTTAGGGTTAGTGTTAGGTTTAGATTAAGGGTAAGGGTTAGGGTGAGGTTTAGGGTTACTGATAGGGCTAGGTTTAGGGTTAGGGTTAAGGTTAGGGTTAGGGTAAGTGTAAGGGTAAGGGTAAGGGTTAAGGTTAGGTTTAGGGTTAGGTTTAGGGTTAGGGTTAGAGTTAGGGTAAGGGTAAGGGTTAGGGTTAGGATTAGGGTTAGGGTAAGGTTTAGGGTTAGGTTTAGGGTTAGGTTTAGGGTTAGGGTTAGGGTTAGGTTTAGTTTAGGGGTTAAGGTTAGGGTTAGGATAAGGGTTAGGGTTAGGGTTAGGGTTAGGTTTAGGGTTAGGTTAGGGTTAGGGTTAGGGTTAGGTAAGGGTAAGTGTTAGGGTTTGGGTTAGGATTAGGGTAGCTTTAGCGTTAGGTAAGGCTAAGGGTTAGATTTAGGGTTACGGTTAGGGTTAAGGTAAGTGTAAGGATTAGGGTTAGGGTTACTGTTAGGTTTAGGGTAAGAGTTAGGGTTAGGTCTAAGTTAAGTGTAAAGTTTAGCGTTAGGGTTAGGGTTAGGGTTAGGGTAAGGGTAAGGGTTAGGGTTAGGGTTAGGGTTAGGTTTAGGGTTAGGGTAAAAGTAAGGGTTAGGGTTAGGGTTAGGGTTAGTGTTAGGATAAGGGTTAGGGTTAGGGTTACGGTTAGGGTATGGGTTAGGGTAAGAGTAAGTGTCAGGTTTAGGGATAGGGTTAGGATAAGGGTTAGAGTTAGGGTTAGGGTTAGGGTATGCTTTAGGGTAAGGGTAAGTGTCAGGGTTAGTGTTAGGGTTAGGATAAGGGTAAGGGTTAGGGTTAGGGTTAGGTTAAGTGTAAGGGTTAGGGTTATGGTTAGGATTAGGTTTAGGGTTAGGTTTAGGGTAAGGGTAAGGTTAAGGTTTAGGTTTAGGTTTAGGGATAGGGTTAGGGTAAGGGTAAGAGTTAGGGGTAGGGTTAGGTTTAGGGTTAGGTTTAGGGTTAGGGTGAGGGGAAGTTTTAGGATTAGGGTTAGGGTTAGGTTTATAGTTAGGGTCAGGGTTAGGTTAAGGGTAAGGTTTAGGGTGAGGGTTAGGTTTAGGGTTAGGGTCAGGGTAAGTGTTAGGGTTAGGGTTAGGGTTAGTTTTAGGGTAAGGGTTAGGGTTAGGGTTAGGGTTAGGGTAAGGTTTAGGGTTAGGGTTATGGTTAGGTTAAGGGGAAGTGTTAGGGTTAGGGTTAGAGTTATGATTATGGTAAGGGTTAGGGTTAGGGTTAGGGTTAGGGTTAATTTTAGGGTTAGGGTTATGGTTAGGGTAAGGGTAAGTGTTAGGGTTAGGATTAGGGTTAGGGTTAGGGTAAGGGTTAGGATTAGGGTTACGGTTACGGTTAGTGTAACGTATGTGTTAGGGTTAGGGTTAGGGTTAGGGTTAGGGTAAGGGTAAGGGTTAGGGTTAGGGTTAGTTTTAGGGTTATGGTTTGGGTAAGGGTAAGGGTTAGGGTTAGGCTTAGGGTAAGGTTTAGGGTTAGGATTAGGGTTAAGGTTAGGTTTAGTGTTAGGGTTACGTTTAGGTTTAGGGTTAGGGTAAGGGTAATGTTTAGGGTTAGTGTTAGGGTTAATGTAAGGGTAAGGGTTAGGTTTAGGGTTATGTTTAGAGTTAGGGTAAGGGTAAGGTTTAAGGTTAGGGTTAGGGTTAGGGTTTGGTTTAGTTTTAGGGTAATGGTAAGAGTTAGGGTTAGGGTTAGGTTTAGGGTAAGGGTTTGGGTTAGGGTTAGGGTTAGGTTAGGGGTTAGGGTAAGGGTAATTGTTAGGGTTAGGGTTAGGGTAGGACAAGGGTAAGGGTTAGGGTTAGGGTTAGGGTTAGGGTGTAGGTTAGATTAAGGGTTAGGGTTAGGGGTTAGGGTTAGGGTTAGGGTTAGGGTCAGGGTTAGGGTTAGGGTTAGGGGTTAGGGTTAGGATTAGGGTTAGGGTAAGGGTTAGGGTTAGGTTTATGGTTAGGGTCAGGGTAAGTGTTAGGGTTGGGGTTAGGGTTAGGGTTATGGTAGGGTTAGGGTTAGTGTTAGGGTTAGGGTAAGGGTTAGGGTTAGGGTTATGGTTAGGTTAAGGGTAAGTGTTAGGGTTAGGGTTAGGGTTAGGATTAGGGTAAATGTTAGGGTTAGGGTTAGGGTTAGGTTTAGGGTAAGTGTTAGGGTTAGGGTTAGGATTAGGGTTAGGGTTAGGTTTAGAGTTAGGGTAAGGGTTAGAGTTAGGGGTTAGAGATAGTGTTAGGGTTAGGTTAAGGGTTAGGGTTAGGGTAAGGGTAAGTGTTAGGGTTAGGTTTAGGGTAAGTGTTATGGTAATGGTTAGTGTTAGGGTTAGGTTTAGGTCTGGGCTTAAGGTTAGTCTTAGGTTTAGGAAAGGGTAAGTGTTAGGGTTAGGGTTAGGGTTAGTGTAAGGGTAAGGGTTAGGGTTAGGATTAGGGAAGGATTAGGGTCAAGGTTAGGGTAAGTGTTAGGTTTAGGGCTAGGGTTTGGGTAAGGGTAAGGGTTAGGGTTAGGTTTAGGGTTAGGGTTAGGGTTTAGGGTAAGGGTAAGGATTAGGGTTAGGGTTAGGTTAAGGGTTAGGGTTAGGGGTACGGTTAGGTTAAGGGTTAGGGTTAGGGTAGGGGTGAGGGTAAGTGTAAGTATTAGGGTTAGCGTTAGGGTTAGGATAAGGGTAAGGGTTAGGGTTAGGGTTAGAGTTAGGGGTTAGGGTTAGGGTTAGTGTTAGGGTTAGGGTAAGGGTTAGGGTTAGGGTTTGGGTTAGGGTAAATGTTAGGGTTAGGGTTAGGGTAAGGGTAAGGGTTAGGATTAAGTTTAGGGTTACGGTTAGGTTTAGGGTTAGGATTAGGTTTAGGGTAAGGGTAAAGATTAGGGTTATGATTAGGGTTAGGGTTAGAGTAAGGGTAAGTGTTAGGGTTAGGTTTAGGGTTAGGTATAGTGTTGGAGTTAAGGTTAGGGTTAGGGTAAGGGTTAGATTTAGGGTCAGGCTTAGGTTTAGGGTTAGGTTAAGGTTTAGGTAAGGGTTAGGGTTAGTGTTAGGGTAAGGGTATGTGTTAGTGTCAGGGTTAGGGTTAGGTTAGGGTTAGCGTTAGGGTAAGGGTAAGGGTTAGGATTAGGGTTAGGGTTAAAGTAAGGGTAAGGGTTAGGGTTAAGGTTAGGGTTAGGTTTAGGGTAAGAGTTAGGGTTAGGTTTAGGGTAAAGGTAAGGTTTAGGGTTATGGTTAGGGTTAGGTTTAGGTTAAGGATAAGGATTAGGGTTAGGGTTAGGATTAGCTTTAGGTTAAGGGTTAGGGTTCGGTTTAGGATAAGGGTAAGAGTAAGGTTTAGGTTTAGGGTTAGGGTTAGGGTAAGGGTAAGGGTTAGGGTTAGGGTTAGGTTTCGGGGAGGTTTAGGGTTAGGCTAAGGGTAAGTTTTAGGGTTAGGGTTAGGGTTAGGTTTATAGTTAGGGTTAGGGTTAGGTTAAGGGTAAAGGTTAGGGTGAGGGTTAGGTTTATGTTTAGGGTCAGGGTAAGTGTTAGGGTTAGGGTTAGGGTTAGGTTTAGGGTAAGGGTTAGCGTTAGGGTTAGGGTTAGGGTAAGGGTTAGGGTTAGGGTTATGGTTAGGTTAAGGGGAAGTGTTATGGTTAAGGTTAGAGTTATGATTATGGTAAGGGTTAGGGTTAGGGTTAGGGTTAGGGTTAATTTTAGGGTTAGGGTTATGGTTACGGTAAGGGTAAGTGTTAGGGTTAGGATTAGGGTTAGGGTTAGGGTAAGGGTTAGGATTAGGGTTACGGTTACGGTTAGTGTAACGTATGTGTTAGGGTTAGGGTTAGGGTTAGGATTAGGGTTTGCGTTAGAGTTAGGGGTTAGGGTGAGGGTTAGGATTAGGGTTATGGTTAGGTTTAGGGTAAGGGTTAGGGTTAGGGGTTTGGGTTAGTGTTAGGGTTGGTTAAGGGTTAGGGTTAGCGTTAGGGTTAGGGTTAGGATAAGGGTTAGAGTTAGGGTTAGGTTAAGGTTTAGGGTTAGGGTTAGGGTAAGTGTTCGGGTTAGGGTTAGGGTTATGGTTAGGTTAAGGGTAAGTGTTAGGGTTAGGGTAAGAGTTAGGGTTAGGGTTAAGGTTAGGGTTAGGGTTAGGGTAAGGTCAAGGGTTAGGGTTAAGGTTAGTGTTAAGGTTAGGTTTAGGGTTAGGGTTAGGGTTAGGGTAATGGTAAGGGTTAATGTTAGGATTAGAGTTAGGTTTAGGGTAAGGGTTAGGGTTAGGGTAAGGGTAAGGGTTAGGGTTAGTGTTAGGGTTAGGGTACGGGTAAGGGTTAGGGTTAGGGTTAGGTTTAGGGTAAGGGTAAGTGTTAGTGTTAGGTTTAGGTTTAGGGTTAGGGTTAGGGTAAGGGTAAGGTTTAGGGTTAAGTTTAGGGTTAAGGTTAGGTTTAGGGTTAGGGTTAGGTTTAGGGTAAACGTAAGGTTTAGGTATAGGATTAGGGTTAGGTTTCGGGTAAGGGTTCGGGTTAGGGTTAGGGTTTGGTTTAGGGTTAGGGTTAGGGTAACTTTAAGTGTTAGGGTTAGGGTTAGGGTTAGGTTTAGTGTTGGAGTTAAGGTTTGGGTTAGGGTAAGGTTTAGGTTTAGGGTTAGGATTAGGGTTAGGTTTAACGTTAGGGTTAGTTTTAGGTTTAAGATAAGGATAAGGGTTAGGGTTAGGTTTAGGGTTAGGTTTTGCTTAAGGGTTATGGTTAGGTTGAGGCTAAGAGTAACGCTTAGGTTAGTGTTAGGGATAGGGTTAGGTTAAGGATAAGGGTTAGGGTTAGGTTTAGGAATAGTTTTAGGGTAAGGGTTAGGCTTAGGTTGAGTGCAATGGTAAGGGTAAGGTTTAGGGTTAGGGTTAGGGTTAAGGTAAGGATTAGGTTTAGGGTTAGGTTTAGGGTAAGGGTAAGGTTTAAGGTTAGGGTTAGGGTTAGGGTTAAGTTTAGGGTTAGGATTAGGGTTAGGGTAAGAATTAGGGTTAGGTTAAGGTTATGGTTAGGGTTAGGTTTAGGGTTAGGGTTAGGGTAAGGTTTAGGGTTAGGATTAGGGTTAGCATTAAGGTTAGGGTTAGGGTTAGGTTAGGGTAAGGGTTAGGGTTAGGGTTAGGGGTTACGATTAGGGTTAGTTTTAGGTTTTGGGTTAGGGTAAGGGTAAGTGTTAGGGTTAGGGATAGGTTTAGGGTTAGGGTTAGCTTTAGGGTTAGGGTTAGGGTAAGGGTAAGGGTAAGGAATAGGGTTAGATTTAGGGTTAAAGATAGGGTTAGTGTAAGGGTAAGGGTAAGGGTTAGGTTTAGTGTTAGGTTTAGGGTTAGTTTTAGGGTTAGGGTAAAGTTAAGGGTTAGGGTTAGGTTTAGGGTAAGGGTAAGGTTTAAGGTTAGGGTTAGGGTTAGGGTTAAGTTTAGGGTTAGGGTTAGGGTAAGAATTAGGGTTAGGGTTAGGTTAAGGTTATGGTTAAGGTTAGGTTTAGGGTTAGGGTTAGGGGAAGGGGAAGGGTTAGGGTTACGGTTAGGGTTTGGGTAAGGATTAGGGTAAGGCTTAGGGTTAGGGTAAGGTTTAGGGTTAGGATTAGGGTTAGCATTAAGGTTAGGGTTAGGGTTAGGTAAGGGTAAGGGTTAGGGTTAGGGTTAGGGGTTACGATTAGGGTTAGGTTTAGGTTTTGGTTTAGGGTAAGGGTAAGTGTTAGGGTTAGGGATAGGGTTGGGGTTAGCGTTAGCTTTAGGGTTAGGTTAGGGTAAGGGTAAGGGTAAGGGATAGGGTTAGGGTTAGCGTTAGCTTTAGGGTTAGGGTTAGGGTAAGGGTAAGGGTAAGGAATAGGGTTAGGTTTAGGGTTAAGGATAGGGTTATTGTAAGGGTAAGGGTAAGGGTTAGGTTTAGTGTTAGGTTTAGGGTTAGTTTTAGTCTTAGGGTAAAGGTAAGGGTTAGGGTTAGGCTTAGGGTAAGGTAAGGTTTAAGGTTAGGGTTAGGTTTAGGGTTAAGTTTAGGGTTAGGGTTAGGGTTAGGGTAAGAATTAGGGTTAGGGTTAGGTTAAGGTTATGGTTAGGGTTAGGTTTAGGGTTAGGGTTAGGGGAAGGGTAAGGGTTAGGGTTACGGTTAGGGTTTGGGTAAGGATTAGGGTTTGGGTTAGGGTTAGGGTAAGGTTTAGGGTTAGGATTAGGGTTAGCATTAAGGTTAGGGTTAGGGTTAGGTAAGGGTAAGGGTTAGGGTTAGGGTTAGGGGTTACGATTAGGATTAGGTTTAGGTTTTGGGTTAGGGTAAGGGTAAGTGTTAGGGTTAGGGATAGGGTTAGGGTTAGCGTTAGCTTTAGGGTTAGGGTTAGGGTAAGGGTAAGGGTAAGGAATAGGGTTAGGTTTAGGGTTAAGGATAGGGTTAGTGTAAGGTTAAGGGTAAGGGTTAGGTTTAGTGTTAGGTTTAGGGTTAGTTTTAGGGTTAGGGTAAAGGTAAGGGTTAGGGTTAGGGTTAGGATAAGCGTAAGGGTTAGGGTTAGGGTTAGAGTTAGTGTTAGCGGTTAGGGTTAGGTTTAGGGTTAGAATTAGGGTTAGGTGTTAGGTTTAGTGTTAGTGTTAGTGTTAGGGTTAGGGTTAGGGTTAGGGTTAGGGGTTAGGTTTAGGGTTAGGGTTAGGGTAAGGTTATGGGTTAGTGTTAGAGTTAGGGTTAGGGGTAGGGTTAAGGATAGGGTTAGTGTTAGGTTAAGGGTAAGTGTTAGGTTTAGGGTTAGGGTTAGGTTTAGGTTTAGGGTTAGGGTAATGGTAAGAGTTAGGGATAGGGATAGGTTTAGGGTAAAGGTTAGGGTTAGGGTTAGGGTTAGGTTAGGGGTTAGGGTAAGGGTAATTGTTAGGGTTAGGGTTAGGGTAGGACAAGGGTAAGGGTTAGGGTTGGGGTTAGGGTTAGGGTGTAGGGTTAGGGTAAGGGTTAGGGTTAGGGGTTAGGGTTAGGATTAGGGTTAGGGTAAGGGTTAGGGTTAGGTTTAGGGTTAGGTTTATTGTTAGGGTTTGGTAAGGGTAAGGTTTAGGGTTAGGGTTAGGTTTATGTTTAGTTTAGGGGTTAAGGTTAGGGTTAGGATAAGAGTTAGGGTTAGGGTTAGGTTTAGGGTTAGGGTTAGGGTTAGGTTAGGGTTAGGGTTAGGGTTAGGGTAAGGGTATGTGTTAGGGTTAGGTTTAGGGTTAGGGTTAGGGTAGCTTTAGCGTTAGGTAAGGGTAAGGGTTAGTTTTAGGGTTACGGTTAGGGTTAAAGTAAGGGTAAGGGTTAGGGTTAGGGTTAGGGTTAGGGTAAGGGTTAGAGTTAGGGTTAGGGTTACGTTTAGGATTAGGGTTAGGGTTAGGGTAAGGGTTAGGGTTAGGGTTAGGGTTAGGGTTAATGTTAGGGTTAGGGTAAGGGTTAGGGTTAGGGTAAGGGTAAGGGTTAGGGTTAGGGTTAGGGTTAGCGTTAATGTTAGGGTTAGGGGATAGTGTTAGGGTTAGGGTTAGGGTAAGGGTTAGGGTTAGGGTTAGGGTTAGGGTTAGTGTTAGTGTTAGGTTAGGGTTAGGGTTTTGGCTCAGGAAAGGGTTAGGGTTAGGGTTAGGGTTGGCGTTAAGTTTAGGGTTAGGGTTAGGATGAGAGTAAGGTTTAGGGTTGGGGTTAGGGTTAGGGTTAGGTTTAGCGTTAATGTTAGGGTTAGGGGATAGTGTTAGTGTTAGGGTTAGGGTAAGGGTTAGAGTTAGGGTTAGTGTTAGGTTTAGGATTAGGGTTAGGGTTAGGGTAAGGGTAAGGGTTAGTGTTAAGGTTAGGGTTAGGGGTAGGGTTAGGGTTAGGGTAAGGTTTAGGGATAGGGTTAGTGTTAGGGTCACTGTAAGGTTAAGGGTTAGGGTTAGGTTTAGGGTTAGGGTTAGGGTTAGTGTTAGGGTAAGTGTAAGGGTTATGTTTAAGGTTACGATTAGGGTTAGGTTTAGGGATAGGGTTAGGGTAATGTTAAGGGTTAGGTTTAGGGTGAGGTTTAGGTTTAGTGTTGGGGTTAAGGTTAGGGTTAGGGTAAGGGTTAGGGTTAGGATTAGGTTAGGTTTAGGTTGAGGTTAGGGTTGGGGTTAGGGTTTACTTAAGGGTATGTGTTAGGGTTAGGGTTAGGGTTAGGGTTAAGTTTAACGTGAGAGTAACGGTAAGGGTTAGGTTTAGGTTTAGGGTTAAGGTAAGTGTAAGGGTTAGGGTTAGGGTTAGGGTTAATGTAAGGGTAAGGGTTAGGGTTAGGGTTAGTGTTAGGTTAGGGTTAGGGTTAATGTTAGGGTTAAGTTAGGGTTAGGGTTAGGGTTAATGTTAGGGTTAGGGGATATGTTTAGGGTTAGGGTTAGGGTAAGGGTAAGTTTTAGGGTTAAGGTTAGGTTTAGGGGTAGGGTTAGGGTTAGGGGATAGGGTTAGGGTTAGGGTTAGGGTTAGGGTTAATGTTAGGGTTAGTGTTAGGGTTAGGGTGAGGGTTAATGTTAGGGTTAGGGGATATGGTTAGGGTTAGGGTTAGTGTTAGGGTAAGGGTAAGGGTTAGGGTTAGGTTTAGGGTTAGGGTTAATGTTAGGGTTTGGGGATAGTGTTATGTTTAGGGTTAGGGTAAGGGTTAGAGTTAGGGTAAGGGTTAGGGTTAGTGTTAGTGTTCGGTTAGGGTTAGGGTTTTGGCTCAGGAAAGGGTTAGGGTTAGGGTTAGGGTTAGGTTTGGGGGTAAGGTTAGGGTTAGGGTTAGGATAAGGGTAAGGTTTAGGGTTGGGGTTAGGGTTAGGGTTAGGTTTAGGGTTAGGGTAAGGGTTAGAGTAAGGGTTAGGGTTAGTGTTAGGGTTAGGGTTAGTGTAAGGGTTAGGTTTAGGTTTAGGGTTAGGGTTAGGTTAAGGGTTAGGGTTCGGGATAGGGTTAGGTTAAGGGTAAGTCTGAAGGTTAGGGTAAGGGTTAGGGTTAGTTTTGGGTTTAGGATTAGGGTTAGGGTTAGGGTAAGGGTTAGGGATAGAGTTAGGTTTAGGGTTAGGGTTAGGGTTAGGATAAGGGTAAGGGTTAGGGTAACGGTTAGGGTTAGGTTTAGGAGTTAGGGTTAGGGTTAGGATTAATGTTAGGGGTTAGTGTTAGGGTTAGGGTTAGGGTTAGAGTTAGGGTTAGGGTTAGGTTAAGGTTAAGGGTTAGGGTGAGTGTTAGTGTTAGGGTTAGGGTCAGGGTAAATGTTAAGGTTAGGGGTTAGGGTTAGGGTTAGTGTAAGTGTTACGTTTAGGGTTAGAGTTAGGTTTAGGGTAAGGGTAAGGGTTAGGGTTAGGGTTAGGTTTAGGGTTAGGGTTAGGGTAAGGGTAAGGGTTAGTGTTAGGTTTAGGGTAAGGGTTAGGTTTAGGGTTAGGGTTAGGGTTAGATTTAGGGTTACAGTAGGGTTAAGGTTAGGGTTAGGGTTAGGGTTATGGTTAGGTTTAGTGTTAGGGTAAGGGTAAGGGTAAGGGTTAGGGTTAGGGTTAGGTTTCATGTAAGGGTAATGGTTAGGTTTATGGTTAGGGTTAGGGTTAGGGTAAGGGTAAGGGTTAAGGTTAGGGTTAGGGTTAGGGTTTGGTTTAGGGTTAGGGTAATGGTAAGAGTTAGGGTTAGGGTTAGGTTTAGGGTACGGGTTAGGGTTAGGGTTAGGGTTATGTTAGGGGTTAGGGTAAGGGTAATTGTTAGGTTTAGGGTTACTGTTAGGACAAGGGTAAGGGTTAGGGTTAGGGTTAGGGTTAGGGTGTTGGGTTAGAGTAAGGATTAGGGTTAGGGGTTAGGGTTAGGGTTAGGGTAACGGTTAGGGTTAGGGTTAGGGTTAGGGTTAGAGTTATGGTTAGGGTTAGGTTAAGGATAAGGGTTAGGGTGAGGGTTGGGTTAGGGTTAGGGTCAGGGTAAGGGATAAGGTTTGGGGTTAGGGTTAGGGTTAGTGTAAGTGTTAAGGTTAGGGTTAGAGTTAGGTTTATGGTAAGGGTAAGAGTTAGAGTTAGGGTTAGTTTTAGGGTTAGGGTTAGGGTAAGGGTAAGGGTTAGGGTTAGGTTTAGGGTAAGGTTTAGGGTTAGGGTTAGGGTTAGGTTTAGGGTTAGGGTTAGGGTTAAGGTTAGGGTTAGGGTTAGGGTTATGGTTAGGTTTAGGTTTAGGGTTAGGGTTAGGGTAAGGGTAAGGGTTAAGTTTAGGGTTAGGGTTAGGGTTTGGTTTAGGGTTAGGGTAATGGTAAGAGTTAGGGTTAGGGTTAGGTTTAGGGTAAGGGTTAGGGTTAGGGTTAGGGTTAGGTTAGGGGTTAGGGTAAGGGTAATTGTTAGGGTTAGTGTTACTGTTAGGACAAGGGTAAGGGTTAGGATTCGGGTTAGGGTAAGGGTAATTTTAGGGTTAGGGTTAGGGTTACGTTTAGTGCTGGGGTTAGGGTTAGAGTTAGGGTAATGGTTAGGGTTAGGGTTAGGGTTAGGGTAAGTGTTAGATTTAGCGTTCGGGTTAGGGTTACGGTAAGGGTTAGGGTTAGTGTTAGGGTTAGATTAAGGGTAAGGGTTAGGGTGAGGTTTAGAGTTAGGTTTAGGGTTAGTGTTAGGGCTAGCTTTAGGGTTAGGGTTAGGTTTAGGGTTAGGGTAAGGGTAAGGGTTAATGTTAGGGTTAGGGTTAGGTTTAGGGTTAGGGTTACAGTTAGAGTAAGGGAAAGGGTTAGGGTTAGGATTAGGGTTAGGGTAAGGTTGAGGGTTTGGTTTAGGGTTAGGTTTTGGGTTAGGGTTGGGTAAGGGTAAGGTTTAGGGTTAGGGTTAGGGTTAGGTTTAGTTTAGGGGTTAAGGTTAGTGTTAGGATAAGGGTTAGGGTTAGGGTTAAGGTTAGGTTTAGGGTTAGGTTTAGGGTTAGGTTAGGGTTAGGGTTAGGGTTAGGGTAAGGGTAAGTGTTAGGGTTAGGGTTAGGGTTAGGGTAGCTTTAGCGTTAGGTAAGGGTAAGGGTTAGATTTAGGGTTACGGTTAGGGTTAAGGTAAGTGTAAGGATTAGGGTTAGGGTTACTCTTAGGTTTAGGGTAAGAGTTAGGGTTAGGTTTAAGGTAAGTGTAAAGTTTAGCGTTAGGGTTAGGGTTAGGGTTAGGGTAAGGGTAAGGGTTAGGGTTGGGGTTAGGATTAGGGTTAGGTTTAGGGTTAGGGTAAAAGTAAGGGTTAGGGTTAGGGTTAGGGATAGGGTTAGGATAAGGGTTAGGGTTAGGGCTACGGTTAGGGTATGGGTTAGGGTAAGAGTAAGTGTCAGGTTTAGGGATAGGGTTAGGATAAGGGTTAGAGTTAGGGTTAGGGTTAGGGTATGGGTTAGGGTAAGGGTAAGTGTCAGGGTTAGTGTTAGGGTTAGGATAAGGGTAAGGGTTAGGGTTAGGGTTAGAGTTAGGGTTAGCGGTTAGGGTTAGGTTTAGGTTTAGAATTAGGGTTAGGGGTTAGGTTTAGGGTTAGTGTTAGCGTTAGGATTAGGGTTAGTTTTAGGTTTCGCGTTAGGGTTAGGGTAAGGGTAATGGTTAGGGTTAGGATTAGGGTTAGGGTTAGGGTAAGGTAATGGTTATGGTTAGGGTTAGGGTTAGGGTTAGGGTAAGGGTAAGGGTTAGGTTTAGGGTTAGGGGTTTGGGTTAGGGTTATGGTTGGTTAAGGGTTAGGGTTAGGGTTAGGGTTAGGATAAGGGTTAGGGTTAGAGTTAGGGTTAGGGTAGTAGTTAGTGTTAGGTTTAGGGTTAGGGTTAGGGTTAGGGTAAGGGTTAGGGTTACAGTTAGGGTTAGGTTAGGGGTTAAGGTAAGGGTAAGTGTTAGGGTTAGGTTTAGGGTTAGGATAAGTGTAAGGGTTAGGGTTAGGGTTAGGGTTAGGGTTAGGGTTTAGGGTTAGGGTTAGGGCTAGGGATAGGCGTTAGGGTGAGGGTTAGGGTGAGGGTTAGTGTTAGTGATAGGGTAAGGGTTAGGGTAAGGGGTTGGGTTAGCGTTAGTGTTGCTTAAGTGTTAGGGTTAGGGTTAGGGTTAGGATAAGGGTTAGGGTTTGTGTTAGGGTTAGGGTTAGGGTAGGGGTTAGGGTTAGGGTTAGGGTTAGGGTTCTGGTAAGTGTTAGCGTTAGGGTTAGGGTTAGGGTTAGTGTAAAGTTTAAGGTTAGGGTTAGGGTTAGGGCAAGGGTAAGGGTTAGTGTTAAGGTTAGGGTTACGGTTAGGTTTAGGGTTAGAGTAAGGGTAAGGGTTACGGTTACGGTTAGGGTTTGGGTAAGGATTAGGGTTAGAGTAAGGTTTAGCGTTAGGGTTAGGGTTCGCATTAAGGTTAGGGTTAGGGTTAGTATAAGGGTAAGTGTTATGGTTAGGGTTAGGGTTAGGGGTTACGGTTAGGGTTATGTTTAGGTTTTGGGTTAGTGTAAGGGTAAGGGTTAGGGTTAGGGATAGGGTTAGGATTAGCGTTAGGTTTAGGGTTAGGGTTAGGGTAAGTGTAATGGTTAGGGTTAGCATTAGGGTTAGGGTTAGGGTAAGGTAATGGTTAGGGTTAGGTTTAGGGTTAGGGTTAGGGTAAGGGTAAGTGTTACGTTTAGGGTTAGGGGTTTGGGTTAGGGTTATGGTTTGTTAAGGGTTAGGGTTAGGGTTAGGGTTAGGATAAGGGTTAGGGTTAGAGTTAGGGTTAGGGTAGTAGTTAGTGTTAGGTTTAGGGTTAGGGTTAGGGTTAGGGTAAGGGTTAGGGTTACAGTTAGGGTTAGGGTAGGGGTTAAGGTAAGGGTAAGTGTTAGGGTTAGGTTTAGGGTTAGGATAAGTGTAAGGGTTAGGGTTAGGGTTAGGGTTAGGGTTAGGGTTTAGGGTTAGGGTTAGGGCTAGGGATAGGCGTTAGGGTGAGGGTTAGGGTGAGGGTTAGTGTTAGGGATAGGGTAAGGGTTAGGGTAAGGGGTTGGGTTAGCGTTAGGGTTGGTTAACTGTTAGGGTTAGGGTTAGGGTTAGGATAAGGGTTAGGGTTTGTGTTAGGGTTAGGGTTAGGGTAGGGGTTAGGGTTAGTGGAAAGTTTAAGGTTAGGGTTAGGGTTAGGGCAAGGGTAAGGGTTAGTGTTAAGGTTAGGGTTAGGGTTAGGGTTACGGTTAGGTTTTGGGTTAGAGTAAGGGTAAGGGTTACGGTTACGGTTAGGGTTTGGGTAAGGATTAGGGTTAGAGTAAGGTTTAGTGTTAGGGTTAGGGTTCGCATTAAGGTTAGGGTTAGGGTTAGGATAAGGGTAAGTGTTATGGTTAGGGTTAGGGTTAGGGGTTACGGTTAGGGTTATGTTTAGGTTTTGGGTTAGTGTAAGGGTAAGGGTTAGGGTTAGGGATAGGGTTAGGGTTAGCGTTAGGATTAGGGTTAGGGTTAGGGTAAGGGTAAGGTTTAGGGTTAGGGTTAGGGTTAAGGATAGGGTTAGTGTTAGGGTAAGGGTAAGGGTTAGGTTTCGGGTTAGGGTTAGGGTTAGGTTTAGGGTTTGGGTTAGGGTTAGGATAAGGGTTAGGGTTAGGTTTAGGGTTAGTGTTACGGTTAGGGTTAGGGTTAGGGTAAGGGTAAGGGTTAGGGTTAGGGTTAGGTTAGGGTTAGGGTACGAGTAAGGTTTAGGGATAGGTTTAGTGTTAGGGTTAGGTTAAGGGTTAGGGTTAACTTTAGGGTTAGGGTTAGGGTTATGTGCAGGTTAGGGTTAGGGTTAGGGAAAGGATAAGGGTTAGGGTTAAGGTTAGGTTTAGGGTTATGTTTAGGGTTAATGTGAGGCTTAGAGTTAGGGTAAGGGTAAGGGTTAGGGTTAGGTTTAGGGTTAGGCTTAGGGTAAGGGTAAGGGTTAGGGTTAGGGTTAGGGTTAGGGGTTAGGGTGAGGGTTAGGTTTAGGGTTAGGGTTAGGGTAAGGCTTAGGGTTAGGGGTTAGATTTAGTGTTAGGGTTAGGTTAAGGCTTAGGGATAGGGTTAGGGTTAGGGTTAGGATAAGGGTTAGGGTTAGGGTTAGGGTTAGGGTAAGGTTTAGGGTTAGGGTTAGGGTTAGGGTAAGGGTTAGGGATAGTGTTAGGGTTAGGGTTACGGTAAGGGTAAGGGTTAGTGTTAGGTTTAGGGTTAGGGTTAGGGTTAGGGTTAGGGTAAGTGTAAGGGTTATGTTTAAGGTTACGGTTAGGGTTAGGTTTAGGGATAGAGTTAGGGTTAGGGTAAGGGTAAAGGTTAGTGTTAGGTTTAGGGTTAGGGTAAGGGTAGGGTTAGGGTTAGTGTTAGGTTTAGGGTTAGGGTTTGGGTAACGGTAAGGGTTAGGTTTAGGGTGAGGTTTAGGTTTAGTGTTGGGGTTAAGGTTAGGGTTAGGGTAAGGGTTTGGGTTAGGATTATGTTAGGTTTAGGTTGAGGTTAGGGTTGGGGTTAGGGTTTACTTAAGGGTATGTGTTAGGGATAGGGTTAGGTTTAGGGTTAAGTTTAGCTTTAGGGTAAGGGTAAGGGTTAGGTTTAGGGTTAAGGTTAAGGTAAGTGTAAGGGTTAGGGTTAGGGTTAGGGTTAATGTAAGGGTAAGGGTTAGGATTAGGGTTAGTGTTAGGTTAGGGTTAGGGTTAATGTTAGGGTTAAGGTTAGGGTTATTGTTAGGGTTAATGTTAGGGTTAGGGGATAGGGTTAGTGTTAGGGTTAGGGTTAGGGTTAGGGTTAATGTTAGGGTTAGTGTTAGGGTTAGGTTGAGGGTTAATGTTAGGGTTAGGGGATAGTGTTAGGGTTAGTGTTAGGGTAAGGGTTAGGGTTAGGGTTAGGGTTAGGGTTAGTGTTAGTGTTAGGTTAGGGTTAGGGTTTTGGCTCAGGAAAGGGTTAGGGTTAGGGTTAGGGTTGGGGTTAAGTTTAGGGTTAGGGTTAGGATAAGAGTAAGGTTTAGGGTTGGGGTTAGGGTTAGGGTTAGGTTTAGGGTTAGGGTAAGGGTTAGAGTTAGGGTTAGGTTTAGGTTTAGGATTAGGGTTATGGTTAGGGTAAGGGTAAGGGTTAGTGTTAAGGTTAGGGTTAGGGGTAGGGTTAGGGTTAGGGTAAGGTTTAGGGATAGAGTTAGGGTTAGGGTTACGGTAAGGGTAAGGGTTAGGGTTAGGTTTAGGTTTAGGGTTAGGGTAAGTGTAAGGGTTATGTTTAAGGTTACGGTTAGGGTTAGGTTTAGGGATAGAGTTAGGGTTAGGGTAAGGGTAAGGGTTAGTGTTAGGTTTAGGGTTAGGGTTAGGGTAAGGGTAGGGTTAGGGTTAGAGTTAGGTTTAGGGTTAGGGTTAGGGTAAGGGTAAGGTTAGGTTTAGGGTGAGGTTTAGGTTTAGTGTTGGGGTTAAGGTTAGGGTTAGTGTAAGGGTTAGGGTTAGGATTAGGTTAGGTTTAGGTTGAGGTTAGGGTTGGGATTAGGGTTTACTTAAGAGTATGTGTTAGGGTTAGGGTTAGGTTTAGGGTTAAGTTTAGCGTTAGAGTAAGGGTAAGGGTTAGGTTTAGGTTTAGGGTTAAGGTAAGTGTAAGGGTTAGGGTTAGGGTTAGGGTTAATGTAAGGGTAAGGGTTAGGGTTAGGGTTAGTGTTAGGTTAGGGTTAGGGTTAATGTTAGGGTTAAGGTTAGGGTTATTGTTAGGGTTAATGTTAGGGTTAGGGGATATGGTTAGGGTTAGGGTTAGGGTTAGGGTAAGCGTAAGATTTAGGGTTAAGTTTAGGTTTAGGGGTAGGGTTAGGGTTAGGGGATAGGGTTAGGGTTAATGTTAGGGTTAGTGTTAGGGTTAGGGTGAGGGTTAATGTTAGGGTTAGGGGATATGGTTAGGGTTAGGGTTAGGGTTAGGGTAAGGGTAAGGGTTAGGGTTAGGTTGAGGGTTAATGTTAGGGTTAGGGGATAGTGTTAGGGTTAGGGTTAAGGTAAGGGTTAGGGTTAGGGTAAGGGTTAGGGTTAGTGTTAGGGTTAGGGTTTTGGCTCAGGAAAGGGTTAGGGTTAGGGTTAGGGTTGGGGTTAAGGTTAGGGTTAGGGTTAGGATAAGAGTAAGGTTTAGGGTTGGGTTTAGGGTTAGTGTTAGGGTTAGGGTTAGGGTAAGGGTTAGGGTTAGGGTAAGGGTTAGGGTTAGGGTTAGGGTTAGGGTTTTGGCTCAGGAAAGGGTTAGGGTTAGGGTTAGGGTTGGGGTTAAGGTTAGGGTTAGGGTTAGGATAAGAGTAAGGTTTAGGGTTGGGTTTAGGGTTAGTGTTAGGTTTAGGGTTAGGGTAAGGGTTAGAGTTAGGGTTAGGGTTAGGTTTAGGATTAGGGTTAAGGTTAGGGTTAGGGTTAGGGTTAGGGTTAGGGTAAGGGAAGGTTTAGGGTTAAGGTTACGGTTAGGGGTAGGGTAAGGGTTAGGGGAAAGGGTTAGTGTTAGGGTTAGGGTTGGGGTTAGGGTTAATGTTAGGGTTAGTGTTAGGGTTAGGTTGAGGGTTAATGTTAGGGATAGGGGATATGGTTAGGGTTAGGGTTAGGGTTAGGGTAAGTGTAAGGGTTAGGGTTAGGGTTAGGGTTAATGTTAGGGTTAGGGGATAGTGTTAGGGTTAGGGTTAGGGTAAGGGTAAGGGTTAGTGTTAAGGTTAGGGTTAGGGGTAGGGTTACGGTTACGGTAAGGGTAAGGGTTAACGTTCGGTTTAGGGTTAGGGTTAGGGTTAGGGTTAGGGTTAAGGTTAGGTTAAGGGTAAGGTTTAGGGTTAGGGTTAGGGTTAGGGTTAGGGTTAGGGTTAATGTTAGGGTTAGTGTTAGGGTTAGGTTGAGGGTTAATGTTAGGGTTAGGGGATAGTGTTAGGGTTAGTGTTAGGGTAAGGGTTAGGGTTAGGGTTAGGGTTAGGGTTAGTGTTAGTGTTAGGTTAGGGTTAGGGTTTTGGCTCAGGAAAGGGTTAGGGTTAGGGTTAGGGTTGGGGTTAAGGTTAGGGTTAGGGTTAGGATAAGAGTAAGGTTTAGGGTTGGGGTTAGGGTTAGGGTTAGGTTTAGGGTTAGGGTAAGGGTTAGAGTTAGGGTTAGGTTTAGGTTTAGGATTAGGGTTATGGTTAGGGTAAGGGTAAGGGTTAGTGTTAAGGTTAGGGTTAGGGGTAGGGTTAGGGTTAGGGTAAGGTTTAGGGATAGAGTTAGGGTTAGGGTTACGGTAAGGGTAAGGGTTAGGGTTAGGTTTAGGTTTAGGGTTAGGGTAAGTGTAAGGGTTATGTTTAAGGTTACGGTTAGGGTTAGGTTTAGGGATAGAGTTAGGGTTAGGGTAAGGGTAAGGGTTAGTGTTAGGTTTAGGGTTAGGGTTAGGGTAAGGGTAGGGTTAGGGTTAGAGTTAGGTTTAGGGTTAGGGTTAGGGTAAGGGTAAGGTTAGGTTTAGGGTGAGGTTTAGATTTAGTGTTGGGGTTAAGGTTAGGGTTAGTGTAAGGGTTAGGGTTAGGATTAGGTTAGGTTTAGGTTGAGGTTAGGGTTGGGGTTAGGGTTTACTTAAGAGTATGTGTTAGGGTTAGGGTTAGGTTTAGGGTTAAGTTTAGCGTTAGAGTAAGGGTAAGGGTTAGGTTTAGGTTTAGGGTTAAGGTAAGTGTAAGGGTTAGGGTTAGGGTTAGGGTTAATGTAAGGGTAAGGGTTAGGGTTAGGGTTAGTGTTAGGTTAGGGTTAGGGTTAATGTTAGGGTTAAGGTTAGGGTTATTGTTAGGGTTAATGTTAGGGTTAGGGGATATGGTTAGGGTTAGGGTTAGGGTTAGGGTAAGCGTAAGATTTAGGGTTAAGTTTAGGTTTAGGGGTAGGGTTAGGGTTAGGGGATAGGGTTAGGGTTAATGTTAGGGTTAGTGTTAGGGTTAGGGTGAGGGTTAATGTTAGGGTTAGGGGATATGGTTAGGGTTAGGGTTAGGGTTAGGGTAAGGGTAAGGGTTAGGGTTAGGTTGAGGGTTAATGTTAGGGTTAGGGGATAGTGTTAGGGTTAGGGTTAGGGTAAGGGTTAGGGTTAGGGTAAGGGTTAGGGTTAGTGTTAGGGTTAGGGTTTTGGCTCAGGAAAGGGTTAGGGTTAGGGTTAGGGTTGGGGTTAAGGTTAGGGTTAGGGTTAGGATAAGAGTAAGGTTTAGGGTTGGGTTTAGGGTTAGTGTTAGGTTTAGGGTTAGGGTAAGGGTTAGAGTTAGGGTTAGGGTTAGGTTTAGGATTAGGGTTAAGGTTAGGGTTAGGGTTAGGGTTAGGGTTAGGGTAAGGGAAGGTTTAGGGTTAAGGTTACGGTTAGGGGTAGGGTAAGGGTTAGGGGAAAGGGTTAGTGTTAGGGTTAGGGTTGGGGTTAGGGTTAATGTTAGGGTTAGTGTTAGGGTTAGGTTGAGGGTTAATGTTAGGGATAGGGGATATGGTTAGGGTTAGGGTTAGGGTTAGGGTAAGTGTAAGGGTTAGGGTTAGGGTTAGGGTTAATGTTAGGGTTAGGGGATAGTGTTAGGGTTAGGGTTAGGGTAAGGGTAAGGGTTAGTGTTAAGGTTAGGGTTAGGGGTAGGGTTACGGTTACGGTAAGGGTAAGGGTTAACGTTCGGTTTAGGGTTAGGGTTAGGGTTAGGGTTAGGGTTAAGGTTAGGTTAAGGGTAAGGTTTAGGGTTAGGGTTAGGGTTAGGATTAGGGTCAGGGTAAGGGTTACGGTTAGGGGTTAGGGTTAGAGTAAGGGTTAGGGTTAGTGTAAGGGTTAGGTTTAGGTTTAGGTTTAGGGTTAGGGTTAGGTTAAGGGTTAGGGTTAGGGTTAGGGTTAGGTTAAGGGTAAGTCTGAAGGTTAGGGTAAGGGTTAGGGTTAGTTTTAGGTTTAGGATTAGGGTTAGGGTTAGGGTAAGTGTTAGGGATAGGGTTAGGTTTAGGTTTAGGGTTAGGGTTAGGATAAGGGTAAGGATTAGGGTTACGGTTAGGGTTAGGGTTAGGAGTTAGGGTTAGGGTTAGGATTAGCGTTTGGGGTTAGTGTTAGGGTTAGGGTTAGGGTTAGGATTAGGGTAAGGGTTAGAGTTAGGGTTAGCGTTAGGGTAAGGGTAAGGGTTAGGATTAGGGTTACGGTTAAGGTAAGGGTAAGGGTTAGGTTTAGGGTTTGGTTTAGGTTTAGGGTAAGGGTTAGGGTTAGGTTTATGTTAAGGGTAAGTTTTAGGGTTAGGTTTAGGGTTAGGGTTAGGTTAAGGGTAAGGGTTAGGGTTATGGATAGGATTAGGTTTAGGGTAAGGGTTAGGGTTAGATTTAGGGTAAGGGTAAGGGTAAGGTTTAGGGTTAGGGTTAGGGATAGGGTTAAGGTAAGGGTAAGGGTTAGGGTTATGGTTAGGTTTAGGGTTACGTGTAGAGTTAGGGTGAGGGTAAGGTTTAGGGTTAGGGTTAGGGTAAGGGTTAGGGTTAGGGTTAAGGTTAGAGTTAGGGTTAGGGTTAGGTTAAGGGTAAGGTTTAGGGTGAGGGTTAGGGTTAGGGTTAGGGTCAAGGTAAGGGTTAAGATTAGGGGTTAGGGTTAGGGTTAGGGTTAGTGTTAGTGTTATGGTTAGGGTTAGAGTTAGGTTTAGGGTAAGGGTAAGGGTTAGGTTTAGGGTTAGGTTTAGGGTTAGGGTTAGGGTTAAGGTAAGGGTTAGGTTTAGATTTAGGGTAAGGGTTAGGTTTAGGGTTAGGGTTAGGGTTAGATTTAGGGTTAGAGTAGGGTTAAGGTTAGGGTTAGGGTTAGGGTTAGGGTTATGGTTAGGTTTATTGTTAGGGTAAGGGTAAGGGTTAGGGTTAGGTTTAATGTAAGGGTAAGGGTTAGGTTTAGGGTTAGGGTTAGGTTTAGGGTAAGGGTAAGGGTTAACGTTAGGTTTAGGGTTAGGGTTAGGGTTAGGGTTAAGGTTAGGTTAAGGGTAAGGTTTAGGGTTAGGGTTAGTGTTAGGATTAGGGTCAGGGTAAGGGTTACGGTTAGGGGTTAGGGTTAGGGTTAGAGTAAGGGTTAGGGTTAGTGTTAGGGTTAGGGTTAGTGTAAGTGTTAGGGTTACGGTTAGGGTTAGGTTAAGGGTAAGTCTGAAGGTTAGGGTAAGGGTTAGGGTTAGTTTTAGGTTTAGGATTAGTGTTAGGGTTAGGATAAGGGTAAGGGTAAGGGTTAAGGTTAGGGTTAGGGTTAGGGTTTGGTTTAGGGTTAGGGTAATGGTAAGAGTTAGGGTTAGGGTTAGGTTTAGGGGAAGGGTTTATTGTTAGGGTTAGGTTAGGGGTTAGGGTAAGGGTAATTGTTAGGGTTAGGTTTACTGTTATCACAAGGGTAAGGGTTAGGGTTAGGGTTAGGGTAAGGGTAAGGTTTAGGGTTAGGGTTAGGGTTAGGTTTAGTGCTGGGCTTAGGGTTAGAGTTAGGGTAATGGTTATGGTTAGGGTTAGGGTTAGGGTAAGTGTTAGGGTTAGCGTTCGGGTTAGGGTTACGGTAAGGGTTAGGGTTAGTGTTAGGGTTAGATTAATGGTAAGGGTTAGGGTGAGGTTTAGGTTTAGGTTTAGGGTTAGTGTTAGGGCTAGGTTTAGGGTTAGGGTTAGGGTTAGGGTAAGGGTAAGGTTAAGGGTTAAGTTTAGGGTTAGGATTGGGTTTAGGGTTAGGGTTAGAGTTAGGGTAAGGGTAAGGGTTAGGGTTAGGATTAGGGTTAGGGTAAGGATTAGGGTTAGGTTTAGGGTTAGGTTGGGTAAGGGTAAGGTAAGTGTAAGGATTAGGGTTAGGGTTACTGTTAGGTTTAGGGTAAGAGTTAGGGTTAGGTTTAAGGTAAGTGTAAAGTTTAGCGTTAGGGTTAGGGTTAGGGTTAGGATAAGGGTAAGGGTTAGGGTTAGGGTTAGGGTTAGGGTTAGGATTAGGGTCAGGGGAAGGGTTACGGTTAGGGGTTAGGGTTAGGGTTAGAGTAAGGGTTAAGGTTAGGGTTAGGGTTAGGGTTAGTGTAAGGGTTAGGTTTAGATTTAGGGTTAGGGTTAGGTTAAGGGTTAGGGTTAGGGTTAGGGTTAGGTTAAGGGTAAGTCTGAAGGTTAGGGTAAGGGTTAGGGTTAGTTTTAGGTTTAGGATTAGGGTTAGGGTTACGGTAAGTGTTAGGGATAGGGTTAGGATTAGGGTTAGGGTTAGGGTTAGGATAAGGGTAAGGGTTAGGGTTACGGTTAGGGTTAGGGTTAGGAGTTAGGGTTAGGGTTAGGATTAGCGTTTGGGGTTAGTGTTAGGGTTAGGGTTAGGGTTAGGATTAGGGTAAGGGTTAGAGTTAGGGTTAGCGTTCCGGTAAGGGTAATGGTTAGGATTAGGGTTACGGTTAAGGTAAGGGTAAGGGTTAGGGTTAGGGTTAGGGTTAGGTTTAGGGTAAGGGTTAGGGTTAGGTTTATGTTAAGGGTAAGTTTTAGGGTTAGGGTTAGGGTTAGGGTTAGGTTAAGGGTAAGGGTTAGGGTTATGGTTAGGATTAGGTTTAGGGTAAGGGTTAGGGTTAGATTTAGGGTAAGGGTAAGGGTAAGGTTTAGGGTTAGGGTTAGGGATAGGGTTAAGGTAAGGGTAAGGGTTAGGGTTATGGTTAGGTTTAGGGTTAGGTGTAGAGTTAGGGTGAGGGTAAGGTTTAGGGTTAGGGTTAGGGTAAGGGTTAGGGTTAGGGTTAGGGTTAGAGTTAGGGTTAAGGTTAGGTTAAGGGTAAGGCTTAGGGTGAGGGTTAGGGTTAGGGTTAGGGTCAAGGTAAGGGTTAAGATTAGGGGTTAGGGTTAGGGTTAGGGTTAGTGTTACGGTTAGGGTTAGAGTTAGGTTTAGGGTAAGGGTAAGGGTTTGGTTTAGGGTTAGGTTTAGGGTTAGGGTTAGGGTTAAGGTAAGGGTTAGGTTTAGGTTTAGGGTAAGGGTTAGGTTTAGGGTTAGTGTTAGGGTTAGATTTAGTGTTAGAGTAGGGTTAAGGTTAGGGTTAGGGTTAGGGTTACGGTTAGGTTTATTGTTAGGGTAAGGGTAAGGGTTAGGGTTAGGTTTAATGT
>JANJXV010000131.1:837500-845000 GCA_024803745.1 Megascapheus bottae | reverse complement strand
TTAGGTTTAGGGTAAGGGTTAGAGTTAGGGTTAGTTTTAGTGTTAGGGTTAGGGTAAGGGTAAGGGTTAGGGTTAGGTTTAGGGTAAGGGTTAGGGTTAGGGTTAGGGTTAGGTTTAGGGTTAGGGTTAGGGTTAAGGTTAGGGTTAGGGTTAGGGTTACGGTTAGGTTTAGGGTTAGGATAAGTGTAAGGGTTAGGGTTAGGGTTAGGGTTAATGTAAGGGTAAGGTTAGGTTTAGGGTTAGGGTTAGGGTAAGGGTAAGGGTAAGGGTTAAGGTTAGGGTTAGGGTTAGGGTTTGGTTTAGGGTTAGGGTAATGGTAAGAGTTAGGGTTAGGGTTAGGTTTAGGGTAAGGGTTAGGGTTAGGGTTAGGTTAGGGGTTAGGGTAAGGGTAATTGTTAGGGTTAGGTTTACTGTTAGGACAAGGGTAAGGGTTAGGGTTAAGGTTAGGGTAAGGGTAAGGTTTAGGGTTAGGGTTAGGGTTAGGTTTAGTGCTGGGCTTAGGGTTAGAGTTAGGGTAATGGTTAGGGTTAGGGTTAGGGTTAGGGTAAGTGTTAGGGTTAGCGTTCGGGTTAGGGTTACGGTAAGGGTTAGGGTTAGTGTTAGGGTTAGATTAATGGTAAGGGTTAGGGTGAGGTTTAGGGTTAGGTTTAGGGGTAGTGTTAGGGCTAGGTTTAGGGTTAGGGTTAGGGTTAGGGTAAGGGTAAGGGTAAGGGTAAGGGTTAAGGTTAGGGTTAGGATTGGGTTTAGGGTAAGGGTTAGAGTTAGGGTAAGGGTAAGGGTTAGGGTTAGGATTAGGGTTAGGGTAAGGTTTAGTGTTAGGTTTAGGGTTAGGTTTAGGGTTAAAGTTAGGGTTAGGGTTACGGTTACGGTTAGGTTTAGGGTTAGGGTAAGGGTAAGGGTTAGGGTTAGGGTTAGGTTTAGGGTTGATGTAAGGGCAAGGGTTAGGTTTAGGGTTAGGGTTAGGGTAAGAGTAAGGGTTAAGGTTAGGGTTAGGGTTAGATTTTGGTTTAGGGTTAGGGTAATGGTTAGAGTTAGGGTTAGGGTTAGGTTTAGGGTAAGGGATAGGGTTAGGGTTAGGGTTAGGTTAGGGGTTAGGGTGAGGGTAATTGTTAGGGTTAGGCTTACTGTTAGGAAAAGGGTAAGGGTTAGGGTTAGGGTTAGGGTGTAGGGTTAGAGTAAGGGTTAGGGATAGGGTTAGGGTTAGGTTTAGTGTTTGGGTTAAGGTTAGGGTTAGGGTAAGTGTTAGGGTTAGGGTTAGGTTAGGTTTAGGGTTACGGTTAGGGTTAGGGTTAGGGTTATGGTAAGGGTATATGTTATTGTTAGGTTTAGGGTTAGGATTAGGGTTAGAGTTAGGTTAAGGGAAAGGGTTAGGGTTAGGGTTAGGGTTAAGGTAAGGGTAAGGGTTAGGGTGAGGGTTAGGGTTAGGTTTAGGGTAAGGCTTAGGGTTATGTTTAGGGTAAGGGTAAGTTTTAGGGTTAGGGTTAGGGTAAGGGTAAGGGTTAGGGTTAGGGTTAGGGTTAGTGTTAGGTTTAGGGTTAAGTTAAGGGTAAGGGTTAGGCTTAGGGTTAGGGTAAGGGTTAGGGTTAGGGTTAGGGGTTAAGGTGAGGGTTAGGGTTAGGGTAAGCTTAAGGTTAGGGGTTAGAGTTAGTGTTAGGGTTAGGTTAAGGGTTAGGGTTAGTGTTAGGGTTAGGGTCAGGATAAGGTTTAGGGTTAGGGTTAGGGTAAGGTTTAGGGTTAGGTTTAGGGTTAGGGTAAATGTTAGGGTTAGGGTTAGGGTTAGGGTAAGGGTTAGGGATAGGGTTAGGGTTAGGGTTACGGTAACGGTAAGGGTTAGGTTTAGCTTTAGGGTTAGGGTTAGGGTTAGGGTTACGATTAGGGTAAGTGTAAGAGTTAGGTTTAAGGTTACGATTAGGGTTAGGTTTAGGGTTAGAAATAGGGTAAGGGTAGGGTTAGGGTTAGTGTTAGGTTTAGGGTTAGGGTTAGGGTAAGGGTTAGGGTTAGGGTTAGGTTAGTTTTAGGTTGAGGTTAGGGTTTGGGTTATGGTTAGGTTAAGGGAATGTGTTAGGGTTAGTTTTAGGTTTAGGGTTAAGTTTAGCGTTAGGTTAAGGGTAAGGGTTAGGTTTAGGGTTGGGGTTAAGGTAAGGGTAATTGTTAGGGATAGGATTAGGGTTAATGTAAGGGTAAGGGTTAGGGTTAGGGTTAGTGTTAGGTTTAGGGTAAGGGTTAGGGTGCGTTTAGGGTAAGGGTAAGGATTAGGGTGAGGGTTAGGGATAGGGTAAGGGTAGGGTTAGGGTTAGGGTTAGGGTTAGGGTTAATGTTAGGGTTAGGGGATAGGGTTAGGGTTAGGGTTAGGGTAAGGGTTAGGGTTAGGGGTTAGGGTTAGTGTTAGTGTTAGGTTAAGTGTTGGGGTTAGGGTTAGGGTTAGTATAAGGGTTAGGGTTAAGGTTAGGGTAAGTGTAAGTGTTAGTTTTAGTGTTAGGGTTTTGGTTCGGGAAAGAGTTAGGGTTAGGGGTAGGGTTGGGGTTAAGCTTAGGGTTAGGGTTAGGGTAAGGGTAAGGTTTAGGTTTAGGGTTAGGGTTAGGGGTAGGTTTAGGGTTAGGGTAAGGGTTAGAGTTAGGGTTAGGGTTAGGTTTAGGATTAGGGTTAGGGTTACGGTAAGGGTTAGGGTTAAGGTTAGGGTTAGGGGTAGGGTTAGGGTAAGGGTAAGGGTTAACATTAGATTTAGGGTTAGGGTTAGGTTTAGGGTTAGGGTTAAGGTTAGAGTAAAGTTAAGGGTTAGGGTTAGGGGTAGGGTTAGGATTAGGGTCAGGGTAAGGGTTACGGTTAGGAGTTAGGATTAGGGTTAGAGTTAGGTTAAGGGTTAGGGTTAGGGTTAGGGTTAGGTTAAGGGTAAGTCTGTGGGTTAGGGTTAGGGTTAGGGTTAGTTTTAGGGTTAGGGTTAGGGTTAGGGTTAGGGTTAGGTTTAGTGTTAGGGTTAGGGTTAAGATAAGGGTAAGGGTTAGGGTTAGGGTTAGGGTTAGGAGTTAGTGTTAGGGTTAGGATTAGGGTAAGGTTTAGGGTTAGGGGTTAGAGTTAGTGTTAGGGTTGGTTAAGGGTTAGGGTTAGGATTAGGATAAGGGATAGGGTTAGGGTTAGGGTTAGGGTAAGTGTTAGGGTTAGGGTTAGGGTTAGTGTTATGTTAAGTTTTAGGGTTAGGGTTAGGGTTAGGGTAAGGGTTAGGGTTAGCGTTAGGGTTAGGATAAGGTTTAGGGTTAGGGTTAGTGTTAGGCTTAGTGTAAGGTTAAGGGTTAGGGTTAAGGTTAGGGTTAGGGTTAGTTTTAGGTTTAGGTTTAGGTTTAGGGTAAAGGTAAGGGTTAGGGTTAATATTAGGGTTAGGGTTACGGTAAGGGTTAGGGTTAGGGTTAGGGTTAGGGATAGGGTTAGGTTTAGTGTTTGGGTTAAGGTTAGGGTTAGGGTAAGATTTAGGGTTAGGGTTAGGTTTAGTGTTATGTTTAGAGGTAAGTTAGGGTTAGGGTTAGGGTTAGGGTAAGGGTATATTTTAGGGTTAGGGTTAGGGTTAGAATTAGGTTTAGCGTTAGGATAATTGTAAGGATTAGGGTTAGGGTTAGGGTTAACGTAAGGGTAAGTGTTAGGGTTGGGGTTAGAGTTAGGTTTTAGGTAAGGGTTAGGGTTAGGGTAGGGGTAAGTGTAAGTTTTAGGGTTAGGTTTAGGGTTACAGTAAGGGAAAGGGTGAGGCTTCGGGTTAGGGTTAGGTTTATGGTTATGATAAGGGAAAGGGTGAGGGTTAGGGTTAGGGTAAGGGTTAGGGTCAGGGTTAGGGTTAGGGTATGGGTTAGGGTAAGGGTAAGTGTTAGGTTAGGGTTAGGATTTAGATAAGGGTAAGGGTTAGGATTAGGGTTAGAGTTAGGGTTAGGGGTTTGAGTTAGGGTTAGCATTAGGATTAGGGTTAGGGGTTAATGTTAGGGTTAGGGTTAGGGTAAGTGTTAGGGTTAGGGTTTAGGGTTAGTGTTAGGGTTAGGTTAAGGGTTAGGGTTAGGATAGGGGTTAGAATTAGGGAAAGGGTTAGGGTTAGTGTTAGGGTAAGGGTTAGGGTTAGGTTTAGGGATAGGTTTAGTTTTGGGGTTAAGTTTACGGTTAGGGTTGGGGTAAGGGTAAGGGGTAGGGTTAGGGTTAGGGTAAGGTTTAGGATTAGGGTTAGGGTTAGGGTTAAGGTTAGGGTTAGGGTTAGGTTTAGGGTAAGGATTAGGGTTAGGGTTAGGGTTACGTTTAAGTTTAGGTTTCGGGTTAGGGTTAGGGTTATGGTTAGGTTTAGGGTTAGGGTTAGGTTAAGGGTAAGGGTTAGGGTTAGGGTTAAGATCTGGGTAAGGGTTAGGGTTAGGTTTACGGTTAGCATTAAGGTTAGGTTTAGGGTTAGGGTAAGGGTAAGAGTTAGGGTTAGGGGTTACGGTTAGGGTTAGGGTTAGGTTTAGAGTTAGGGTTAGGGTTAGGGTTAGGGTAAGGGTTATTGTTAGGGATAGGGTTAGGGTTAGAGTTAGGTTTAGGGTTAGGGTTAGGGTGAGGGTAAGGGTTAGGGTTAGGGTTAGGGTCAGGTTAAGGTTAGGGTTAGGGTTAGGGGAAGGGTAAGGGTTAGGTTAGGTTTAGGGTTAGGGTTAGGGTAAGGGTAAGATTTAGGGTTAGGGTTAATGTTAGGTTTAGGGTTAGGGTTAGGGTTAGGGTAAAGCTAAGGGATATGGTAAAGGTTATGGTTAGGGTTAGGTTTAAGGTTAGGGTAAGAGTAAGAGTTAGGCTTAGGTTTAGTGTTAGCGTTAGGGTAAGGGTAAGGGTTAGGTTTAGGGTTAGGGTTAGGGTTAGTTTTAAGTTTAGGGTTAGAGTTAAGGTTCGGTTCAGGTTAGGGTTAGGGTTAGGGAAAGGATAATGTAGGGTTAAGGTTAGGTTTAGGGTTAGGGTTAGGGTTAATGTGAGGCTTAGGGTTAGGGTAAGGGTAAGGGTTAGGGTTAGGGTTATGGTAAGGGTAAGGGTTAGGGTTAGGGTTAGTGTTAGTGTTAGGTTTAGGGTTAGGGTTAGGGTTAGGGTAAGTGTAAGGGTTAGGGTTAAGGTTAGGGTTAGGGTTAGGTTTAGGGTTAGGGTTAAGGTTACGGTTAGGGTAAGGGTTAGGTTTAGGGTTAGGGTTAGGGTCAGGGTAAGGGTTAGATTTAGGGTTAGGTTTATGGTTAGGGAAAGGTGAAGGGTTAGGGTTAGGGGTAGGTTTAGTGTTTGGGTTAAGGTTAGGTTTAGGGTAAGTGTTAGGGTTACGGTTAGGGTTAGGTTTAGGGTTATGGTTAGGGTTAGGGTTAGGGTTATGGTAAGGGTATGTGTTAGGGTTAGGTTTAGGGTCAGGATTAGGGTTAGAGTTAGGGTAAGGGTAACGGTTAGGGTTAGGGTTAGGGTTAAGGTAAGGGTAAGGGTTAGGGTGAGGGTTAGGGTTAGGTTTAGGGTAAGGCTTAGGGTTAGGTTTCGAGTAAGGGTAAGTTTTAGGGTTAGGGTTAGGGTAAGGGTAAGGGTTAGGGTTAGGGTTAGGTTTAGGGTTAAGTTAAGGGAAAGCGTTAGGGATAGGGTTATGGTAAGGTTTAGGTTTAGGGTTAGGGGTTAGGGTGAGGGTTAGGGTTAGGGTTAGGGTTAGGGTAAGGCTTAGGGTTAGGGTTAGAGTTAGTGTTAGGGTTAGGTTAAGGGTTATGGTTAGGGTTAGTGTTAGGGTTAGGATAAGTGTTAGGATTAGAATTAGGGTTAGGGTTAGGGTTAGGGTTAGGGTAAGTGTAAGGGTTAGGTTTAAGTTACGGTTAGGGTTAGGTTTAGGGTTAGAGTTAAGGTTAGGGTAAGGGTAAAGGTTAGTGTTAGGATTATGGTTAGGGTTTGGGTAAGGGTAGGGTTAGGGTTAGTGTTAGGTTTAGGGTTAGGGTTAGGGTTAGGGTTAGGTATAGGGTTAGGGTAAGGGTAAGGTTTAGTGTTGGGGTTAGGGTTAATGTAAGGGTAAGTGTTAGGTTTAGGGTTAGGTTAGGTTTAGGTTTAGGTTGAGGTTAGGGTTAGGGTTAGGGTTAGGGTTAGGTTTAGGGTAAGGGTTAGGGTGGGTGTAGGGTAAAGGTAAGGTTTAGGGTTAGGGTTAGGGTTAGGGTAAGTGTAAGGGTTAGTATTAGGGTTAGGGTTAGGATTAGGGTTAATGTTAGGGTTAGGGGTTAGGGTAAGGGTTAGGGTTAGGGTTAGTGTAAGAGTTAGGTTTATGGGTTAGGGTTAGTGTTAGGGTTAGGTTAAGTGTTGGGATTAGGGTTAGGGTTAGGGTTAGGATAACGGTTAGGGTTAGGGTTAGGGTAAGTGTAAGTGTTACTTTTAGTGTTAGGGTTAGGGTTCGGTAAAGGGTTAGGGTTAGGGTTAGGGTTAGGTTTAGGGTTGGGGTTAAGGTTTGGGTTAGGGTTAGGGTAAGGGTTAGGTTTAGGGTTAGGATAAGGGTTTGAGTTAGGTTTAGGGTTAGGTTTAGGATTAGGGTTAGGGTTAGGGTAAGTGTAAGGGTTAGGGTTAAGGTTAGGGTTAGGGGTAGGGATAGGGTTAGGGTAAGGGTAAGGGTTAAAGTTAGGTTTAGGGTTACGGTTAGGTTTAGAGTTAAGGTTAAGGTTAGGTTAAGGGTAAGGTTTCGGGTTAGGGTTAGTGTTAGGGTTAGGATAAGGATAAAGGTTAGGTTTAGGGTTAGGGTTAGGGTTAGGGTCAGGGTCAGGGTTACGGTTAGTGGTTAGGGTTAGGGTTAGTGTAAGGGTTATAGTTAGGGTTAGGGTTAGGGTTAGAATAAGCGTTAGGGTTAGGGTTATGTTTAGGTTAAGGGTTAGGGTTAGGGTTAGGTTAAGGGTAAGTCTTTGGGTTAGGGTTAGGGTTAAGGTTAGTTTTAGGGTTACGGTTAGGGTTAGGGTAAGGTTAAGGGGTAGGTTTAGGATTAGGTTTATGGTTAGGGTAAGGGTTAGGGTTAGGGATTAGGTTTAGTGTTAGGATTAGGGTAAGGGTAAGGGTTAGGGTAAGGGTTAGGGTTAGGGTCAGTGTTTGGGTTAAGGTTAGGGTTAGGGTAAGGGTTAGGTTAAGGTTTAGGATTAGGGTTAGGGTTAGGGTAAGGTTTAGGGTTACGGTTAGGGTTAGGTTTAGGGTTAGGGTTAGGGTTAGGATAAGGGTAAGGGTTATGGTTATGGTTAGGGTTAGGGTTAGGAGTTAGGGTTAGGGTTAGGGTTATGGTTAGGGGTTAGTGTTAGAGTTAGGGTTAGAGTTAGGATTAGGGTAATGGTTAGGGTTAGGGGTTAGAGTTAGTGTTAGGGTTGGTTAAGGGTTAGGGTTAGGTTTAGTATAACTGTTAGGGTTAGGGTTAGGGTAAGGGTTAGGGTTAGGTTTAGGGTTGGTGTTAGAGTAAGTGTTAGGGTTAGGGTTAAGGTTAGGGTAAGGGTTAGGGTTAGGGTTAGGGTTAGGCTAAGGGTAAGGGTTAGGGTTAGGGTT
>JANJXV010000131.1:822500-835000 GCA_024803745.1 Megascapheus bottae | reverse complement strand
AGGGTTAGGGTTAGGGTTAGGGTTAGGTTTAGGGTTAGGGTAAGGGTAAGGGTTAGGGTTAGGATTAGGATTATGGTTAGTGTAAGGGTTAGGGTTAGGGTTAGGTTTAGGGTTAGGGTTAAAGTTAGGGTTAGGGTAAGGTTTAGGGTTAGGGTTAGTGTTAGTAAAAGGGTAAGTGTGAGGTTTAGGGTTACGGTTAGGATAAGTGTAAGGGTTAGGGTTAGGGTTACGGTTAGGTGTTAGGGTTAGGGTTAGGGTTAGGTTTAGGGGTTAGGGTTAGGGTTAGGGTTAGTGTAGGGTTAAGTTTAGGGTAAGGGTTTGGTTTAGGGTAAGGTAAGGTTTAGGGTTATTTTTAGGGTTAGTGTTAAGTTTAGGGTTACGGTAACGGTAAAGGTTAGGGATAGGGTTAGGGTTATGGTAACGGTAAGTGTTAGGGTTAGTTTTAGGGTTAGGGTTAGGTTTAGGGTTGAGGTTAAGGTTAGGGTTAGGGTGAGGGTAAGGGTTAGGGTTAGGGTTAGGTTAAGTGTTATTGTTATGGTTAGGGTTAGGGGTAGGGTAAGGGTAAGGGTTAGGGTTAGGGTTACAGTTAGGGATAGGGTTAGGGTAAGGGTAAGGGTTAGGGTTAGGCTTAGGGTTAGGTTTAGGGTTAGGGTTACCGTTGAGGTTAGAGTTAGGTTTAGGGTAAGGGTTAGCGTTAGGGCTAGAGGTTAGGGTTAGGGTTAGGCTTAGGTTTTGGTTTAGGGTTAGGGTTAGGGTAAGGGTAAGTGTTAGGGTTAAGGTTAGGGTTAGGTCTAGGGTTGGGATCAGGGTAAGGGTAAGGGTTAGGGTTAGGGTTAGGGTTAGGGTTAGGGTTAGTTTTAGATTTAGGTTTAGAGAAAGGGTAAGGTTTAGGGTTAGGATTAGGGTTAGGGTTAGGGTTAAGGTTGAGGTTAGGGTAAGGGTTAGGGTAAGGGTTAGGGTTAGGTTTAGGGTTAGAATTAGGTTTAGGGTAAGGGTAAGTGTAATGGTTAGGGTTAGGCTTAGGGTTAGCGTAATGTTTAGTTGTTAGGGTTACTCTTACGGTTAAGGTAAGGGTTATGGTTAGGGTTAGGGTTGGGGTTCATGTTATGGTTAGGGTTAGTTTAAGGGTAAGGGTTAAGGTTAGGGTTAGGGTTAAGGTTAGGATTAGGGTTAGGTTTAGGGTTAGGATGAGGTTAAGGGTTAGGGTTAGGTTTAGGGTTAGGCTTAGGATTGGGGTTAAGGTTAGGGTTAGGGTTAGGTTAATTGTAAGGGTTACCGTTAGGGTTAGGGTTAGGGTAAGGTTTAGGGTTAGGGATAGGGTTAGGTTTCGGGTTACGGTTAGGGTTAGGGTTAGGATAAGAATATGTGTTAGGGTTAGGTTTAGGGTTAGGGTTAGGGTTAGCGTTAGGGTAAGGGTAAGGATTAGGTTTGGGGTTAGGGTTAAGGTAAGGGTAAGGGTTAGTGTTAGGTTTAGGGGTTAGGGTTAGGGTTAGGGTTAGGGTAAGGGTTAGGGTTAGCGTTAGGATTAGGGTTAGGGTAAGAGCTAGGGTGAGGGTTAGGGTTAGGGTTAGGTTTAGGTTTGAGGTTAAGGTTAGTGTTAGGGTTAGAGTAAGGGTAAAAGTTAGGGTTAGGATAAGTGTTATTGTTAGGGTTAGGGTTTGCTTTACGTTTAGGGTTAGGGTTAGGGTAAGGGTAAGGGTTAGGTTTAGGGTTAGGGTTAAGTTTTAGGGTTAGGGTTAGTGTTAGGGTTAGGTTTAGAGTTAGGGTGAGGGTAAGGTTAAGGTTTAGGCTTAGAGTTAGGGTTAGGTTTAGGGTTAGGCTTAGGGAAAGGGTAAGGGTTAGGGTTAGGGTTAAAGTTAGGGTTAGGGTTAGGTTTAGGGTTAGGATTATGGTTAGGTTTAGGGTTAGGGTTTGGACAAGGATAAGGGTTAGGGTTAGTGTTAGTGTAGATTTAGGGAAAGGGTATGGGTTAGCGTTATGGGTAGGATTAGGGTAAGGATTAGTGTTTGGGTTAGGGTTAGGGTAAGGGTTAGGTTTAGGGTTATGGTTAGCATTAATTTTAGGGTTAGGGTAAGGGGAAGGGAAAGGGTTAGGGTTATTGTTAGGGTTAGGGTTACGGTTAGGGTTAGGGGTTAGGGTTAGTGTTAGGTTTAGGGTTAGGGTTAGGGTAAGGATAAGAGTTAGGGTTAGGGTTAGGTTTAGGGTAAGTGTTAGGGTTAGGGTGAGGGTTAGAGTAAGGGTAAGTGTTAGGGTTAGGGTTAGATTTAGGGTTAGGGTAAGTGTTAGGGTAAGGGTTAGGGTTAGGGTTAGGTTTAGGGTTGAGGTTAAGGTTAAGGTTAGGGTTAGGGTAATTGTAAGGGTTTGGGTTAGGGTAAGCGTTAGGGTTAGGAAAAGGGTTAGGGTTAGAGTAAGGGTAAGGGTTAGGGTTAGGTTTAGGATTAGGATTAGGGGTTTGGGTTAGGGTAAGGGTAAAGTTTAGGGTTATTGTTAGGGTTAGGTTTAAGATTAGGGTTAGGGTAAGGGCAAGGGTTAGGGATAGGGTTAGGGTTAGTGTAACGATAAGTATTAGGGTTAGGGTTAGGGTAAGGGTTAGGGATAGGGTTAGGGTTAGGGTAAGGGTAAGTTTAGGGTTAGGGTTAAGGGTAGGTTAGGGTTTGGGTAAGTGTTAGGGTAAGGGTTAGGGTTAGGGTTAGGTTTAGTGTTGGGGTTCAGGTAAGTTAGGGTTAGGGTCAGGGTAAGGGTTAAGGTTAGCATTAGGTTTAGGGTAAGTGTTGGGGTTAGTGTTAGGGTTAGGGTTAGGGTTAGGGTTATTGTAAGCATAAAGTGTTAGGGTTAGGGTTAGGGTTAGGGATAGGGTAAGGGTTAGGGTTAGGGTTAGGTTTAGGGTTAGGTTTAGGGTTGGGGTTAAGTATAGGGTTGGATTTAGGTTAAGGATAAGGGTTAACGATAGGGTTAGGGTTAGGTAAGGGTTAGGGTTAGGGTTAGTGATAGGGTTAGGGTTAGGTTTAGGGTTAGGTTTAGGTTTGGGGTTAAGGTTAGGGTTGGGGTTAGGTTAAGGGTAAGGGTTAACGATAGGGTTAGGGTTAGGTAAGGGTTAGGGTTGGGGTTAGGGATAGGGTTTGGGTTAGGTTTAGGGTTACGGTTAGGGTTAGGGTTAGGGTTCGGGTAACGATATATGTTATGGTTAGGTTTAGGGTTAGGGTTGTGTTTAGGGTTAGCGTTAGGGTAAGGGTAAGGGTTAGGCTTAGAGTTAGGTTTAAGGTAAGGGTTAGGGTTAGGGTTAGTGTTAGGGTTAGGGTAAGGTTCCGTTTAGGGTAGGGTTTAGAGTTAGGGATAAGGTTAGGTTTAGGTTTAGGGTAAGGGTAAGGGTTAGGGTTAGGGTTAGGGTTAGGGTTAGGTTTAGGGTTAGGATTAGGGTTAGGCTTAGTGTAAGGGTAAGGGTTAGGGTTAAGGTTAGGGTTAGAGTTAGGTTTAGGGTTAGGGTTAGGGTAAGGGTAAGGGTTAGGGTTTCGATTATGGTTAGGGTGACTGTAAGGGTTAGGGTTAGGGTTAGGGTTAGGGATAAGGTTAGGTTTAGTGTTGGGGTTAAGGTTAGGTTTAGGGTAAGGGTTAGGGTTAGGGTTAGGTTTAGGGTTAGGTTTAGGGATAGGTTAGGGTTAGGGTTAGGGTTAGGGAAAGGGTATGTTTTAGGGTTAGGGATGGGGTTAGGATTAGGTTTAGGGTTAGGGTAATTGTAAGGATTAGGGTTAGGGTTAGGGTTAACGTAAGGGTAAGTGTTAGGGTTAGGATTAGTGTTAGGTTTTAGGTAAGGGTTATGGTTAGGGTAGGGGTAAGTGTAAGGTTTAACGTTAGGGTTAGGATTAGGGTTAGGGTTAGAGTAAGGGTAAGGGTTAGGGTTCGGGTTAGGGTTAGGGTTAGTTTTAGGGTTAGGGTAAGGGAAAGGTTTAGGGTTAGGTTTAGTGTTAGGTTTAGGGTTAGGGTTAGGGTTAGGGTTAGGGTAAGGTTAAGGTTTAGGGTTAGGGTTAGTGTTAGGTTTAGGGTTAGGGTTAGGGTTAGGATAAGGGTAAGGGGTAGGGGTAAGGTTATGGTTAGGGTTAGGGTTAGGGTTAGGGTAATAGTAAGGGTTAGGCTTAGGTTTAGTGTTAGGTTTAGGTTAAGGCTAAGGGTTAGGGTTAGGGTTAGGGTTAGGGTTAGGTTAGGGTTAGGGTTAGGGTTAGGGAAAGGATAAGGTTTAGGGTTAAGGTTAGGTTTAGGGATAGGTTTAGGGAAAGGATAAGGGTTAGGGTTAAGGTTAGGTTTAGGGTTAGGTTCAGGGGTAATGTGAGGGTTAGGGTTAGGGTAAGTGTAATAGTTAAGGTTAGGTTTAGGGTTAGGTTTAGGGTAAGGGTAAGGGTTAGGTTTAGAGTTAGGTTTAGGGATAGTTTAAGGTTAGGGTTAGGGTAAGGGTGAGGGTTAGGGTTAAGGTTAGGGTTAAGGTTAGATTTAGGATTAGGTTTAGTGTTAGGGTAAGGGTAAGTGTTAGTGTTAGGATTAGGGTTATGGTTAGAGTAAGGGTTAGGGTTAGGGTTAGGTTTAGGGTTAGGGATAGGGTAAGGGTAAGGTTAAGGGTTAGGTTTAGGGTTAGGGTTAGGGTAAGGGTAAGTGTTAGGGTTAGGGTTAGGTTCAGGGTAATGGTTAGGGTGAGGGTAGGGGTAAGTGTAAGGTTTAGCGTTAGGGTTAGGGTTAGGGTTAGGGTTAGAGTAAGGGTAAGGGTTAGGGTTAGTGTTAGGGTTAGGTTTAGGGTTGGGGTTAGGGTAAAGGTAAGGGTTAGGGTTAGGGTTAGGGTTAGATTTAGAGTTAGTTTTAGGGTAAAGGTAAGGGTTAGGGTTAGGATTAGGGTTAGGATTAGGGTTAAGGTTGAGGTTAGAGTTAGGGTAAGGTTTAGGTTTAGGGTTAGGGTTAAGGTAAGGGTTAAGGTTATGGTTAGGGTTAGAGTTAGGGTTAGGGTTAGTGTAAGGTTTAGGGTTAGGGTTAAGGGTTAGTGTTAGGGTTAGGGTTACGGTAAGGGTAAGGGTTATTGTTAAGTTTAAGGTTAGGGGAAGGTTTAGGGGTTAGGTTTAGGGTTACAGTTAGGGTAAGGGTTAGGGTTAGGGTTAGGTTTGGTGTTCAGGTTATGGTTAGGTTTAGGGTAAGGGTAAGGGTTAGGGTTAGGCTTAGGGTTAGGGTTAAGGTTATGATTAGGGTTATGTTAAGGATAAGGGTTAGCGTTGGGGTTAGGGTTAGGGAAAGGATAAAGGTTAGCGTTAAAGTTCGGTTTAGGGTTAGAGTTAGGGAAAGGATAAGGGTTAGGGTTAAGGTTAGGTTTAGGGTTAGGGTTAGGGTTAAGGTGAGGGTTAGGGTTAGGGTTAGGGTAAGGGTAAGGTTTAAGGTTAGGTTTAGGGTTAGGGTTAGGGTAAGCGTAACGGTTAGGTTTAGAGTTACGTTTAGGGTTAGAGTTAGGGTTAGGTTTAGGGTAAGGGTAAGGGTTAGGGTTAAGGTTAGGGTTAGCGTTAGGTTTAGGGTTAGGTTTAGGGTTAGGGTAAGGGTAAGGGTTAGGGTTAGGGTTAGGGTTAGGGGTTATGGTTAGTGTTAGTGTTAGGGTTAGGTTTAGAGTTAGGGTTAGGGTTAGGGTTAGGGTAAAGTTTATGGTTAGGGAGAGGGTTAGGGTTAGTATTAGGTTTAGGGTTAGGTTTAGGGTAATGGTAAGGGTTAGGTTTAGGGTTAGGGTTAGGGTTAAGGTTAGGGTTAGGTTTAGGGTAAGAGTAAGGGTTAGGTTAGTGTTAGGGTTAGGGTTAGGGTAAGGGTAAGGGTTAGGGTTAGGGTTAGGGTTAAGTTTAGGGTTAGGGATAGGGTAAGGGTAAGGGTTAGGTTAGTGTTAGTGTTAGGGTTAGGGTAAGGGTAAGGGTTAGGGTTAGGGTTACTGTTAGGTTTAGGGTTAGGATTAGGGTTAGGGTAAGGGTAAGGGTTAGGTTAGGGTTGGGGTTAGGGTAAGGGTAAGGGTTAGGTTTAGGGTTAGTGTTAGGTTTATGGTTAGGGTTAGGGTTAGTGTAAGGGTAAGGGTTAGGGTTAAGGTTATGGTTAGGGTTAGGGTTAGGGTTAGGGTAAGAGTAAGGGTTAGGCTTAGGTTTAGTGTTAGGTTTAGGGTAAGGGTTAGGGTTAGGGTTAGGGTTAGGGAAAGGATAAGGGTTAGGGTTAAGTTTAGGTTTAGGGATAGGGTTAGGGAAAGGATAAGGGTTAGGTTTAAGGTTAGGTTTAGGGTTAGGGTTAGGGGTAAGGTGAGGGTTAGGGTTAGGGTAAGGGTAAGGGTTAAGGTTAGGTTTAGGGTTAGGGTTAGGGTAAAGGTAAGGGATAGATTTAGAGTTAGGTTTAGGGTTAGTGTAAGGGTTAGGGTTAGGGTAAGGGTGAGGGTTAGGGTTAAGGTTAGGGTAGGGTTAGATTTAGGGTTAGGTTTAGTGTTAGGGTAAGGGTAAGGGTTAGGATTAGGATTAGGGTTATGGTTAGAGTAAGGGTTAGGGTTAGGTTTGGGTTTAGGTTTAGGGTTAGGTTAAGGGTAAGGGTTAGGTTTAGGGTTAGGTTTAGTATAAGTGTAAGTGTTAGGGTTATGGTTAGGTTCAGGGTAAGGTTTAGGGTTAGAGTTTGGGGTTAGGGTTATGGTTAGGGTTACGTTTAGGTTTCGGGTTGGGGTTAGGGTAAGGGTAAGTGTTAGGGTTATTGTTAGGGTTAGGTTTAGGGTTGGGGTTAGGGTAAGGGTAAGGGTTAGGGTTAGGGTTAGGGTTAGATTTAGAGTTAGTTTTAGGGTAAGGGTAAGGGTTAGGGTTGGGGTTAGGGTTAGCGTTAGGTTTAGGGTTAGGTTTAGGGTTAGGGTAAGGGTAAGGGTTAGGGTTAGGGTTAGGGTTATGGTTAGTGTAAGGGTTAGGGTAAGGGTTAGGGTTGGGTTTATGGTTAGGGTTAGGGTTAGGGTTAGGGTAAGGTTTAGGGTTAGGGTTAGGTTTAGTGTTAGTAAAAGGGTAAGTGTTAGGTTTAGGATTAGGGTTAGGATAACTGTAAGGGTTAGGGTTAGGGTTAGGTTTAGGGTTAGGGTAAGGGTAAGCGTTAGGTTTAGGAATAGGGTTATGGTTAGTGTAAGGGTTACGGTTAGGGTTAGAATTAGGTTTAGGGTTAGGGTTAGGGTTAGGGTTAGGGTAAGGTTTATTGTTAGGGTTAGGGTTAGTGTTAGTAAAAGGGTAAGTGTTAGGTTTAGGGTTAGGGTTAGGATAAGTGTAAGGGTTAGGGTTAGGGTTAGGGTTAGGGTTAGGGGTTAGGGTTAGGGTTTGGGTTAGGGTTAGGTTTAGGGGTTAGGGTTAGGGTTAGGGTTAGGGTTAGTGTAGGGTTAAGTTTAGGGTAAAGGTTAGGTTTAGGGTAAGGGTTTGGTTTAGGGTTATTTTTAGGGTTAGGTTAAGGTTAGGGTTACGGTAACGGTAAGGGTTAGGGATAGGGTTAGGGTTAGGGTTAGTGTAGGGTTAAGTTTAGGGTAAAGGTTAGGTTTAGGGTAAGGGTTTGGTTTAGGGTTATTTTTAGGGTTAGGTTAAGGTTAGGGTTACGGTAACGGTAAGGGTTAGGGATAGGGTTAGGGTTAGGGTAACGGTAAGTGTTAGGGTTAGTTTTAGGGTTAGGGTTAGGTTAGGTTTAGGGTTAGATTTAGAGTTAGGTTTAGAGTAAGGGTAAGGTTTAGGGTTAGGATAAGGGTTAAAGGTTTAGGGTTAGGTTTAGGGTTCGAAATAGGTTTAGGTTTAGGGTAAGTGTAATGTTTAGCGTTAGGCTTACGGTTAGCATAACGTTTAGGGGTTAGGGTTACTGTTACGGTTAGGGTAATTGTTATGGTTAGGGTTAGGGTTGGGGTTCATGTTATGGTTAGGGTTAGGTTAAGGGTAAGGGTTAGGGTTAGGGTTAGGGTTAAGGTTATGGTTAGGGTTAGATTTAGGGTTAGGATGAGGGTAAGGGTAAGTGTTAGGGTTAGGTTTAGGGTTAGGCTTAGGATTGGGGTTAGGGTTAGGTTAAGGGTTAGGGTTAGGGATAGGGTTAGGTTTAGGGTTACGGTTAGGGTTAGGGTTAGGGTAAGGACATGTGTTAGGGTTAGATTTAGGGTTAGGGTTAGGGTTAGGGTTAGCGTTAGGGTAAGGGTAAGGATTAGGTTTGTGGTTAGGGTTAAGGTAAGGGTAAGGGTTAGGGTAAGGGTTAGTGTTAGGTTTAGGGGTTAGGGTTAGGGTTAGGTTTAGGGTTAGGGTAAGGTTTAGGGTTAGGGTTAGGGTTAGGATTAGGGTTAGGGTAAGTGTTAGGGTGAGGGTTAGGGTTAAGGTTAGGTTTAGGTTTGAGGTTAAGGTTAGGGTTAGGGTTAGAGTAAGGGTAAAAGTTAGGGTTAGGGTAAGTGTTATTGTTAGGGTTAGGGTTTGCTTTAGGTTTAGGGTTAGGGTTAGGGTAAGGGTAAGGGTTAGGTTTAGGGTTAGGGTTAAGTTTTAGTGTTAGGGTTAGTGTTAGGGTTAGGTTTAGAGTTAGGGTGAGGGTAAGGGTAAGGTTTAGGCTTAGAGTTAGGGTTAGGTTTAGGGTTAGGCTTAGGGAAAGGGTAAGGGTTAGGGTTAGGGTTAAGGTTAGGGTTGGGGTTAGGTTTAGCGTTAGGATTAGGGTTAGGTTTAGGGTTAGGGTTTGGACAAGGTTAAGGGTTAGGGTTAGGGTTAGGGTTAGGGTAGGTTTAGGGAAAGGGTATGGGGTAGCGTTATGGGTAGGTTTAGGGTAAGGATTAGTGTTTGGGTTAGGGTTAGGGTAAGGGTTAGGTTTAGGGTTATGGTTATCATTAAGTTTAGGGTTAGGTTAAGGGTAAGGGTAAGGGTTAGGGTTAGGGTTAGGTTTACGGTTAATGTTAGGGGTTAGGGTTATTGTTAGGTTTAGGGTTAGGGTTAGGGTAAGGATAAGAGTTAGGGTTAGGGTTAGGTTTAGGGTAAGTGTTAGGGTTATGGTTAGGGTTAGAGTAAGGGTAAGTGTTAGGGTTAGGGTTAGATTTAGGGTTAGGGTAAGTGTTAGGGTAAGGGTTAGGGTTAGGGTTAGGTTTAGGGTTGAGGTTAAGGTTAAGGTTAGGGTTAGGGTAAGGGTGAGGGTTAGGGTTAGGGTAAGCGTTAGGGTTAGGATAAGTGTTAGGGTTAGAGTAAGGGTAAGGGTTAGGGTTAGGGTTAGGATTAGGATTAGGGGTTAGGGTTAGAGTAAAGGTAAGGTTTAGGGTTATTGTTAGGGTTTGGGTTAAGGTTAGGGTTAGGGTAAGGGTAAGGGTTAGGGAAAGGGTTAGGTTTAGTGTAACGGTAATTATTAGGGTTAGGGTTAGGGTTAGGGTAAGGGTTAGGGGTTAGGGTTAGGGTTATGGTTAGGGTTAGGGGTTAGTTTTAGGGTTATGGTTAGTGTAAGTGTTAGGGTTAGGGTTAGGGTTAGGGTTAGGGTTAGTGTAAGCATAAGTGTTAGGGATAGGGATAGGGTAAGGGTTAGGGTTAGGGTTAGGTTTAGGGTTAGGTTTAGGGTTGGGGTTAAGGATAGGGTTGGGGTTAGGTTAAGGGTAAGGTTTAACGATAGGGTTTGGGTTAGGTAAGGGTTAGGGTTAGGGTTAGGGATAGGGTTAGGTTTAGGTTTAGGGTTAGGTTTAGGTTTGGGGTTAAGGTTAGGGTTGGGGTTAGGTTAAGGGTAAGGGTTAACGATAGGGTTAGGGTTAGGTAAGGGTTAGGGTTAGGGATAGGGTTAGGGTTAGGTTTAGGGTTACGGTTAGGGTTAGGGTTAGGGTTCTGGTAACGATATGTGTTATGGTTAGGTTTAGGTTTAGGGTTATGGTTAGGGTTAGCGTTAGGGTAAGGGTAAGGGTTAGGCTTAGAGTTAGGGTTAAGGTAAGGGTAAGGGTTAGGGTTAAGGTTACCTTCCGTTTAGGGTAAGGTTTAGGGTTAGGGATAAGGTTAGGTTTAGGTTTAGGGTAAGGGTAAGGGTTAGGGTTTGGGTTAGGGTTAGGATTAGGGTTAGGGTAAGTGTTAGGGTGAGGGTTAGGTTTATGGTTATGTTTAGGGTTGAGGTTAAGGTTACGGTTAGGCTTAGAGTAAGGGTAAAAGTTAGGGTTAGGGTAAGTGTTATTGTTAGGGCTAAGGTTAGCGTTAGGTTTAGGGTTAGGGTTAGGGTAACGGTAAGGTTTAGGTTTAGGGTTAGGGTTAAGTGTTAGGGTTAGGGTTAGTGTTAGGGTTAGGTTTAGAGTTAGGGTGAGGGGAAGGGTAAGGTTTAGGCTTAGAGTTAGAGTTAGGTTTACGGTTAGGCTTCGAAAAGGGTAAGTGTTAGGGTTAGGGTTAGGGTTAAGGTTAGGGTTAGGGTTAGGTTTAGGGTTAGGTTTAGGGTTAGGTTTAGGGTTAGGGTTTGGATAAGGTTAAGGGTTAGGGTTAGGGTTAGGGTAGGTTTAGGGAAAGGGTATGGGTTAGCGTTATGTGTTTTATTAGGGTAAGGATTAGTGTTTGGGTTAGGGTTAGGGTAAGGGTTAGGTTTAGGGTTAAGGTTAGGGTAAGTGTTAGTGTTAGGGTTAGGGTAAGTATTAGGTTAGGGTTAGAGTTAGGGTAAGGGTTAGGGTTAGGGTTATTCTTAGCGTGAAGGTTAGTGTTAGGGTTTGGATAAGGGTAAGGGTTAGGGTTAGCGTTAGGGTTACGGATAGGGTTAGTGGTGAGGGTTAGTGTTAGATTTAGGGTTTGGGTTAGGGTAAGGATAAGAATTAGGGTTAGGGTTAGGTTTAGGTTTAGGGTAAGTGTTAGGGTTAGGGTGTTAGGGTAAGGGTTAGGGTTAGGCTTAGGATAAGGGTTAGGGTTAAGGTTATGGTAAACGAAAGTGTTAGGATTAGGGTTAAGTTTAGCGTTAGGGTAAGGGTAAGTGTTAGGGTTACGGTTAGGGTTAGGTTTAGAATTGGGGTTAAGGTTAGGGTTAGGGTTAGGGTAAGGGTAAGGGTTAGGGTTAGGGTTAAGGTAAGTGTTAGGTTTAGGGTTAGCATTAGGGTTAGGTTTAGGGTTAGGGTGATCGGAAAGGTAAGGGTTAGGGTTACGGTTAGGGTTAGGTTTACGGTTAGGGTTAGGGTAATGGTAAGGTTTAGGGTTAGGTTTAGGGTTAGGGTTAGGGTTAGGGTTAGGTTTAGGGTTAGGATTAGGGTAAGGGTAAGGTTTAGTGTTAGGGTTAGGGTAGGTTTAGGGAAAGGGAAAGGGTAAGGGTTAGGGTTAGGGTTAGGTTAAGGATTAGGGTTAGGGTTAGGGTTAGGGTTAGGGTTATGGTTAGGGTTAGCATTAAGGTTAGGCTTAGAGTAAGGATAAGTGTGAGGGTTAGGGTTAGGGTTATGGATAGGGTTAGGGATTAGGTTTAGTGTTAGATTTAGGGTTGGGTTAGGGTAGGGATAAGAGTTAGGGTTAGGGTTAGGGTTAGGTAAGGGTTAGGGTTAGGGTTAGGGTAAGTGTTATAGTTAGGGTTAGGGTTAGGGTTAGAGTAAGGGTAAGGGTTAGGGTTAGGGTTACGGTTAGGGTTAGGGGTTAGGGTTAGGGTTAGGGTTAGTTTTGGGTTAGGGTTAGGGTAAGGGTAAGGGTAAGGGTTGGGGTTAGGGTTATTTTAGGGTTAGGGTTAGGGTAAGGGTAAGGGTAAGGGTTAGGGTTAGGTTTAAGATTAGGGTTAAGTTTGAGGTTAGGGTTAGGTTTAGGGTAAGGGTTAGGGTTAGGGTTAGGGTAAGGGTTAGGGTTAGATGTAGGGTTAGGGTTAGGGTAAGGATAAGGGATAGGGTTTGGGTTCCTTTTAAGTTTGAGGTTAGGGTCAGGGTTAGAGTAAGGGTTTGGGTTAGGGTTAGGGTTAGGTTTAAATTTGGGGTTAAGGTTAGGGTTAGGGTTAGGGTAAGTGTAAGTTTTAGGGTTAGGGTTAGGGATAGGGTAAGTGTTAGGGTTTGGGTTAGCGTTAGGGTAGGGGTTAGTAAAAGGGTATGTGTTAGGGTTAGGGTTAGGGTTAAGATAAGGGTAAGGGTTAAGGTTATGGTTAGGGTTAGGGTTTAGGGTTAGGGTAAGGGTTAGGTTTAGGGGTTAGGGTTAGGTTTAGGGTTAGGATTAGTGTAGGGTTATGTTTAGGGTAAGGTTTAGGGTTAGGTTTAGGGTAAGGGTAAGGGTAAGGTTTAGGGTTATTGTTAGGTTTAGGGTTAAGGTTAGGGTTAGGGTAAGGGTAAGGGTTAGGGATAGGGTTAGGGTTAGGGTAAAGGTAAGTGTTAGGGTTAGTTTTAGGTTTAGGGTTAGGGTAAGGGTTAGGGATAGGGTTAGGGTTAGGGTTAGGGTAAGTGTTAGGGTAAGGGTTAGGGTTAGGTTTAGGTTTAGGTTTGGGGTTCAGGTTAGGCTTAGGGTTACGGTATGTGTAAGGGTTAGGCTTAGGGTTAGGGTTAGGGTAAGTGTTAGGGTTAGGGTTAGGGTTGGGGTTAGGGTAAGTGT
>JANJXV010000131.1:815000-817500 GCA_024803745.1 Megascapheus bottae | reverse complement strand
GTTAGGGATAGGGTTACGGTTAGGGTAACGGTAAGTGTTAGGGTTAGTTTTAGGGTTAGGGTTTGGGTAAGGGTTAGGGATAGGGTTAGGGTTAGGGTTAGGGTAAGTGTTAGGGTAAGGGTTAGGGTTAGGGTTAGGTTTAGGGTTGGGGTTCAGATTAGGCTTAGGGTTAGGCTAAGGGTAAGGGTTAGGCTTAGGGTTAGGGTTAGGGTAAGTGTTAGTGTTAGGGTTAGTGTTGGGGTTAGGGTAAGAGTAAGGGTTAGGGTTAGGGTTAAGGTAAGGGTAAGGGGTTAGGGTTAGGGTTAGGTTTAGGGTTAGGGTTAGGGTTAGGGTGCGGGTTAGGGTTAGGGTTAGGGTAAGGGTAAGGGTAAGGGGTAGGGTTAGGGTTAAGGTTGAGGTTAGGGTTAGGGTTAGAGTAAGGTTTAGGGTTAGGGTTAGCGTTAGGGTAAGGGTAAGGGTTAGGGTTAGGGTTAAGGTAAGGGTAAAGGTTAGGGTTAGTGTTAGGGTTTGGTTTAGGGTAAGGGTTAGGGTTAGGGATAAGATTAGGTTTAGCTTTAGGGTAAGGGTAAGGGTTAGGGTTAGGGTTAGGGTTAGTGTAAGGGTTAGGGTTAGTGTTAGGGTTAGGGTAGAGGTTAGGGAAGGGTAAGTGTTAGGGTTAGATTTAGCGTTAGGATAAGGGTAAGGGTTAGGGTTAGGGTGAGTCTTAGGGGTTAGGTTTAGGGTTAGTGATAGGTTTAGGGTTAGGGTTAGGGTAAGGGTAAGGGTTAGGGTTAGGGTTAGGGTTAGTGTTAGGTTTAGGGTTAGGTTTAGGGTAAGGGTAAGGGTAAGGGTTAGGGTTAGGGTTAAGGTTAGGGTTAGGGTTAGGGTTATTGTTAGGTTTAGGGTTTGGGTTAGGGTAAGGGTAAGGGTTAGACTTAGGTTTAGGGTTAGGGTTAAGATTAGGATTAGGGTTAGGGTTAGGTTTAGGGTAATGGTTAGGGTTAGGGATAGTGTTTGGTTAGGGTTAGGTTTAGGGTTAGGGTTAGAGTTAGGTTTAGGGTTAGGGTAAGGGTTAGAGTTAGGTTTAGGGATAGGGTAAGGGTAAGGGTTAGGGTTAGGGTTAAGGCTAGGATTAGGTTAATGTTAGAGTTAGGGGTTAGGGTTAGGGTTATGGTTAGGGTAGGTTTAAGGTTAGGGTTAGATTTAGGGTTAGGGTAAGGGTTAGGGTTAGGGTTAGGGTAAGTGTTGGGGAAAGGGTTAGGGTTAGGGTTAGGGTTAGGTTAGGGTAAAGGAAAGGGTTAGGTTTAGGGTTAGGGTTAGGTTAAGGGTTAGGGTTAGGGTTAGGGTTAGGGTTAAGTTTGACGTTAGGGTTATGGTTAGGGTAAGGGTTAGGGTTAGGGTTAGGGTATGTGTAGAGTTAGGGTTAGGGTTAGAGTTAGGGTTAGGTTTAGCGTAAGGGTAAGGGTTAGGGTTAGGGTTAGGGTAAGGGTTAGGGGGTAGGGTTAGGATTATGGTTAGGGTTAGCGTTAGGGTTAGGGTTAGGGTTATGGTTAGAGTTAGGGTTAGCGTTAGAGTTAGGTTTAGGTTTAGGTAAGAGTTAGGGTTAGGGTTAGGTTTAGGGTTAGGATAAGGGTAGGGTTAGGGTTAGTGTAAGCGTAAGTGTTAGGGTTAGGGTTAGGGATAGGGTAAGGGTTACGGTTAGGGTTAATGTTAGGTTTAGGGTTGGGGTTAAGGTTAGGGTTAGGGTCAGGGTTAGGGGTTAGGGTTAGGGTTAGGGTTAGTTTTGGGGTTAGGGTTAGGGTAAGGGTAAGGGTAAGGGTTAGGGTTAGTGTTATTTTTAGGGTTAGGGTTATTGTAAGTGTAAGTGTTGGGGTTAGCGTTAGTGTTAGGGTTAGGGTTAGGTTTAGGGTTAGGGTTTGTGTAAGGGTAAGGGTTAGGGTTAGGGTTAGGGTAGGGTTAGGGATAGGGTAAGGGTTAGAGTTAGGGTTAGGGTTAGGTTTGGGTTAGGGTTAGGGTTAGCGTTAAGGTTGTGATTAGGCTTAGGGTTAGGGTAAGGGTAAGGGTAAGGGTTAGGCTTAGGGTTAGGGTTAGGGTAAATGTTAGGGTTAGGGTTAGGGTTGGGGTTAGGTTAAGGGTAAGGGTTAGGGTTAGGGTTAAGTTAATAGTTAGGGGTTAGGTTTAGGGTTAGGTTTAGGGTTAGGGTTAGGGTAAGGGTAAGGGTTAGGGTTAGGTTTAGGGTTAGGGTAAGGGTTAGGGTTAGGGTTAAGGTTGACGTTATGGTTATGTTTAGGGTAAGGGTTAGGGTTAGGGTTAAGGTTGAGGTTAGGTTTACGGTTAGGGTTAGGGTATGAGTTAGGATTAGGGTAAGGGTAAGGGTTAGGGTTATGGTTATGGTTAGGGTTAGTGTAAGGGTTAGGGTTAGGGGTTAGGGTTATGGTTAGAGTTAGGTTAGGGTTAGGGTAAGGATAAGGGTTAGGGTTAGGTTTAGGGTTAGGGTAAGGGTTAGGGTTAGGGTTAGGGT
>JANJXV010000131.1:787500-802500 GCA_024803745.1 Megascapheus bottae | reverse complement strand
GGGTTAGGGTTAGATTTAGGGTTACAGTAACGGTTAGCGTTAGGGTTATTGTAAGCGTAAGTGTTAGGGTTTGGGTTAGGGTTAGGGTAAAGTTTAGGGATAGGGTTAGGGTTAGGGTAAGGGTAAGTGTTAGACTTAGGGGTAGGGTTAGGGTTAGGGTAAGTGTTAGGGAAAGGGTTAGGGTTAGGTTAGGTTTAGGGTTGGGGTTCAGGTTAGGGTTAGGTTTAGGGTAAGTGTAAGTGTTAGGGTTAGGGTTAGGGTTAGGGTTAGGGTAAGTGTTAGGGTTAGGGTTAGGGTTAGGGTAAGTGTTAGGGTTAGGGTTAGGGTAAGGGTAAGTGTTAGGGTTATGTTTAAGGTTAGGGTTAGGGGTTAGGGTTAGGATAAGTGTTAGGGTGAGGGTTAGGGTTAGGGTTAGGTTTAGGGTTGAGGTTAAGGTTAGGGTTAGGGTTAGGGTAAGGGTAAGGATTAGGGTTACGCTAAGTGTTATTGTTAAGGTTACGGTTAGGGTTAGGGTTAGGGTTAAGGTTATGGTTTGGGTTAGGATTAGGGTTAGGGTTAAGTGTTAGGGTTAGGGTTAGTGTTAGGGTTAGGTTTAGAGTTAGGGTGGGGGTAAGGGTAAGGTTTAGGGTTAGGGTTAGGGTTAGGTTTAGGGTGAGGGTTAGGGAAAGGGTAAGGGTTAGGGTTAGGGTTATGGTTAAGGTTAGGTTTAAGGTTAGGTTTAGGGTTAGGGTTAGGGTTAGGTTTAGGGTTAGGGTTTGGGTAAGGGTAAGGTTTAGGATTAGGGTTAGGGTAGGTTTAGGGAAAGGGTATGGGTTAGGGGTAGGGTTAGGTTTATGGTAAGGATTAGTGTTAGGCTTAGGGTTAGAGTAAGTGTTAGGTTTAGGGTTATGATTAGCATTAAGTTTAGGGTTAGGGTTAGGGTAAGGATAAGGGTAAGGGTTAGGGTTAGGGGTAGGGTTAGGGTTAGGGTTAGTGTGAGGTTAAGGGTTAGGGTTAGGGTAAGGATAAGAGTTAGGGTTAGTGTTAGGGTTACGGTTAGGGTGAGGGTAAGTGTTAAAGTTAGGGTTAGGGTTAAAATAAGTTTAAGTGTTAGGGTTAGGGTTAGGGTTAAGGTTAGGGTTACGGTTAGGGTAAGTGTTAAGGTAAGGGTTAGGTTTAGGGTTGAGGTTAAGGTTAAGGTTAAGGTTAGTTTAAGGATAAGGGTTAGGGTTAGGGTAAGCGTTAGGTTTAGGGTAAGGGTTAGGGTTAGCGTAAAGGTAAGGGTTAGGGTTATGGTTAGCATTAGGGTAAGGGGTTAGGGTTAGGGTAAGGGTAAGGTTTAGTGTTATTGTTAGCGTTAGGGTTAAGGTTAATGTTAGGGTAAGCGTAAATGTTAGGGATAGGGTTAGGGTAGGGTAACGGTAAGTATTAGGGTTAGGGTTAGGGTTAGGGTTAGGGTAAGGGTTAGGGATAGGGTTAGGGTTAGGGTAAGGGTAAGTTTAGGGTTAGGGTTAGGGTTAGGGTTAGGGTTTGGGTAAGTCTTAGGGTAAGGGTTAGGGTTAGGGTTAGGTTTAGGGTTGGGGTTCAGGTAATGTTAGCGTTAGGGTCAGGGTAAGTGTTAGGTTTAGGGTTAGGTTTAGGGTAAGTGTTAGGGTTAGGGTTAGGGTTAGGTTTAGGGTAAGGGTAAGGGTTAGGGTTAGGGTTAGGGTTAGGGTTAGGGTTAGGTTTAGGGTTAGGGTTACGGTAAGGGTAAGGGTTAGGTTTAGGGTTAGGGTAAGGGTAAGGGTAAGGGTTAGGGTTAGAGTTAGGGTTAAGGTTGACGTTAGGTTTAGGGTTAGGGTAAGGGTTAGGGTTAGGGTTAAGGTTGAGGTAGGGTTACGGTTAGCGTTAGGGTTAGGGTTAGGATTAGGGTTAGGGTAAGGTTTAGGGTTAGGGGTAGGGTTCGGGTTAGGGTTAGGGTAAGGCTAATGGGTAGGGTTAGGGTTAGGGTTAAGGTTGAGATTAGGGTTAGGGTTAGAGTAAGGTGTATGGTTAGGGTTAGGGTAAGGTTTAGGGTTAGAGTTAGGGTTAGGGTTAGAGTTAGGGTTAGGGTTAGGGTTAGGGAAAGGGTTATGGTTAGGGTAAGGGTTAGGGTTAGGGTAAGGGTTAGGGTAGGGTTTAGGGTTAGGGTTAGGTTTAGGTAAGGGTAAAAGTTAGGGTAGGATTAGGGTTAGGGTTAGGTTTAGGGTTAGGTTTAGGATTTGGGTTAAGGTTAGGTTTAGGGTTAGGGTAGGTTTAATTATTAGGGTTAGGGTTAGGGTTATGCTTAGGGTTAGGGTTAGGGTTAGGGTTAGCATTAGGTTTAGGTTATGGTTACGGTTAGGTTTAGGGTTAGGGTTAGGGTAAGGTTATGTGTTAGGGTTAGGGTTAGGGTTAGGGTTAGGTTTAGGGGTTAGCGGTAGTGTTAGGGTTAGGTTAAGGGTTAGGGTTAGGGTTAGGGTTACGATAAGGGTTAGGGTTAGGGTTAGGGTAAGGGAAAATGTTAGGGTTATGGTTAGTTTTAGCGTTAGGGTAAGGGTAAGGGTTAGGGTTAGGGTTTGCTTTAGGTTTAGGTTTGGCCTTAAGATTAGGGTTAGGTTTTGGTTAACAGTAAGGGTTAGGGTTAGGGTTAGTGTTAGGGTAAGAGTTAGGGTTTGGGTTTGGGTTAGGGTAAGGGTATGGGTTAGGTTTAGGGTTAGGGTTAGGTTTAGTGTTAGGGTTAGGAAAAGAGTAAGGATTAGGGTTAGGGTTAAGGTTAGGGTTAGAGTTAGGGTTAGGGTTAGGGTTAAGGTTGAGGTTAGGGTTAGGGTTAGAGTAAAGTTTAGGGATAGGGTTAGGGTAAAAGTTAGGGTTAGAGTTAGGGTTAGAGTTAGGGTTAGGGTTAGGGTAAGGGTAAGCGTAAGTGTTAGGGTTAGGGTTAGGATTTGGGATAGGGTAAGGTTTAGGGTTAGGGTTACGGTTAGGTTTAGTGTTAGGATAAGGGTTAGGGTTAGGGTTAGGGTTAGTTCAAGCGTAAGTGTTAGGGTTAGGGTTAGGGATAGGGTAAGGGTTAGGGTTTGGGTAAGTCTTAGGGTAAGGGTTAGGGTTAGGTTTAGGGTTGGGGTTCAGGTAATGTTAGCGTTAGGGTCAGGGTAAGTGTTAGGTTTAGGGTTAGGTTTAGGGTAAGTGTTAGGGTTAGGGTTAGTGTTAGGTTTAGGGTAAGGGTAAGGGTTAGGGTTAGGGTTAGGGTTAGGTTTAGGGTTAGGGTTACGGTAAGGGTAAGGGTTAGGTGTAGCGTTAGGGTCAGGGTAAGGGTAAGGGTTAGGGTTAGAGTTAGGGTTAAGGTTGACGTTAGGTTTAGGGTTAGGGTAAGGGTTAGGGTTAGGGTTAAGGTTGAGGTAGGGTTACGGTTAGCGTTAGGGTTAAGGTTAGGATTAGGGTTAGGGTAAAGTTTAGGGTTAGGTGTAGGGTTCGGGTTAGGGTTAGGGTAAGGCTAATGGGTAGGGTTAGGGTTAGGGTTAAGGTTGAGGTTAGGGTTAGGGTTAGAGTAAGGTGTATGGTTAGGGTTAGGGTAAGGGTTAGGGTTAGGGTTAGGGTTAGTGTTAGAGTTAGGGTTAGGGTTAGGGTTAGGGAAAGGGTTATGGTTAGGGTAAGGGTTAGGGTTAGGGTAAGGGTTAGGGTAGGGTTTAGGGTTAGGGTTAGGTTTAGGTAAGCGTAAGAGTTAGGGTTAGGATTAGTGTTAGGGTTAGGGTTAGGGTTAGGTTTAGGGTTTGTGTTAAGGTTAGGTTTAGGGTTAGGGTAGGTTTAATTATTAGGGTTAGGGTTAGGGTTATGCTTAGGGTTAGGGTTAGGGTTAGGGTTAGGATTAGGTTTAGGTTATCGTTACGGTTAGGTTTAGGGTTAGGGTAAGGTTATGTGTTAGGGTTAGGGTTAGGTTTAGGGTTAGGTTTAGGATTTGGGTTAAGGTTAGGTTTAGGGTTAGGGTAGGTTTAATTATTAGGGTTAGGGTTAGGGTTATGCTTAGGGTTAGGGTTAGGGTTAGGGTTAGCATTAGGTTTAGGTTATGGTTACGGTTAGGTTTAGGGTTAGGGTTAGGGTAAGGTTATGTGTTAGGGTTAGGGTTAGGGTTAGGGTTAGGTTTAGGGGTTAGCGGTAGTGTTAGGGTTAGGTTAAGGGTTAGGGTTAGGGTTAGGGTTACGATAAGGGTTAGGGTTAGGGTTAGGGTAAGGGAAAATGTTAGGGTTAGGGTTAGTTTTAGCGTTAGGGTAAGGGTAAGGGTTAGGGTTAGGGTTAGCTTTAGGTTTAAGTTTGGCCTTAAGATTAGGGTTAGGTTTTGGTTAACAGTAAGGTTTAGGGTTAGGGTTAGTGTTAGGGTAAGAGTTAGGGTTTGGGTTTGGGTTAGGGTAAGGGTATGGGTTAGGTTTAGGGTTAGGGTTAGGTTTAGTGTTAGGGTTAGGAAAAGAGTAAGGGTTAGGGTTAGGGTTAAGGTTAGGGTTAGAGTTAGGGTTAGGGTTAGGGTTAAGGTTGAGGTTAGGGTTAGGGTTAGAGTAAAGTTTAGGGATAGGGTTAGGGTAAAAGTTAGGGTTAGAGTTAGGGTTAGGGTTAGAGTTAGGGTTAGGTTTAGGGTAAGGGTAAGCGTAAGTGTTAGGGTTAGGGTTAGGGTTCGGGATAGGGTAAGGTTTAGGGTTAGGGTTAGGGTTAGGTGTAGTGTTAGGATAAGGGTTAGGGTTAGGGTTAGGGTTAGTTTAAGCGTAAGTGTTAGGGTTAGGGTTAGGGTTAGGGATAGGGTAAGGGTTAGGGTTTGGGTAAGTCTTAGGGTAAGGGTTAGGGTTAGGGTTAGGTTTAGGGTTGGGGTTCAGGTAATGTTAGCGTTAGGGTCAGGGTAAGTGTTAGGTTTAGGGTTAGGTTTAGGGTAAGTGTTAGGGTTAGTGTTAGGGTTAGGTTTAGGGTAAGGGTAAGGGTTAGGGTTAGGGTTAGGGTTAGGTTTAGGGTTAGGGTTACGGTAAGGGTAAGGGTTAGGTTTAGGGTTAGGGTCAGGGTAAGGGTAAGGGTTAGGGTTAGAGTTAGGGTTAAGGTTGACGTTAGGTTTAGGGTTAGGGTAAGGGTTAGGGTTAGGGTTAAGGTTGAGGTAGGGTTACGGTTAGCATTAGGGTTAGGGTTAGGATTAGGGTTAGGGTAAGGTTTAGGGTTAGGTGTAGGGTTCGGGTTAGGGTTAGGGTAAGGCTAATGGGTAGGGTTAGGGTTAGGGTTAAGGTTGAGGTTAGGGTTAGGGTTAGAGTAAGGTGTATGGTTAGGGTTAGGGTAAGGGTTAGGGTTAGGCTTAGGGTTAGAGTTAGGGTTAGGGTTAGGGTTAGGGAAAGGGTTATGGTTAGGGTAAGGGTTAGGGTTAGGGTAAGGGTTAGGGTAGGGTTTAGGGTTAGGGTTAGGTTTAGGTAAGGGTAAGAGTTACGGTTAGGATTAGTGTTAGGGTTAGGGTTAGGGTTAGGTTTAGGGTTTGTGTTAAGGTTAGGTTTAGGGTTAGGGTAGGTTTAATTATTAGGGTTAGGGTTAGGGTTATGCTTAGGGTTAGGGTTAGGGTTAGGGTTAGGATTAGGTTTAGGTTATCGTTACGGTTAGGTTAAGGGTTAGGGTAAGGTTATGTGTTAGGGTTAGGGTTAGGGTTAGGTTTAGGTTTAGGGGTTAGCGGTAGTGTTAGGGTTAGGTTAAGGGTTAGGGTTAGGGTTAGGGTTACGATAAGGGTTAGGGTTAGGGTTAGGGTAAGGGAAACTGTTAGGGTTAGGGTTAGTTTTAGCGTTAGGGTAAGGGTAAGGGTTAGGGTTAGGGTTAGATTTAGGTTTAGGTTTGGCCTTAAGATTAGGGTTAGGTTTTGGTTAACAGTAAGGGTTAGGGTTAGGGTTAGGGTTAGGGTAAGAGTTAGGGTTTGGGTTAGGGTTAGGGTAAGGGTATGGGTTAGGTTTAGGGTTAGGGTTAGGTTTAGTGTTAGGGTTAGGAAAAGAGTAAGGGTGAGGGTTAGGGTTAGGGTTAAGGTTAGGGTTAGAGTTAGGGTTAGGGTTAGGGTTAATGTTGAGGTTAGGGTTAGGGTTAGAGTAAGGTTTAGGGATAGGGTTAGGGTAAAAGTTAGGGTTAGGGTTAGGCTTAGGGTTAGAGTTAGGGTTAGGATTAGGGTAAGGGTAAGCATAAGTGTTAGGGTTAGGGTTAGGGTTCGGGATAGGGTAAGGTTTAGTGTTAGGGTTAGGGTTAGGTTTAGTGTTAGGATAAGGGTTAGGGTTAGGGTTAGGGTTAGTTTAAGCGTAAGTGTTAGGGTTAGGGTTAGGGTTAGGGATAGGGTAAGGGTTAGGGTTAGGGTTAGGTTTAGGTTTAGTGTTAGGAAAAGTGTAAGGGTTAGGGTTAGGGTTAGGGTTAAGGTTAGGGTTAGGGTTAGGGTTACGGTTAGGGTTAAGATTGAGGTTAGGGTTAGGGTTAGAGTAAGGTTTAGGGTTAGGGTTAGGTTTAGGGTTGGGGTTAAGGTTAGGGTTATGGTTAGGGTAAGGGTAAGGGTTAGGGTTAGGGTTAGGATTAAGGTTAGGGTTAGGGTTAGGTTTAGGTTTAGGATTAGGGTAAGGGTAAGGGTTAGGGTTAGGTTTAATGTTAGGTTTCGGGTTGGGGTTAAGGTTAGGGTTGGGGTTAGGTTAAGGGTAAGGGTTAGCATTAGGGTTAGGTTTAGGGTAAGGGTTAGGGTTAGGGTTAGGGTTAGAGTTAAGGTTAGGTTTAGTCTTACGGTTAGGGTTAGGGTTAGGGTAAGGATATGTGTTAGGTTTAGGTTTAGGGTTAGGGTTAGAGTTAGGGTTAGGGTTAGATTTAGAGTAAGGGTTAGGGTTAGGGATAAGGTTAGGTTTAGGTTTCGGGTAAGGGTAAGGGTTAGGGTTAGGGTTAGGTTTAGGGTAAGGGTTAGGGTTAGATTTAGGTTTAGGGTAGGGGTTAGGGGAAGGTTAAGTGTAAGGGTTAGAGTTAGGGTTAGGATAAGGGTAAGGGTGAGGTTTAGGGTTAGGTGTAGGGTTTAGGGTTAGGTTTAGGGTTAAGTTTAGGGTTAGGTTTAGTGTAAGGGTAAGGGTTAGGGTTACGGTTAGTGTTAGTGTTAGGTTTAGGGTTAGGGTTAGGGTAAGGTTAAGGGTGATGGTTAGGGTTAGGGTTAATGTTAGGGTTAGGGTTAGGGTTAGGGTTAGGTTAAGGGTTAGGGTTAGGGTAAGGTTAAGGGTTAGAGTTAGGGTTAGGGGTAGGGTTAAGGTTAGGGTTAGGGTTAGGATTAGGGTTAGGGTAAGGTTTAGGGTTAGGGTTAGTGTATGGGTTAGGTTTAGGGTTACGGTTAGGGTTAGAGTTAGGTTTAGGGTTAGGGTAAGGCTAAGGGTAAGGTTAGGTTTAGGGTTAATGCTAGGGTAAGGTTAAGGGTTAGGGTTATGGGTTAGGGTTAGGGTTACGGTTACTGTAGAGTTAGGGTTAGGGTTAGATTTAGGGTTAGGGTAAGGGTTAGGATTAGGTTTAGGGTTATTGTAAGCGTAAGTGTTAGGGTTAGGGTTAGGGTTAGGGTCAGGGTAAAGGTTAGGGATAGGTTTAGATTTAGGGTAAGGGTAAGTTTTAGCGTTAGGGTTAGGGTAAGGGTTAGTGTTACTGTTAGGGAAAGGGTTAGGGTTAGGGTTAGGTTTACGGTTGGGGTTCAGGTTACGGTTAGGGTTACTGTAAGAGTAAGGGTTAGGGTTAGGGTTAGGGTTAGGTTTAGGGTTAGGGTGATTGTAAGGGTTAGGGTTAGGGTTAAGGTTAGGGTTAGGGTGAGGGTAAGGGTTAGGGTTAGGTTTAGGGGTAGGGTTACTGTAAGGGTTAGGGTTAGGGTTAAGGTTAAGGTTGAGGTTAGGGTGACGTTTAGGGTTAGAGTACAGGTTAGGGTTAGGGTAAGGGTTAGGGTTAGGGATAGTGTTAGGGTTAGGGTTAGGGTGAGGGTAAGGGGTAGAGTTAGGGTTAGGGTTAAGGTTAAGGTTGAGTTTAGGGTTAGGTTTAGAGTAAGGTTTAGGGATAGGGTAAGGGTTAGGGTTAGGTTAAGTGTTAGGGTTAGGTTTAGCGTTAGGGTTAGGGTTAGGGATTAGGGTTAGGGTTAGGGTTAGGTTTAGTGTTAGGGTTAGGGTAAGGGTAAGGTTAGGGGTATTTTTAGGGTTAGGTTTAGGATTAGTGTTAGGGTTAATGTTGAAGGTAGGGTTAGGGTTACGGTTAGAGTAAGGGTTAGGGTTAGGGTTAGGGTTCAGGTTAGGGGTTAGGATTAGGGTTATAGTTAGGGTTAGGGGTTAGTGTTAGGGTGAGTGTTAGGGTAGGGTTAGGTTTAGGGTAAGAATTAGGGTAAGGGTAAGGTTTAGGGTTATTGTTAAGGTTAGGGTTAAGGTTAGGGTTAGGGTAAGGGTTAGGGATAGGGTTAGAGTTAGGGTAAGGGTAAGTGTTAGGGTTAGGGTTAGGGTTAGGGTAAGTTTTAGGGTAAGGGTTAGGGTTAGGGTTAGGTTTAGGATTAGGTTTCAGGTTAGGCTTAGGGTTAGGGTAAGGGTAAGGTTTAGGGTTAGGGTTAGGGTTAGGGTAAGTGTTAGGGTTAGGGTTAGGGTTAGGTTAAGGGTAAGGGTTAGGGTTAGCGTTAGGGTTAGGGTTAGGGGTCAGGGTTAGGGTTAGGGTTAGGTTTCGGGTTTGGGTTAGGGTAAGAGTAAGGTTTAGGGTTAGGTTTAGGGTTAGGTTTAGGGTTAGGGTTAGGGTAAGGGTTATTGTTAGGGTTAGGGTTAGAGTTAGGGTTACGGGTGATGTTAGGGTTAGGGTTAGGGTAAGGGTTAGGGTTAGGGTTAAGTTTGAGTTTAGTGTTACGTTTAGGGTTAGGGTTAGGGTAAGGTTTAGGGTTAGGGGTAGGGTTAGGGTTAGTGTTAGGGTAAGGTAAGGGGTAGGGTTAGGTTTAGGGTTAAGGTTGAGGTTAGGGTTAGGGTTAGAGTAAGGTTTAGGGTTAGGGTAAGGGTTAGGGTTAGGGTTGGGGTTAGGGTTAGAGTTAGAGTTAGGGTTAGGGTAAGGGTAAGTGTTAGGTTTATGTTTAGGGTTAGGGTTAGGGTAAGGGTTAAGGTTAGGGCTTAGGGTTAGTGGTAGGGTTAGGTTAAGGGTTAGGGTTAGGGTTAGGATAAGGGTTAGGGTTAGGGTAAGGAAAGTGTTAGGGTTAGGATTAGGTATAGCGTAAGGGTAAGGGTAAGGGTTAGGGTTATGGTTAGGGTTAGGTTTAGGATTGGGGTTAAGGTTAGGTTTAGGGTTAGGGTAACGGTAAGGGTTAGTGTTAGGGTTAGGGTTAGGGTAAGAGTTAGAGTTAGGGTGAGGGTTAGGGTTAGGGTGAGGGTTAGGGTTAGGGTAAGGGTAAGGGTTAGGTTTAGGGTTAGGGTTAAGTGTTAGGGTTAGGGTTAGTGTTAGGGTTAGGGTTAGAGTAAGGGTGAGGGTAAGGGTAAGGTTTAGGGTTAGGGTTAGAGTTAGGCTTAGGGTTAGGGTTAGGGAAAGGGAAAGTGTTTGGGTTAGGGTTAGGATTAAGTTTAGGGTTAGTGTTAGGTTTTGGGTTAGGGTGAGGGTTAGGTTTAGGGTTAAGTTTTGGGTAAGGGTAAGGGTTAGTGTTAGGGTTAGGGTATGTTTAGGGAAAGGGTATGGGTTAGGGTTAGGCTTATGGTTAGGGTAAGAATTAGGGTTAGGGTTAGGGGAAGGGTTAGGTTTAGGGTTATGGTTAGCATTAAGTTTAGGGTTAGGGTTAGGGTAAGGGTAAGGTTAAGGTTTAGGGTTAGGTTTACGGTTACGATTAGTGTTAGGGGTTAGGGTTAGTATTAGGTTTAGGGTTAGGGTTAGGGTAAGGATAAGAGTTAGGGTTAGGGTTAGGGTTAGGGTTAGTGTTAGGGTTAGGGTAAGTGTTAGGTTTAGGGTTCGGGTTATTGTTAGGGTTAGGGTAAGGGTAAGTGTTAGGGTTAGAGTTAGGGTTAGGGTAAGTGTTAGAGTAAGGGTTAGGGTTAGGGTTAGGTTTAGGGTTGAGGTTAAGATTAAGGTTCGGGTTAGGGAAAGGGCAAGGATTACAGTTAGGGTAAGCGTTAGGGTTAGGTGAAGGGTTAGGGTTAGGGTTGGCGTTAGTGTTAGAGTTAGGGTTAGGGTTAGGGCAAGGTAAGGGTTAGGGTTATGGTTAGGGTTAGGGTGAGGGTAAGGGTTAGGGTTAGGGGTTAGGGTTAGTGTTAGGGTTAGGTTAAGGTTTAGGTTTAGGGTTAGGGTTAGATTAGGGTTAAGATAAGGGTTAGGGTTAGTGTTAGGGTAAGGGAAAGTGTTAGGATTAGGGTTAGGTTTAGCTTTAGGGTAAGGGTAATGGTCAGGGTTAGGGTTAGGGTTAGGTTTAGGATTGGGGTTAAGGTTAGGGTTAGGGTAGGGTAACGGTAAGGGTTAGGGTTAGGGTTAGGGTTAGGGTAAGAATTAGGGTTAGGGTTAGGGTTAGGTAAGGGTAAGGGTTAGGTTTAGGGTTAGGGTTATGTGTTAGGATTAGGGTTAGTGTTAGGGTGAGGTTAGAGTTAGGGTGAGGGTAAGGGTAAGGTTTAGGGTTTGGCTTAGGGTTAGGTTTAGGGTTAGGGTTAGGGAAAGGGTAAGGGTTAGGGTTAGGGTTAGGGTTAAGGTTAGGGTTAGGGTTAGGGTTTCGGTTAGGGTTAGGGTGAGGTTTAGGGTTAGGGTTTGGGTAAGGGTAAGGATTAGGATTAGAGTAGGTTTAGGGAAAGGGTATGGGTTAGGGTTAGGGTTAGGGTAAGGATCAGGGTTAGGGTTAGGGTTAGGGTAAGGGTTAGGTTTAGGGTTATGGTTAGCAATAAATTTAGGGTTAGTGTTAGGGTAAGGGTAAAGTTAAGGCTTAGGTTTAGGGTTAGGGTTACGGTTAGAGTTAGGGGTTAGGGTTAGTGTTAGGTTTAGGGTTAGGGTTAGGGTAAGGGTTAGGGTTAGGGTAAGGGTAAGGTTAGGGTTAGGGTAAGGGTAAGGTTAGGGTTAGGGTTATGGTTAGGGTTAGGAGTTAGGGTTAGGGTAAGGGTAAGGTTTAGGGTTATTGATAGGGTTAGGGTTAAGGTAAGGGTTAAGGTAAGTGTAAGGGTTAGGGATAGGTTTAGGGTTAGGGTTAGGGTAACGGTAAGTGTTAAGGTTTGGGTTAGGGTTAGGGTTAGTGTAAGGGTTAGGGATAGGGTTAGGGTTAGGGTAAGGGTAACTTTAGGGTTAGGGTTAGGGTTAAGGTTAGGGTAAGTGTTAGGGTAAGGGTTAAGTTTAGGGTTACGTTTAGGGTTGGGGTTCAGGTAATGTTATGGTTAAGGCAAAGGTAAGGATTAGGGTTAGGGTTAGGGTAAGTGTTCAGGTTAGGGTTAGGGTTACTGTAAGGGTAAGTGTTAGGGTTAGGGTTAGGGTTAGGTTAGGGCTTTGGGTTAGGGTTAGGGTTAGGTTTAGGGTTAGGGTTAGGGTAAGGGTAAGGGTTAGGTTTAGGGTTAGGGTTAGGTTTAGGGTTAGTGTTAGGGTAAGGTTTAGGGTTAGGGTTAGGGTTAGAGTTAGGGTTAAGTTTGACATTAGGGTTAGGGTTAGGGGAAGGCTTAGGGTTAGGACTAAGGTTGAGGTAGTGTTAAGGTTACGGTTAGGGTACGGGTTAGGGTAAGGGTTGGGGTTAGGGGTAGGGTTAGGGCTGGGTTAGGGTAAGGGTAAGGGATAGGGTTAGGGTTAGTGTTAAGGTTGAGGTTAGGGTTAGGGTTAGGGTTAAGGTTGAGGTTATGGTTTGGGTTAGAGTAAGGTTTAGAGTTAGGGTTAGGGTTAGGGTAAGGGTTAGGGTTAGGGTTAGGGTAAGGGTAAGGTTAGGTTTACGGTTAGTGTTAGGGTTAGGGTAAGAGTTAGGGTTAGGGTGAGGGTTAGGGTTAGGGTAAGGTTAAGTGTTAGGTTTAGGGTTAGGGTTAAGTGTTAGGGTTAGGGTTAGTGTTAGGGTTAGGGTTAGAGTTAGGGTGAGGTTAAGGGTAAGGTTTAGGGTTAGGGTTAGAGTTAGGTTTAGGGTTAGGGTTAGGGAAAGGGTAAGTGTTTGGGTTAGGGTTAGGATTAAGTTTAGGGTTAGTGTTAGGATTTGGGTTGGGGTGAGGGTTAGGTTTAGGGTTAAGTTTTGGGTAAGGGTAAGGGTTAGGGTTAGGGTTAGGGTTAGGGTATGTTTAGGGAAAGGGTATGGGTTAGGGTTAGGCTTATGGTTAGGGTAAGGATTAGGGTTAGGGTTAGGGGAAGGGTTAGGTTTAGGGTTATGGTTAGCATTAAGTTTAGGGTTAGGGTTAGGGTAAGGGTAAGGTTAAGGTTTAGGGTTAGGGTTACGGTTACGATTAGGGTTAGGGGTTAGGGTTAGTGTTAGGTTTAGGGTTAGGGTTAGGGTAAGGATAAGAGTTAGGGTTAGGGTTAGGGTTAGGGTAAGGTTTAGGGTTAGGGTTAGGGTTAGGGTAAGTGTAAGGGTTAGGGTCAGGGTTAGGGTTAGGGTAAGTGTTAGGGTTAGGGTTAGGGTTAGAGTTAGGATAAGGGTTAGGGTTAGGGTTAGGGTTAGGTTTAGTGCTGGGGGTAAGTTTAGGGTTAGTGTAAGGTTTAGGGTTAGCGTTAGGGTTAGGGGTTAGGGTTAGGTTTAGGGTTACGGTTAGGGTTAGGGTTAGGATTAGGGTAAGGGTATGTGTTAGGGTTAGGGTTAGGGTTAGGGTTAGGGTTAGGGTAAGGGTAAGTGTTAGGGGTAGGGTTAGGGTTAGATTTAGGGTAAGGGTAAGGTTTAGGGTTAGGGTTAGGGTTAGGCTAAGGGTAAGGGTTAGGATTAGGGTTAGTGTTAGGGTTAGGTTTAGTGTTAGGGTAAGGGTAAGGGTTAGGGTTAGGGATAGGGTTAGGGTTAGGGTAAGGGTTATGGTTAGGGTTGGGGTTAGGGTAAGGGTAATTGTTAGGGTTAGGGTTAGGGTTAGGATTAGGTTAAGGGTTAGGTTTATGGTAGGGTTAGGTGTTAGGGTTAGTGTTAGTGTTAGGGTTAGGGTTAGGGTTAGAGTTGGGGTTAAGTTTAGGGTTAGGATTAGGGTAAGGGTAAGGATTAGGGTTAGCGTTTGGGTTTCTGTTAATGTTAGGTGAACGGTAAGGGTTAGTGTTAGGGTTAGGGGTTACGTTTAGGGTTAGGGGTGAGGGTTAGGGTTAGGGTTACGTTTAGGGTTAGGGGTGAGGGTTAGGGTTAGGGTTATGGTTAGGGTTAGGGTAAGGGTTAGGTTAAGGGTTAGGGTTAGGGTTAGCGTCAGGGTTAGGATAAGGGTTAGGGTTAGGGTTAGGTTAAGGGTTAGGGTAAGGGCAAGGGTTATGGTGAGGGTTAGGGTTAGGGTTAGGCTAAGGTTAAGGGTTAGGGTTAGGGTTAGGGTTAGGTTTAGGTTTAGGGGAAGTGTAAGGGTTAGGGTAAGGGTTAGGATAAGGTTTAGGGTTAGGGTTAGCGTTAGGGTAGGGGTTAGGGAAAGGGTAAGTGTTATGGTTAGGGTTAGGTTTAGGATAAGGTAAGGGTTAGGGTTAGGGTTAGGGTTAGGGTTATGGTAATGGTTAGGGTTAGGGTAAGTGTTAGGGTTAGGGTTAGGGTTAGGGTAAGGTAAGTGTTAGGGTTAGGTTTAAGGTTACTGTTAGGGTAAATGTTAGGGTAAGGGTTAGCGCTAGGTTTATGGGTAGCATTAAGTTTAGGTTAGGGTAGGGTAAGGGTAAGGTTAAGGGTTATGGTTAGGGTTAGGGTTACGGTTAGGGTTAGGAGTTAGGGTTAGTGTTAGGGTTAGGGTAAGGATAAGAGTTAGGGGTAGGGTTAGGGTTAGTGTTACAGTTAGGGTAAGTGTTAGGGTTAGGGTTCGGGTTAGGGTTAGGGTAAGGTTAAGTGTTAGGGTTATGGTTACGGTTAGGGTTAGGGTAAGTGCTAGGGTAAGGGTTAGGGTTAGGGTTAGATTTAGGGTTGAGGTAAAGTTTAAGGTTAGGATTAGGGTAATGGTAAGGGTTAGGGTTAGCGTAAGCGTTAGGGTTAGTGTAAGGGTTAGGTTTAGGGTAAGGGTAAGGGTTAGGGTTAGGGTTAGGGTTAGGGTTAGGCGTTAACGTTAGGGTAAGGGAAAGTTTTAGGGTTATTGTTAGGATTAGGGTTAAGGTTAGGGTTAGGGTAAGGGTAAGGTTTAGGGATAGGGTTAGGGTTAGGGTAACGGTAAGTGTTAGGGTTAAGTTAGGGTTAGTGTTAGGGTAAGGGTAAGGGTTAGGATTAGGGTTAGGGTTTGGGTTAGGGGTTAGGGTTAGGTTTAGGATTTGGGTTAGAGTAAGGGTAAGGGTTAGGTTTAGGGTTAGGGTTAGGTTTAGTGTTAGGGTTAGGATAATGGTTAGGGTTTGGGTTAGGGTTAGGGTTAAGGTTGACTTTAGGGTTAGGGCTAGGGTTAGGTTTAGGGTTAGGGTTAGCTTATGGGTAAGGGTTAGGTTTACGGTTAGGGTTAGGTTTAGGGTTAGGGTTAGGGTAAGGGTTAGGGTTAGGGTTAAGGTTGACATTAGGGTTAGGGTTAGGGTAAGGGTTACGGTTAGGGTTAGGGTTAGAGTTAGGGTTAGGGTTAGGGTAAGGGTAAGGGTTAGGGTTAGGTTTAGGGTTAGGATAAGGGTTAGGGTTAGGGTTAGGGTTAGTGTAAGCGTAAATGTTAGGGTTAGGGTTAGGGTTAGGTATAGGGTAAGGGTTAGGGTTAGGGATAGGGTTAGGTTTAGGGTTGGGGTTAAAGTTAGGGTTAGGGTTAGGGTAAGGGTAAGGGTTAGGGTTAGGTTTAGGGTTAGGGTTAAGGTTAGGGTTGGGTTCGGTTTAGGGTTAGGATTAGGGTAAGGGTAAGTGTTAGGGTTAGGTTTAGGGTTAGGTTTAGGGTTGGGGTTAAGGTTAGGTTTGGGGTTAGGTTAAGGGTAAGCATTAGTGTTAGGGTTAGGGTTAGGGTAAGGGTTAGGGTTAGGGTAAGGGTTAGGGTTAGGGTT
>JANJXV010000131.1:747500-777500 GCA_024803745.1 Megascapheus bottae | reverse complement strand
GGTTAGGGTAAGGGTTGGGGTTAGGGGTAGGGTTAGGGCTGGGTTAGGGTAAGGGTAAGGGATAGGGTTAGGGTTAGTGTTAAGGTTGAGGTTAGGGTTAGGGTTAGGGTTAGGGTTAAGGTTGAGTTTACGGTTAGGGTTAGAGTAAGGTTTAGGGTTAGGGTTAGGGTAAGGGTTAGGGTTAGGGTTAGGGTAAGGGTAAGGTTAGGTTTACGGTTAGGGTTAGGGTTAGGGTAAGGGATAGGGTTAGGTGATAGGGTTAGTGTTAGGGTTAGGTTAAGGGTTAGGGTTAGGGTTAGGGTTAGGGTTAGGGTTAGGGTTAGGGTTATTGTAAGCGTAAGTGTTAGGGTTAGGGTTAGGGTTAGGGTCAGGGTAAAGGTTAGGGATAGGTTTAGGGTTAGGGTAAGGGTAAGTTTTAGCGTTAGGGTTAGGGTAAGGGTTAGTGTTACTGTTAGGGAAAGGGTTAGGGTTAGGGTTAGGTTTACGGTTGGGGTTCAGGTTAGGGTTAGGGTTACTGTAAGGGTAAGGGTTAGGGTTAGGGTTAGTGTAAGTGTTAGGGTTAGGGTTAGGGTAAGGGTAAGGGTTAGGCTTAGGGTTAGAGTGAGGGGTTAGGTTTAGGGTTAGGGTTATGGTAAGTGTTAGGTTAAGGGTTAGGTTAGGGTTAGGTTTAGGGTTGGGGTTAAGTTTAGGGTTAGGGTTAGGGTAAGGGTAAGGGTTAGGGTTAGGTTTAGGGTAAGTGTTAGGGTTAGGGTTAGGGTTAGGGTAAGGGTAAGTGTTAGGGCTAGGGTTAGGTTTAGCGTTAGGGTAAGGGCAAGGTTTAGGGTTTGGGTTAGGGTTAGGTTTAGGATTGGGGTTACGGTTAGAGTTAGGGTTAGGGTAACGGTAAGGGGTAGGGTTAGGGTTAGGGTTAGGGTAAGGGTAAGGGATAGGTTTAGGGTTAGGGTTAAGTGTTAGGGTTAGGGTTAGTGTTAGGGTTAGGGTGATGGTAAGGGTAAGGTTTAGGGTTAGGGTCATGGTTAGGTTTAGGGTTAGGGTTAGGGAAAGCGTAAGGGTTAGGGTTAGGGTTAGGTTTAAGGTTAAGGTTAGGGTTAGGGTTAGGGTTAGGTTTAGGGTTAGGGTTTGGGTAACGGTAAGGGTTAGGGTTAGGGTTAGGGTTAGGGTTAGGGTAAGGGTTAGGTTTAGGGTTAGGGTTAGGGTTAGGGTTAGGGTTAGTGTTAGGTTTAGGGTTAGTGTTTGGGTAAGGGTAAGGGTTAGGGTTAAGGTTAGGGTAGGTTTAGGGATAGGGTAAGGTCTAGGGTTAGGGATACGGTTAGGTTTGGGTTAGGGTTATGGTAAGCGTAAGGATTAGGGTTAGGGTTAATGTTAGGTTTTGGGTTAGGCTTAGAGTAAGGGTTAGGGTTAGGGTTAGGTTTAGGGTTAGGTTTAGGGTTAGGGTTTGGGTTAGGGTTAGGGTTAGGTTTAGGGTTAGGGTTAATTGTTTGGATTAGGATTAGTGTTAGGTTTAGGATTAGAGTTAGGGTGAGGGTAAGGATAAGGTTTAGGGTTAGGGTTAGGGTTAGGTTTAGGGTTAGGGTTAGGGAAAGGGTTAAGGTTAGGGTTAGGGTTAGGGTTAAGGAAAGGGTTAGGGTTAGGTTTGGGGTTAGGGTTAGTTTAGGGTTAGGGTTTGGGTAAGGGTAAGGGTTAGGGTTAGGTTAGGTTTAAGGAAAGGTTATGGTTTAGGGTTAGGGTTAGGGTTAGGGTAAGGATTAGGGTCAGGGTTAGGGTTAGGGTAAGGGTTAGGTTTAGGGTTATGGTTAGCATTAAGTTTGGGGTTAGGGTTAGAGTAAGGGTAAGGGTAAGGTTTAGGGTTAGGGTTAGGGTTATGGTAATGGTTAGGGGTTAGGGTTATTGTTAGGTTTAGGGTTAGGGTTATGGTTAGGTTTAGGGTTAGGGTTAGGGAAAGCGTAAGGGTTAGGGTTAGGGTTAGGTTTAGGGTTGGGGTTAAGGTTAGGTTTGGGGTTAGTTTAAGGGTAAGCATTAGCGTTAGGGTTACGGTTAGGGTAAGGGTTAGGGTTAGGGTTAGGGTAGGGTTAGGGTTAGATTTAGGGTTACAGTAAGGGTTAGGGTTAGGTTTAGGGTTATTGTAAGCCTAAGTGTTAGGGTTAGGGTTAGGTTTAGGGTAAAGTTTAGGGATAGGGTTAGGGTTAGGGTAAGGGTAAGTGTTAGCCGTAGGGGTACGGTTAGGGTTAGGGTAAGTGTTAGGGAAAGGGTTCGGTTAGGTTAGGTTTATGGTTAGGGTAAGGATTAGGGTTAGGGTTAGGGGAAGGGTTAGGTTTAGGGTTATGGTTAGCATTAAGTTTAGGGTTAGGGTTAGGGTAAGGGTAAGGTTAAGGTTTAGGGTTAGGGTTACGGTTACGATTAGGGTTAGGGGTTAGGGTTAGTGTTAGGTTTAGGGTTAGGGTTAGGGTAAGGATAAGAGTTAGGGTTAGGGTTAGGGTTAGGGTTAGTGTTAGGGTTAGGGTAAGTGTTAGGGTTAGGGTTCGGGTTATTGTTAGGGTTAGGGTAAGGGTAAGTGTTAGGGTTAGAGTTAGGGTTAGGGTAAGTGTTAGAGTAAGGGTTAGGGTTAGGGTTAGGTTTAGGGTTGAGGTTAAGATTAAGGTTAGGGTTAGGGAAAGGGCAAGGGTTACGGTTAGGGTAAGCGTTAGGGTTAGGTGAAGGGTTAGGGTTAGGGTTGGCGTTAGTGTTAGAGTTAGGGTTAGGGTTAGGGCAAGGTAAGGGTTAGGGTTATGGTTAGGGTTAGGGTGAGGGTAAGGTTTAGGGTTAGGGGTTAGGGTTAGTGTTAGGGTTAGGTTAAGGTTTAGGATTAGGGTTAGGGTTAGATTAGGGTTAGGATAAGGGTTAGGGTTAGGGTTAGGGTAAGGGAAAGTGTTAGGGTTAGGGTTAGGGTTATGTGTTAGGATTAGGGTTAGTGTTAGGGTTAGGTTAGAGTTAGGGTGAGGGTAAGGGTAAGGTTTAGGGTTTGGCTTAGGGTTAGGTTTAGGGTTAGGGTTAGGGAAAGGGTAAGGGTTAGGGTTAGGGTTAGGGTTAAGGTTAGGGTTAGGGTTAGGGTTTCGGTTAGGGTTAGGGTGAGGTTTAGGTTTAGGGTTTGGGTAAGGGTAAGGATTAGGATTAGGGTAGGTTTAGGGAAAGGGTATGGGTTAGGGTTAGGGTTAGGGTAAGGATCAGGGTTAGGGTTAGGGTTAGGGTAAGGGTTAGGTTTAGGGTTATGGTTAGCAATAAATTTAGGGTTAGTGTTAGGGTAAGGGTAAAGTTAAGGCTTAGGTTTAGGGTTAGGGTTACGGTTAGAGTTAGGGGTTAGGGTTAGTGTTAGGTTTAGGGTTAGGGTTAGGGTAAGGATAAGAGTTAGGGTTAGGGTTAGGGTTAGTGTTAGGGTTAGGGTAAGTGTTAGGGTTAGGGTTAGGGTAAGGGTAAGTGTTAGGGTTGGGGTTAGGATTCGGGTTTGGGTAAGTGTTAGGGTAAGGGTAAGGGTTAGGGTTAGGTTTAGGGTTGAGGTTAAGGTTAAGGTTAGGGTTAGGGTAAGGGTAAGAGTTAGGTTTAGGGTAGCGTTAGGGTTAGGGTAAGGGTTAGGTTTAGGGTAAGGGTAAGGTTAGGGTTAGGGTTATGGTTAGGGTTAGGGGTTAGGGTTAGGGTAAGGGTAAGGTTTAGGGTTATTGATAGGGTTAGGGTTAAGGTAAGGGTTAAGGTAAGTGTAAGGGTTAGGGATAGGTTTAGGGTTAGGTTTAGGGTAACGGTAAGTGTTAAGTTTTGGGTTAGGGTTAGGGTTAGGGTAAGGGTTAGGGATAGGGTTAGGGTTAGGGTAAGGGTAACTTTAGGGTTAGGGTTAGGGTTAAGGTTAGGGTAAGTGTTAGGGTAAGGGTTAAGTTTAGGGTTACGTTTAGGGTTGGGGTTCAGGTAATGTTATGGTTAAGGCAAAGGTAAGGGTTAGGGTTAGGGTTAGGGTAAGTGTTCGGGTTAGGGTTAGGGTTACTGTAAGGGTAAGTGTTAGGGTTAGGGTTAGGGTTAGGTTAGGGCTTTGGGTTAGGGTTAGGGTTAGGTTTAGGGTTAGGGTTAGGGTAAGGGTAAGGGTTAGGTTTAGGGTTAGGGTTAGGTTTAGGGTTAGTGTTAGGGTAAGGTTTAGGGTTAGGGTTAGGGTTAGAGTTAGGGTTAAGTTTGACATTAGGGTTAGGGTTAGGGGAAGGCTTAGGGTTAGGACTAAGGTTGAGGTAGTGTTAAGGTTACGGTTAGGGTACGGGTTAGGGTAAGGGTTGGGGTTAGGGGTAGGGTTAGGGCTGGGTTAGGGTAAGGGTAAGGGATAGGGTTAGGGTTAGTGTTAAGGTTGAGGTTAGGGTTAGGGTTAGGGTTAGGGTTAAGGTTGAGGTTACGGTTAGGGTTAGAGTAAGGTTTAGGGTTAGGGTTAGGGTTAGGGTAAGGGTTAGGGTTAGGGTTAGGGTAAGGGTAAGGTTAGGTTTACGGTTAGGGTTAGGGTTAGGGTAAGGGATAGGGTTAGGTGATAGGGTTAGTGTTAGGGTTAGGTTAAGGGTTAGGGTTAGGGTTAGGATTAGGATAAGGGTTAGTGTTAGTGTTAGGGTAAGGGAAAGTGTTAGGGGTAGGGATTGGTTTAGCTTTAGGGTAAGGGTAAGGGTTAGGGTTAGTGTTAGGGTTAGGTTTAGAGTTGGGGTTAAGGTTAGGGTTAGGTTTAGGGTAAGGGTAAGGTTTAGGGTTAGGGTTAGGGTTAGGGTAAGAGTTGGGGTTAAGGTTAGGGTTAGGGTTAGGGTAAGGGTTAGGTTTAGGGTTAGGGTTAATTTTTAGGGTTAGGGTAAGGGTTAGGGTTAGGTTTAGGGGTAGGCTTAGGGTAAGGTTAGGGTTAGGGTTAGGGTTAGAGTTAGGGTTAGGTTTAGGGTAAGGGTAAGTTTTAGGGTTAGGGTTAGGGTAAGGGTTAGGTTAAGGGTTAGGTTTAGGGGTAAGGTTAGGGTTAGGGTTAGGGTGAGGGTTAGGGTTAAGTTTAGGGTTAGGGTTTATGTAAGGTTAAGGGTTAGGGTTAGGGTTAGGCTAGGTTTATTGTTAGGGTAAAGGTTAGCATTAGGCTTAGGGTAAGGGTAAGGGTTAGGGTTAGGTTTAGCGTTAGGGTAAGGGTTAGGTTTAGGGTTAGGGTTAAGTGTTAGGGTTAGGGTAAGGTTTAGGGTTAGGTTTAGGTTTAGGGTGAGGGTAAGTGTTAAGGATAGGGTTACAGTTATGGTTAGGGATACGGTAATGGTAAGGGTTAGGGTTAGGGTAAGGTTTAGGGTAAGGGTTAGGTTAATGGTTAGGGTAGGTTTACTGAAACGGTAAGGGTTAGGGTTAGGGGTAGGGTAAGGGTAAGCGTTAGGGTTAGGGTTACGATTAGGGTAAGGTTTAGGTTTAGGGGTTAGGCTTAGTGTTATTGTTAGGTTAAGGGTTAGGGTTAGGGTTTGGGTTAGGGTTAGGATAAGTGTTAGGTTTAGGGTTAGGGTTAGGGTAAGGTTTAGGGTTAGGGTTAGGGTTAGGTTTAAGGTTGGAATTAAGGTTAGGGTTAGGGTTAGGGTAAGTGTAAGGGTTAGGTCAGGGTTAGGGTTAGGGTAAGTGTTAGGGTTAGGGTTAGGGTTAGAGTTAGGATAAGGGTTAGGGTTACGGTTAGGGTTAGGTTTAGTGCTGGGGGTAAGTTTAGGGTTAGTGTAAGGTTTAGGGTTAGCGTTAGGGTTAGGGGTTAGGGTTAGGTTTAGGGTTACGGTTAGGGTTAGGGTTAGGGTTAGGGTAAGGGTAAGTGTTAGGGGTAGGGTTAGGGTTAGATTTAGGGTAAGGGTTAGGATTAGGGTTAGTGTTAGGGTTAGGTTTAGTGTTAGGGTAAGGGTAAGGGTTAGGGTTAGGGATAGGGTTAGGGTTAGGGTAAGGGTTATGGTTAGGGTTGGGGTTAGGGTAAGGGTAATTGTTAGGGTTAGGGTTAGGGTTAGGATTAGGTTAAGGGTTAGGTTTATGGTAGGGTTAGGTGTTAGGGTTAGTGTTAGTGTTAGGGTTAGGGTTAGGTTTAGAGTTGGGGTTAAGTTTAGGGTTAGGATTAGGGTAAGGGTAAGGATTAGGATTAGCGTTTGGGTTTCTGTTAGTGTTAGGTGAACGGTAAGGGTTAGTGTTAGGGTTAGGGGTTACGTTTAGGGTTAGGGGTGAGGGTTAGGGTTAGGGTTACGGTTAGGGTTAGGGGTGAGGGTTAGGTTTAGGGTTACGGTTAGGGTTAGGGTAAGGGTTAGGTTAAGGGTTAGGGTTAGGGTTAGCGTCAGGGTTAGGATAAGGGTTAGGGTTAGTGGTAGGTTAAGGGTTAGGGTAAGGGCAAGGGTTATGGTGAGGGTTAGGGTTAGGGTTAGGCTAAGGTTAAGGGTTAGGGTTAGGGTTAGGTTTAGGTTTAGGGGAAGTGTAAGGGTTAGGGTAAGGGTTAGGATAAGGTTTAGGGTTAGGGTTAGCGTTAGGGTAGGGGTTAGGGAAAGGGTAAGTGTTATGGTTAGGGTTAGGTTTAGGATAAGGGTAAGGGTTAGGGTTAGGGTTAGGGTTAGGGTTATGGTTATGGTTAGGGTTAGGGTAAGTGTTAGGGTTAGGGTTAGGGTAAGGGTAAGTGTTAGGGTTAGGTTTAAGGTTACTGTTAGGGTAAATGTTAGGGTAAGGGTTAGGGCAAGGGTTAGGGCTAGGTTTATGGGTAGCATTAAGTTTAGGTTAGGGTAGGGTAAGGGTAAGTTTAAGGGTTATGGTTAGGGTTAGGGTTACGGTTAGGGTTAGGAGTTAGGGTTAGTGTTAGCGTTAGGGTAAGGATAAGAGTTAGGGTTAGGGTTAGGGTTAGTGTTACAGTTAGGGTAAGTGTTAGGGTTAGGGTTCGGGTTCGGGTTAGGGTAAGGTTAAGTGTTAGGGTTATGGTTAGGGTTAGGGTTAGGGTAAGTGTTAGGGTAAGGGTTAGGGTTAGGGTTAGATTTAGGGTTGAGGTAAAGTTTAAGGTTAGGATTAGGGTAATGGTAAGGGTTAGGGTTAGGGTAAGCGTTAGGGTTAGGGTATGGGTTAGGGTTAGGGTAAGGGTAAGGGTTAGGGTTAGGGTTAGGGTTGGGCGTTAAGGTTAGGGTAAGGGAAAGTTTTAGGGTTATTGTTAGGATTAGGGTTAAGGTTAGGGTTACGGTAAGGGTAAGGTTTAGGGATAGGGTTAGGGTTAGGGTAACGGTAAGTGTTAGGGTTAGTGTTAGGGTAAGGGTAAGGGTTAGGTTTAGGGATAGGGTTTGGGTTAGGGGTTAGGGTTAGGGTTAGGTTTAGGATTTGGGTTAGAGTAAGGGTAAGGGTTAGGTTTAGGGTTAGGGTTAGGTTTAGTGTTAGGGTTAGGATAATGGTTAGGGTTTGGGTAAGGTTAGGGTTAAGGTTGACTTTAGGGTTAGGGTTAGGGTTAGGTTTAGGGTTAGGGTTAGCTTATGGGTAAGGGTTAGGTTTACGGTTAGGGTTAGGTTTAGGGTTAGGGTTAGGGTAAGGGTTAGGGTTAGGGTTAAGGTTGACATTAGGGTTAGGGTTAGGGTAAGGGTTACGGTTAGGGTTAGGGTTAGAGTTAGGTTTAGGGTTAGGGTAAGGGTAAGGGTTACGGTTAGGTTTAGGGTTAGGATAAGGGTTAGGGTTAGGGTTAGTGTAAGCGTAAATGTTAGGGTTAGGGTTAGGGTTAGGTATAGGGTAAGGGTTAGGGTTAGGGATAGGGTTAGGTTTAGGGTTGGGGTTAAGGTTAGGGTTAGGGTTAGGGTAAGGGTAAGGGTTAGGGTTAGGGTTAGGGTTAGGGTTAAAGTTAGGGTTGGGTTCGGTTTAGGGTTAGGATTAGGGTAAGGGTAAGGGTTAGGGTTAGGTTTAGGGTTAGGTTTAGGGTTGGGGTTAAGGTTAGGTTTGGGGTTAGGTTAAGGGTAAGCATTGGTGTTAGGGTTAGGGTTAGGGTAAGGGTTAGGGTTAGGGTAAGGGTTAGCGTTAGGGTTAGGGTAGGGTTAGGGTTAGGGATAGATTTAGGGTTACAGTAAGGGTTAGGGTTAGGGTTAGGGTTATTGTAAGCGTAAGTGTTAGGGTTAGGGTTAGGGTTAGGGTAAAGTTTAGGGATAGGGAAATGGTTAGGGTTAGGTTAGGTTTAGGGTTGGGGTTTAGGTTAGGGTTAGGGTTAGGGTAATTGTAAGTGTTAGGGTTAGGGTTAGGGGTAGGGTTAGGGTTAGGGTAAGTGTTAGGGTTAGGGTTAGGGTTAGGGTAAGGGTAAGTGTTAGGGCTAGGGTTAGGTTTAGCGTTAGGGTAAGGGTAAGGGTTAGGGTTTGGGTTATGGTTAGGTTTAGGATTGGGGTTACGGTTAGAGTTAGGGTTAGGGTAACGGTAAGGGTTAGGGTTAGGTTTAGGGTTAGGGTAAGGGTAAGGGATAGGTTTAGGGTTAGGGTTAAGTGTTAGGGTTAGGGTTAGTGTTAGGGTTAGGGTGAGGGTAAGGGTAATGTTTAGGGTTAGGGTTATGGTTAGGTTTAGGGTTAGGGTTAGGGAAAGGGTAAAGGTTAGGGTTAGGGTTAGGTTTAAGGTTAAGGTTAGGGTTAGGGTTAGGGTTAGGTTTAGGGTTAGGGTTTGGGTAACGGTAAGGGTTAGGGTTAGGGTTAGGGTTAGGGTTAGGGTAAGGGTTAGGTTTAGGGTTAGGGTTAGGGTTAGGGTTAGGGTTAGTGTTAGATTTAGGGTTAGTGTTTGGGAAAGGGTAAGGGTTAGGGTTAGGGTTAGGGTAGGTTTAGGGATAGGGTAAGGTCTAGGGTTAGGGATACGGTTAGGTTTGGGTTAGGGTTAGGGTAAGCGTAAGGATTAGGGTTAGGGTTAATGTTAGGTTTAGGGTTAGGGTTAGAGTAAGTATTAGGGTTAGGGTTAGGTTTAGGGTTAGGTTTAGGGTTAGGGTTTGGGTAAGGGTAAGGGTTAGGTTTAGGGTTAGGGTTAATTGTTAGGATTAGGATTAGTGTTAGGTTTAGGATTAGAGTTAGGGTGAGGGTAAGGATAAGGTTTAGTGTTAGGGTTAGGGTTAGGTTTAGGGTTAGGGTTAGGGAAAGGGTTAAGGTTAGGGTTAGGGTTAGGGTTAAGGTTAGGGTTAGGGTTAGGTTTGGGGTTAGGGTTAGTTTAGGGTTAGGGTTTGGGTAAGGGTAAGGGTTAGGGTTAGGTTAGGTTTAGGGAAAGGTTATGGTTTAGGGTTAGGGTTAGGGTTAGGGTAAGGATTAGGGTCAGGGTTAGGGTTAGGGTTAGGGTTAGGTTTAGGGTTATGGTTAGCATTAAGTTTAGGGTTAGGGTTAGAGTAAGGGTAAGGGTAAGGTTTAGGGTTAGGGTTAGGGTTACGGTTACGGTTAGGGGTTAGGGTTAGTGTTAGGTTTAGGGTTAGGTTTAGGGTAAGTGTTAGGGTTAGGGTTAGGGTTAGAGTAAGGGTAAGTGTTAGGGTTAGGGTTAGGGTTAGGGTTAGGGTTAGGTTTAGGGTAAGAGTTAGGGTTAGGGTTAGGTTAGGGTTAGGGTAAGGGTAATGGTTAGGGTTATACTTAGGGTTAGGGTTAGGGTAACGGTAAGGGTTAGGGTTAGGGTTAGGGTTAGGGTAAGAGTTACGGTTAGGGTTAGCATTAGGGTTACGGTTAGGGTAAGGGTAAGGGTTAGGTTTAGGGTTAGGATTAGGGTTAGGGTTAGGGTAAGGGTAAGGGTTAGGGTTATAGTTAGGGTTAGGGTTAGGGTAAGGGTTAGGGTTAGGGGTTAGTGTTAGTGTTAGGGTTAGGTTAAGTGTTAGGGTTAGGGTTAGGTTTATGGTTAGGGTAAGGGAAAGTGTTAGGGTTAGGGTTATGTTTAGCGTTAGGGTAAGGCTAAAGGTTAGGGTTAGGGTTAGGGTTAGGGTTAGGGTTAGGATAAGTGTTAGGGTTAGGGTTAGGGTAAGGGAAAATGTTAGGGTTAGGGTTATGTTTAGCGTTAGGGTAAGGCTAAGGGTTAGGGTTAGGGTTAGGGTTAGGTTTAGGATTTGGGTTAAGGTTAGGGTTAGGTTTAGGTTAACGTTAAGCGTTAGGGTTAGGGTTAGGTTAAGAGTTGGGGTTAGGGTTAGGGTTAGGGTTAGGGTAAGGGTAAGGGTTAGGTTTAGGGTTATGGTTAGGGTTAGGGTTAAGGGTAAGGTTGACGTTAGGATTAGGGTTAGGGTAAGGGTTAGGGTTAGGGTTAAGGTTGAGGTTAGGTTTAGGGTACAGTTTAGGGTTAGGGTTAGGGTTAAGTGTTAGGTTTAGGGTTAGTGTTAGGGTTAGGTTAGAATTAGGGTGAGGGTAAAGGTACGGTTTAGGGTTAGGGTTAGGGTTAGGTTTAGGATTAGGGTTAGGGAAAGGGTAAGGGTTAGGGCTTGGGTTAGGGTTAGGGTTAGGGTTTGGGTTAGGGTTAGGGTTAGGTTTAGGGTTAGGTTTTGGGTAAGGGTAAGAGTTAGGGTTAGGGTAAGGGTAGGTTTAGGGAAAGGCTATGGGTTAGGGTTAGAGTTAGGGTTAGGGTAAGGATTAGGTTTAGGGTTAGGGTTATGGTAAGGGTTAGGTTTAGGGTTATGGTTAGCATTAAGTTTAGGGTTAGGCTTAGGTTAAGGGTAAGTTTAAGTGTTAGGGTTAGGGTTAGGGTTACGGTTAGGGTTAGGGGTTAGGGTTAGTGTTAGGTTTAGGGTTAGGGTTAGGGTAAGGGTAAGGGTTAGGGTTAGGGTTAGGGTGAGGTTTAGGATTAGGGTTAGGGTAAGGGTTATGTTTAGCTTTAGGGTTAGGGTTAGGGTTAGGGTTAAGTTTGACGTTAGGGTTTGGGTTAGGGTAAGGGTTAGTGTTAGGGTTATGGTTGAGGTAGGGTTGCAGTTAGGGTTAGGGTAGGTTTATTGATAGGGTAACGGTTAGGGTTAGGTAAATGTAAGGGTTAGGGTTAGGGTTAGGGTTAGGGGAAGGGTTAGGTTTAGGGGTAGGGTTAAGTGTTAGGGCTAGGGTAAGGGTTAGGGTTGGGTTTAGGGTTAGGATGAGGGTAAGTGTTAGGGATAGGGTTAGTTTTAGGGTTAGGGTTAGGGTAATGGTAAGGGTTAGGTTTAGGGTTAGGTTTAGGGTAAGGGTTAGGTTAAGGGTTAGGTTTGGTGTTAAGGTTATGGTTAAGGTTAGGGTGAGGGTTAGGGTTAGGTTTAGGGTTATGGTTTGCGTAAAGGTAAGGGTTAGGCTTAGGGTTAGTGTAGGTTTATTGAAAGGGTAAGGGTTAGGGTTAGGGTTAGGGTTAGGGTAAGGGTAAGCGTTAGGTTTAGGTTTAGGGTTAGGGTAAGGGTTAGGGTTAGGGATAGAGTTAGGTTTAGGGTTAGGGTACGTGTAAGGGTTAGGGTTAGGGTTAGGGTTAGGGTAAGTGTTAGGGTAAGGGTTAGGGTTAGGGTTAGGTTTAGGGTTGGGGTTCAGGTAATGTTAGGTTTAGTGTAAGGGTAAGGGTTAGGGTTAGGGTTAGGGTTAGGGTAAGGGTAAGGGTTAGGGTAAGGGTTAGGGTTTGGGTTAGGTGTTAGGGTTAGGGTTAGGGTTAGGTTTAGGGTTAGGGTTAGGGTAAGGGTAAGGGTTAGGTTTAGGGTTAGGGTTAGGTTTATTGGTAAGGTTAGGGTAAGGGTTAGGGTTAGGGTTAGGGTTAATGTTAAGTTTGACGTTAGGGTTAGGGTTAGGGTAAGGGTTAGGTTTAGGCTTAAGGTTGGGGGAGGGTTACGATTAGGGTTAGGTTAGGGGTTAGGGTTAGGGTAAGGGTTAGGGTTAGGGGTAGGGTTAGGGTTATGGTTAGGGTAAGGGTAAGGGATAGAGTTAGGGTTAGGGTTAAGTTTGAGGTTAGGGTTAGGGTTAGGGTTAGGGTTAGGTTTAGGGTTAGGTTAGGGTTAGGGTTAGGGTTAGGTTAGGGTTAGGGTTAGGGTTAGGGTTAGGGTAAGGTTAAGGTTTAGGGTTAGGGTTACGGTTACGATTAGGGTTAGGGGTTAGGGTTAGTGTTAGGTTTAGGGTTAGGGTTAGGGTAAGGATAAGAGTTAGGGTTAGGGTTAGGGTTAGGGTTAGTGTTAGGCTTAGGGTAAGTGTTAGGGTTAGGGTTCGGGTTATTGTTAGTGTTAGGGTAAGGGTAAGTTTAGGGTTAGAGTTAGGGTTAGGGTAAGTGTTAGAGTAAGGGTTAGGGTTAGGGTTAGGTTTAGGGTTGAGGTTAAGATTAAGGTTAGGGTTAGGGAAAGGGCAAGGGTTACGGTTAGGGTAAGCGTTAGGGTTAGGTGAAGGGTTAGGGTTAGGGTTGGCGTTAGTGTTAGAGTTAGGGTTAGGGTTAGGGCAAGGTAAGGGTTAGGGTTATGGTTAGGGTTAGGGTGAGGGTAAGGGTTAGGGTTAGGGGTTAGGGTTAGTGTTAGGGTTAGGTTAAGGTTTAGGTTTAGGGTTAGGGTTAGATTAGGGTTAGGATAAGGGTTAGGGTTAGGGTTAGGGTAAGGGAAAGTGTTAGGGTTAGGGTTAGGTTTAGCGTTAGGGTAAGGGTAAGGGTCAGAGTTAGGGTTAGGGTTAGGTTTAGGATTGGGGTTAAGGTTAGGGTTAGGGTAGGGTAACGGTAAGTGTTAGGGTTAGGGTTAGGGTTATGTGTTAGGATTAGGGTTAGTGTTAGGGTTAGGTTAGAGTTAGGGTGAGGGTAAGGGTAAGGTTTAGGGTTTGGCTTAGGGTTAGGTTTAGGGTTAGGGTTAGGGAAAGGGTAAGGGTTAGGGTTAGGGTTAGAGTTAAGGTTAGGGTTAGGGTTAGGGTTTCGGTTAGGGTTAGGGTGAGGTTTAGGGTTAGGGTTTGGGTAAGGGTAAGGATTAGGATTAGGGTAGGTTTAGGGAAAGGGTATGGGTTAGGGTTAGGGTAGGGTAAGGATCAGGGTTAGGGTTAGGGTTAGGGTAAGGGTTAGGTTTAGGGTTATGGTTAGCAATAAATTTAGGGTTAGTGTTAGGGTAAGGGTAAAGTTAAGGCTTAGGTTTAGGGTTAGAGTTACGGTTAGAGTTAGGGGTTAGGGTTAGTGTTAGGTTTAGGGTTAGGGTTAGGGTAAGGATAAGAATTAGGGTTAGGGTTAGGGTTAGTGTTAGGGTTAGGGTAAGTGGTAGGGTTAGGGTTAGGGTAAGGGTAAGTGTTAGGGTTGGGGTTAGGATTCGGGTTTGGGTAAGTGTTAGGGTAAGGGTAAGGGCTAGGGTTAGGTTTAGGGTTGAGGTTAAGGTTAAGGTTAGGGTTAAGGTAAGGGTAAGAGTTAGGTTTAGGGTAGCGTTAGGGTTAGTGTAAGGGTTAGGGTTAGGGTAAGGGTAAGGTTAGGGTTAGGGTAAGGGTAAGGTTAGGGTTAGGGTTATGGTTAGGGTTCGGGGTTAGGGTTAGGGTAAGGGTAAGGTTTAGGGTTATTGATAGGGTTAGGGTTAAGGTAAGGGTTAAGGTAAGTGTAAGGGTTAGGGATAGGTTTAGTGTTAGGGTTAGGGTAACGGTAAGTGTTAAGGTTTGGGTTAGGGTTAGGGTTAGGGTAAGGGTTAGGGTTAGGGTTAGGTTTAGGGTTAGGTTTAGGGTTAGGGTTTGGGTTAGGGTTAGGGTTAGGTTTAGGGTTAGGGTTAATTTTTAGGATTAGGATTAGTGTTAGGTTTAGGATTAGAGTTATGGTGAGGGTAAGGATAAGGTTTAGGGTTAGGGTTAGGGTTAGGTTTAGGGTTAGGGTTAGGGAAAGGGTTAAGGTTAGGGTTAGGGTTAGGGTTAAGGTTAGGGTTAGGGTTAGGTTTGGGGTTAGGGTTAGTTTAGGGTTAGGGTTTGGGTAAGGGTCAGGGTTAGGGTTAGGTTAGGTTTAGGGAAAGGTTATGGTTTAGGGTTAGTTTTAGGGTTAGGGTAAGGATTATGGTCAGGGTTAGTGTTAGGGTAAGGGTTAGGTTTAGGGTTATGGTTAGCATTAAGTTTAGGGTTAGGGTTAGAGTAAGGGTAAGGGTAAGGGTTAGGGTTAGTGTTAGGGTTACGGTTATGGTTAGGGGTTAGGGTTAGTGTTAGGTTTAGGGTAAGTGTTAGGGTTAGGGTTAGGGTTAGAGTAAGGGTAAGTGTTAGGGTTAGGGTTAGGGTTAGGGTTAGGGTAAGTGTTAGGGTAGGGTTAGGGTTAGGGTTAGGTTTAGGGTTGAGGTTAAGGTTAAGGTTAGGGTTAGGGTAAGGGTAAGGGGTAGGGTTAGGGTAAGCGTTAGGGTTAGGGTAAGGGTTAGGGTTATGATAAGGATAAGGGTAAGCGTTAGGGTTAGGGTAAGGGTTAGGGTTAGGGTAAGGGTAAGGGTTAGGGTTAGGGTTAGGATTAGGGTTAGGGATTAGGGTTAGGGTAAGGTTAAGATTTAGGGTTATTAGGGTTAAGGTTAAGGTTAGGGTTAGGGTAAGTGAAAGTGGTAGGGATAGGTTTTGGGTTAGGGGTAGGGTTAGGGTTAGGGTTAGGGTTAGGGTTAGCGTTAGGGTAAGGGTAAGTTAGGGTTAGGGTTAGGGTTAGGGTAACAGTAAGTATTAGGGTTAGTGTTAGGGTTAGGGTTAGGGTAAGGGTTAGGGATAGGGTTAGTGTTAGGGTAAGGGTAAGTTTAGGGTTAAGGTTAGGGTTACGGTTTTGGTTAGGGTTTGCGTAAGTGTTAGGGTAAGGGTTAGGGTTAGAGTTAGGTTTAGGGTTGGGGTTTAGGTAATGGTAGGGATAGGGTCAGGGTAAGGATTTGGTTAGGGTTAGGTTTAGGGTAAGTGTTAGGGTTAGGGTTAGGTTTAGGTTAAGGGTAAGGGTTAAGGTTAGCGTTAGGGTTAGGGGTTAGGGTTAGGGTTAGGGTTAGGTTTAGGGTTAGGGTTAGGGTAAGGTTTAGGGTTAGGGTTAAGGTTGACATTAGGGTTAGGGTTAGGGTAAGGGTTAGGGTTAGGGTTAGGGTTAGGGTTAGAGTTAGGGTTAGGGTTAGGGTAAGGGTAAGGGTTAGGGTTAGGTTTAGGGTTAGGATAAGGGTTAGGGTTAGGGTTAGGGTCAGTGTAAGCGTAAGTTTTAGGGTTAGGGTTAGGGTTAGGTATAGGGTAAGGGTTACGGTTAGGGTTAGGGTTAGGTTTAGGGTTGGGGTTAAGGTTAGGGTTAGGGTCAGGGTAAGGGTAAGGGTTAGGGTTAGGGTTAGGGTTAAGGTTAGGGTTAGGGTTCGGTTTAGGGTTAGGATTAGGGTAAGGGTAAGGGTTAGGATTAGGTTTAGGGTTAAGGTTTAGGGTTGGGGTTAAGGTTAGGTTTGGGGTTAGTTTAAGGGTAAGCATTAGCGTTAGGGTTAGGGTTAGGGTAAGGGTTAGGGTTAAGGTAAGGGTTAGGGTTAGGGTTAGGTTAGGGTTAGGGTTAGGGATAGATTTAGGGTTACAGTAAGGGTTAGGGTTAGGGTTAGGGTTATTGTAAGCCTAAGTGTTAGGGTTAGGGTTAGGGTAAAGTTTAGGGATAGGGAAATGGTTAGGGTTAGGTTAGGTTTAGGGTTGGGGTTTAGGTTAGGGTTAGGGTTAGGGTAATTGTAAGTGTTAGGGTTAGGGTTAGGGGTAGGGTTAGGGTTAGGGTAAGTGTTAGGGTTAGGGTTATGGTTAGGGTAAGGGTAAGTGTTAGGGCTAGGGTTAGGTTTAGCGTTAGGGTAAGGGCAAGGTTTAGGGTTTGGGTTAGGGTTAGGTTTAGGATTGGGGTTACGGTTAGAGTTAGGGTTAGGGTAACGGTAAGGGTTAGGGTTAGGGTTAGGGTTAGGGTAAGGGTAAGGGATAGGTTTAGGGTTAGGGTTAAGTGTTAGGGTTAGGGTTAGTGTTAGGGTTAGGGTGAGGGTAAGGGTAAGGTTTAGGGTTAGGGTTATGGTTAGGTTTAGGGTTAGGGTTAGGGAAAGCGTAAGGGTTAGGGTTAGGGTTAGGTTTAAGGTTAAGGTTAGGGTTAGGGTTAGGGTTAGGTTTAGGGTTAGGGTTTGGGTAACGGTAAGGGTTAGGGTTAGGGTTAGGGTTAGGGTAAGGGTTAGGTTTAGGGTTAGGGTTAGGGTTAGGGTTGGTGTTAGGTTTAGGGTTAGTGTTTGGGTAAGGGTAAGGGTTAGGGTTAAGGTTAGGGTAGGTTTAGGGATAGGGTAAGGTCTAGGGTTAGGGATACGGTTAGGTTTGGGTTAGGGTTAGGGTAAGCGTAAGGATTAGGGTTAGGGTTAATGTTAGGTTTTGGGTTAGGCTTAGAGTAAGGGTTAGGGTTAGGGTTAGGTTTAGGGTTAGGTTTAGGGTTAGGGTTTGGGTTAGGGTTAGGGTTAGGGTTAGGTTTAGGGTTAGGGTTAATTGTTTGGATTAGGATTAGTGTTAGGTTTAGGATTAGAGTTAGGGTGAGGGTAAGGATAAGGTTTAGGGTTATGGTTAGGGTTAGGTTTAGGGTTAGGGTTAGGGAAAGGGTTAAGGTTAGGGTTAGGGTTAGGGTTAAGGTTAGGGTTAGGGTTAGGTTTGGGGTTAGGGTTAGTTTAGGGTTAGGGTTTGGGTAAGGGTAAGGGTTAGGGTTAGGTTAGGTTTAGGGAAAGGTTATGGTTTAGGGTTAGGGTTAGGGTTAGGGCAAGGATTAGGGTCAGGGTTAGGGTTAGGGTAAGGGTTAGGTTTAGGGTTTTGGTTAGCATTAAGTTTAGGGTTAGGGTTAGAGTAAGGGTAAGGGTAAGGTTTAGGGTTAGGGTTAGGATTACGGTTATGGTTAGGGGTTAGGGTTATTGTTAGGTTTAGGGTTAGGGTTATGGTTAGGTTTAGGGTTAGGGTTTGGGAAAGCGTAAGGGTTAGGGTTAGGGTTAGGTTTAGGGTTGGGGTTAAGGTTAGGTTTGGGGTTAGTTTAAGGGTAAGCATTAGCGTTAGGGTTAGGGTTAGGGTAAGGGTTAGGGTTAGGGTTAGGGTAGGGTTAGGGTTAGATTTAGGGTTACAGTAAGGGTTAGGGTTAGGGTTAGGGTTAGGGTAAGGGTAAGGGTTAGGGTTAGGTTTAGGGTTAGGATAAGGGTTAGGGTTAGGGTTAGGGTCAGTGTAAGCGTAAGTTTTAGGGTTAGGGTTAGGGTTAGGTATAGGGTAAGGGTTACGGTTAGGGTTAGGGTTAGGTTTAGGGTTGGGGTTAAGGTTAGGGTTAGGGTCAGGGTAAGGGTAAGGGTTAGGGTTAGGGTTAGGGTTAAGGTTAGGGTTAGGGTTCGGTTTAGGGTTAGGATTAGGGTAAGGGTAAGGGTTAGGATTAGGTTTAGGGTTAAGGTTTAGGGTTGGGGTTAAGGTTAGGTTTGGGGTTAGTTTAAGGGTAAGCATTAGCGTTAGGGTTAGGGTTAGGGTAAGGGTTAGGGTTAAGGTAAGGGTTAGGGTTAGGGTTAGGGTAGGGTTAGGGTTAGGGATAGATTTAGGGTTACAGTAAGGGTTAGGGTTAGGGTTAGGGTTATTGTAAGCCTAAGTGTTAGGGTTAGGGTTAGGGTAAAGTTTAGGGATAGGGAAATGGTTAGGGTTAGGTTAGGTTTAGGGTTGGGGTTTAGGTTAGGGTTAGGGTTAGGGTAATTGTAAGTGTTAGGGTTAGGGTTAGGGGTAGGGTTAGGGTTAGGGTAAGTGTTAGGGTTAGGGTTAGGGTTAGGGTAAGGGTAAGTGTTAGGGCTAGGGTTATGTTTAGCGTTAGGATAAGGGCAAGGTTTAGGGTTTGGGTTAGGGTTAGGTTTAGGATTGGGGTTACGGTTAGAGTTAGGGTTAGGGTAACGGTAAGGGGTAGGGTTAGGGTTAGGGTTAGGGTAAGGGTAAGGGATAGGTTTAGGGTTAGGGTTAAGTGTTAGGGTTAGGGTTAGTGTTAGGGTTAGGGTGAGGGTAAGGGTAAGGTTTAGGGTTAGGGTTATGGTTAGGTTTAGGGTTAGGGTTAGGGAAAGCGTAAGGGTTAGGGTTAGGGTTAGGTTTAAGGTTAAGGTTAGGGTTAGGGTTAGGGTTAGGTTTAGGGTTAGGGTTTGGGTAACGGTAAGGGTTAGGGTTAGGGTTAGGGTTAGGGTAAGGGTTAGGTTTAGGGTTAGGGTTAGGGTTAGGGTTAGGGTTGGTGTTAGGTTTAGGGTTAGTGTTTGGGTAAGGGTAAGGGTTAGGGTTAAGGTTAGGGTAGGTTTAGGGATAGGGTAAGGTCTAGGGTTAGGGATACGGTTAGGTTTGCGTTAGGGTTAGGGTAAGCGTAAGGATTAGGGTTAGGGTTAATGTTAGGTTTTGGGTTAGGCTTAGAGTAAGGGTTAGGGTTAGGGTTAGGTTTAGGGTTAGGTTTAGGGTTAGGGTTTGGGTTAGGGTTAGGGTTAGGTTTAGGGTTAGGGTTAATTGTTTGGATTAGGATTAGTGTTAGGTTTAGGATTAGAGTTAGGGTGAGGGTAAGGATAAGGTTTAGGGTTATGGTTAGGGTTAGGTTTAGGGTTAGGGTTAGGGAAAGGGTTAAGGTTAGGGTTAGGGTTAGGGTTAAGGTTAAGGTTAGGGTTAGGTTTGGGGTTAGGGTTAGTTTAGGGTTAGGGTTTGGGTAAGGGTAAGGGTTAGGGTTAGGTTAGGTTTAGGGAAAGGTTATGGTTTAGGGTTAGGGTTAGGGTTAGGGCAAGGATTAGGGTCAGGGTTAGGGTTAGGGTAAGGGTTAGGTTTAGGGTTTTGGTTAGCATTAAGTTTAGGGTTAGGGTTAGAGTAAGGGTAAGGGTAAGGTTTAGGGTTAGGGTTAGGATTACGGTTATGGTTAGGGGTTAGGGTTATTGTTAGGTTTAGCGTTAGGGTTATGGTTAGGTTTAGGGTTAGGGTTTGGGAAAGCGTAAGGGTTAGGGTTAGGGTTAGGTTTAGGGTTGGGGTTAAGGTTAGGTTTGGGGTTAGTTTAAGGGTAAGCATTAGCGTTAGGGTTAGGGTTAGGGTAAGGGTTAGGGTTAGGGTTAGGGTAGGGTTAGGGTTAGATTTAGGGTTACAGTAAGGGTTAGGGTTAGGGTTAGGGTTAGGGTAAGGGTAAGGGTTAGGGTTAGGTTTAGGGTTAGGATAAGGGTTAGGGTTAGGGTTAGGGTCAGTGTAAGCGTAAGTTTTAGGGTTAGGGTTAGGGTTAAGTATAGGGTAAGGGTTACGGTTAGGGTTAGGGTTAGGTTTAGGGTTGGGGTTAAGGTTAGGGTTAGGGTCAGGGTAAGGGTAAGGGTTAGGGTTAGGGTTAGGGTTAAGGTTAGGGTTAGGGTTCGGTTTAGGGTTAGGATTAGGGTAAGGGTAAGGGTTAGGATTAGGTTTAGGGTTAAGGTTTAGGGTTGGGGTTAAGGTTAGGTTTGGGGTTAGTTTAAGGGTAAGCATTAGCGTTAGGGTTAGGGTTAGGGTAAGGGTTAGGGTTAAGGTAAGGGTTAGGGTTAGGGTTAGGGTAGGGTTAGGGTTAGGGATAGATTTAGGGTTACAGTAAGGGTTAGGGTTAGGGTTAGGGTTATTGTAAGCCTAAGTGTTAGGGTTAGGGTTAGGGTAAAGTTTAGGGATAGGGAAATGGTTAGGGTTAGGTTAGGTTTAGGGTTGGGGTTTAGGTTAGGGTTAGGGTTAGGGTAATTGTAAGTGTTAGGGTTAGGGTTAGGGGTAGGGTTAGGGTTAGGGTAAGTGTTAGGGTTAGGGTTAGGGTTAGGGTAAGGGTAAGTGTTAGGGCTAGGGTTATGTTTAGCGTTAGGATAAGGGCAAGGTTTAGGGTTTGGGTTAGGGTTAGGTTTAGGATTGGGGTTACGGTTAGAGTTAGGGTTAGGGTAACGGTAAGGGGTAGGGTTAGGGTTAGGGTTAGGGTAAGGGTAAGGGATAGGTTTAGGGTTAGGGTTAAGTGTTAGGGTTAGGGTTAGTGTTAGGGTTAGGGTGAGGGTAAGGGTAAGGTTTAGGGTTAGGGTTATGGTTAGGTTTAGGGTTAGGGTTAGGGAAAGCGTAAGGGTTAGGGTTAGGGTTAGGTTTAAGGTTAAGGTTAGGGTTAGGGTTAGGGTTAGGTTTAGGGTTAGGGTTTGGGTAACGGTAAGGGTTAGGGTTAGGGTTAGGGTTAGGGTAAGGGTTAGGTTTAGGGTTAGGGTTAGGGTTAGGGTTAGGGTTGGTGTTAGGTTTAGGGTTAGTGTTTGGGTAAGGGTAAGGGTTAGGGTTAAGGTTAGGGTAGGTTTAGGGATAGGGTAAGGTCTAGGGTTAGGGATACGGTTAGGTTTGCGTTAGGGTTAGGGTAAGCGTAAGGATTAGGGTTAGGGTTAATGTTAGGTTTTGGGTTAGGCTTAGAGTAAGGGTTAGGGTTAGGGTTAGGTTTAGGGTTAGGTTTAGGGTTAGGGTTTGGGTTAGGGTTAGGGTTAGGTTTAGGGTTAGGGTTAATTGTTTGGATTAGGATTAGTGTTAGGTTTAGGATTAGAGTTAGGGTGAGGGTAAGGATAAGGTTTAGGGTTATGGTTAGGGTTAGGTTTAGGGTTAGGGTTAGGGAAAGGGTTAAGGTTAGGGTTAGGGTTAGGGTTAAGTTTAGGGTTAGGGTTAGGTTTGGGGTTAGGGTTAGTTTAGGGTTAGGGTTTGGGTAAGGGTAAGGGTTAGGGTTAGGTTAGGTTTAGGGAAAGGTTATGGTTTAGGGTTAGGGTTAGGGTTAGGGCAAGGATTAGGGTCAGGGTTAGGGTTAGGGTAAGGGTTAGGTTTAGGGTTATGGTTAGCATTAAGTTTAGGGTTAGGGTTAGAGTAAGGGTAAGGGTAAGGTTTAGGGTTAGGGTTAGGATTACGGTTATGGTTAGGGGTTAGGGTTATTGTTAGGTTTAGGGTTAGGGTTATGGTTAGGTTTAGGGTTAGGGTTTGGGAAAGCGTAAGGGTTAGGGTTAGGGTTAGGTTTAGGGTTGGGGTTAAGGTTAGGTTTGGGGTTAGTTTAAGGGTAAGCATTAGCGTTAGGGTTAGGGTTAGGGTAAGGGTTAGGGTTAGGGTTAGGGTAGGGTTAGGGTTAGATTTAGGGTTACAGTAAGGGTTAGGGTTAGGGTTAGGGTTATTGTAAGCGTAAGTGTTAGGGTTTGGGTTAGGTTTAGGGTAAAGTTTAGGGATAGGGTTAGGGTTAGGGTAAGGGTTAGTGTTAGCCGTAGGGGTACGGTTAGGGTTAGGGTAAGTGTTAGGGAAAGGGTTCGGTTAGGTTAGGTTTAGGGTTGGGGTTTAGGTTAGGGTCAGGGTTAGGGTAATTGTAAGTGTTAGGGTTAGGGTTAGGGTTAGGGTTAGGGTAAGTGTTAGGGATAGGGTTAGGGTAAGGGTAAGTGTTAGGGTTAGGGTTAGGTTTAGCTTTAGGGTAAGGGTAAGGGTTAGGGTTTGGGTTAGGGTTAGGTTTAGGATTATGGTTAAGGTTAGAGTTAGGGTTAGGGTAACGGTAAGGGTTAGGGTTAGGGTTACGGTTAGGGTAAGAGTTAGGGTTAGGGTTAGGGTTAGGGTTAAGGTAAGGGTAAGGGATAGGTTTAGGGTTAGGGTTAAGTGTTAGGGTTAGGGTTAGTGTTAGGGTTAGGGTGAGGGTAAGGGTAAGGTTTAGGGTTAGGGTTATGGTTAGGTTTAGGGTTAGGGTTAGGGAAAGCGTAATGGTGAGGTTTTGGGTTAGGGTTAGGGTTAGGGTTAGGGTTAGGGTTAGGGTTATGTTTAGGGTTAGGGTTAGGGTTAGGGTAAGGGTTAGGTTTAGGGTTAGGGTTACGGTTAGAGTTAGGTTAGGGTTAGGGTAAGGATAAGATTTAGGGTTAGGGTTAGGGTTAGGGTAAGGGTTAGGGGTTAGGGTTAGGGTTATGTTTAGGGTAAGTTTAGGGTTAGGGTTAGGGTAAGGGTTAGGGTTAGGGTTAGGGTTAGGTTTAGGTTTAGTGTTTGAGTAAGGGTAAGGGTTAGGGTTATGGTTAGGGTAGGTTTAGGGATAGGGTAAGGGTTAGGGTTAGGGTTAGGGTTACCGTTAGTTTTGGGTTAGCGTTATTGTAAGCGTAAGGATTAGGGTTAGGGTTAATGTTAGGTTTAGGGTTAGGGTTAGAGTAAGGGTTAGGGTTAGGGTTAGGGTTAGGGTTAGGTTTAGGGTTGGGGTTAGAGTAATGGTAAGGGTTAGGGTTAGGGTTAGGGTTAGGTTTAGGTTTAGGGTTTGGGTAAGGGTAAGGGTTAGGTTTAGGGTTAGGGTTAATTGTTAGGATTAGGATTAGTGTTAGGGTTAGGATTAGAGTTAGGGTGAGGGTAAGATTAAGGTTTAGGGTTAGGGTTAGGGTTAGGGTAAGGGTATGTGTTAGGGTAGGGTTAGGGTTAGGTTTAGGTTTAGGGTTGAGGTTAAGGTTAAGGTTACGGTTAGAGTAAGGGTAAGGGGTAGGGTTAGGGTAAGCGTTAGGGTTAGGGTAAGGTTTAGGGTTATGATAAGGATAAGGGTAAACGTTAGGTTAGGTAAGGGTTAGGGTTAGGGTAAGGGTAAGGATTAGGGTTAGGGTTAGGATTAGGGTTAGGGGTTAGGGTTAGGGTAAGGGTAAGATTTAGGGTTATTAGGGTTAGGGTTAAGGTTAGGGTTAGGGTAAGGGTAAGTTAGGGTTAGGGTTAGGGTTAGGGTAACGGTAAGTATTAGGGTTAGTGTTAGGGTTAGTGTTAGGGTAAGGGTTAGGGTTAGGGTTAGGGTTAAGGTTAAGGTTAGGGTATTGGTTAGGGATAGGGTTAGGTTTAGGGTAAGGGTAAGTTTAGGGTTAGGGTTAGGGTTACGGTTTTGGTTAGGGTTTGGGTAAGTGTTAGGGTAAGGGTTAGGGTTAGAGTTAGGTTTAGGGATGGGGTTTAGGTAATGTTAGGGTTAGGGTCAGGGTAAGGATTAGGGTTAGGGTTAGGTTTAGGGTAAGTGTTAGGGTTAGGGTTAGGGTTAGGTTTAGGTTAATGGTAAGCGTTAGGGTTAGGGTTAGGGTTAGGGTTTAGGGTTAGGGTTAGGGTTAGGTTTATGGTTAGGGTTAGATTATGGGTAAGGGTTAGGTTTAGGGTTAGGTTTAGGTTTAGGGTTAGGGTTAGGGTAAGGGTTAGGGTTAGGGTTAAGGTTGACATTAGGGTTAGGGTTAGGGTAAGGGTTAGGGTTAGGGTTAGGGTTAGGGTAAGGGTTAGGGTTAGGTTTAGGGTGAGGATAAGGGTTAGGGTTAGGGTTAGGGTTATTTTAAGAGTAAGTGTTAGGGTTAGGGTTAGGGTTAGGTATAGGGTACGGGTTAGGGTTAGGGTTAGGGTTAGGTTTAGGGTTGGAGTTAAGGTTAGGGTTAGGGTGAGGGTAAGGGTAAGGGTTAGGGTTAGGTTTAGGGTTAGGGTTAAGGTTAGGGTTAGGGTTCGGTTTAGGGTTAGGATTAGGGTAAGGGTAAGGGATAGGGTTAGGTTTAGGGTTGGGGTTAAGGTTAGGTTTGGGGTTAGGTTAAGGGTAAGCATTAGCATTAGGGTTAGTGTTAGGGTAATGGTTAGGGTTAGGATTAGGGTAGGGTTAGGGTTAGGGTTAGATTTAGGGTTACTGTAACGGTTAGGGTTAGGGTTATTGTAAGCGTAAGTGTTAGGGTTAGGGTTAGGGTAAAGTTTAGGGATAGGGTTAGGGTTAGGGTAAGGGTAAGTGTTAGACTTAGGGGTAGGGTTAGGGTTAGGGTAAGTGTTAGGGAAAGGGTTAGGGTTAGGTTAGGTTTAGGGTTGGGGTTCAGGTTAGGGTTAGGTTTAGGGTAAGTGTAAGTGTTAGGGTTAGGGTTAGGGTTAGGGTAAGTGTTAGGGTTAGGGTTAGGGTTAGGGTAAGTGTTAGGGTTAGGGTTAGGGTTAGGGTAAGGTTAAGTGTTAGGGTTATGTTTAAGGTTAGGATTAGGGGTCAGGGTTAGGGTAAGTGTTAGGGTGAGGGTTAGGGTTAGGGTTAGGTTTAGGGTTGAGGTTAAGGTTAGGGTTAGGGTTAGGGTAAGGGTAAGGATTAGGGTTACGCTAAGTGTTATTGTTAAGGTTACGGTTAGGGTTAGGGTTAGGGTTAAGGTTAGGGTTTGGGTTAGGTTTAGGGTTAGGGTTAAGTGTTAGGGTTAGGGTTAGTGTTAGGGTTAGGTTTACAGTTAGGGTGGGAGTAAGGGTAAGGTTTAGCGTTAGGGTTAGGGTTAGGTTTAGGGTGAGTGTTAGGGAAAGGGTAAGGGTTAGGGTTAGGGTTAGGGTTAAGGTTAGGTTTAAGGTTAGGTTTAGGGTTAGGGTTAGGGTTAGGTTTAGGGTTAGGGTTTGGGTAAGGGTAAGGGTTAGGATTAGGGTTAGGGTAGGTTTAGGGAAAGGGTATGGGTTAGGGGTATGGTTAGGTTTATGGTAAGGATTAGTGTTAGGGTTAGGGTTAGGGTAAGTGTTAGGTTTAGGGTTATGATTAGCATTAAGTTTAGGGTTAGGGTTAGGGTAAGGATAAGGGTAAGGGTTAGGGTTAGGGTTAGGGTTACGGTTAGGGTTAGTGTTAGGTTAAGGGTTAGGGTTAGGGTAAGGATAAGAGTTAGGGTTAGTGTTAGGGTTACGGTTAGGGTTAGGGTAAGTGTTAAAGTTAGGGTTAGGGTTAAAATAAGTTTAAGAATTAGGGTTAGGGTTAGGGTTAAGGTTAGGGTTACGGTTAGGGTAAGTGTTAGGGTAAGGGTTACGTTTAGGGTTGAGGTTAAGGTTAAGGTTAAGGTTAGTTTAAGGATAAGGGTTAGGGTTAGGGTAAGCGTTAGGTTTAGGGTAAGGGTTAGGGTTAGCATAAAGGTAAGGGTTTGGGTCATGGTTAGCGTTAGGGTTAGGGGTTAGGGTTAGGGTAAGGGTAAGGTTTAGTGTTATTGTTAGCGTTAGAGTTAATGTTAATGTTAGGGTAAGCGTCAATGTTAGGGATAGGGTTAGGGTTAGGGTAACGGTAAGTATTAGGGTTAGGGTTAGGGTTAGGGTAAGGGTTAGGGATAGGGTTATGGCTAGCATGAAGTTTAGGGTTAGGGTTAGGGTAAGGGTAACGTGAAGTGTTAGGGTTAGGGTTAAGGTTAAGTTTAGGGTTAGTGGTTAGGGTTAGTGTTAGGTTTAGTGTTAGGGTTAGGGTAAGGGTAAGGTTAGGTTTAGGGTTAGCGTTAGGGTTAGGGTTAGGGGTAGGGTTGCGGTTTGTTTAAGAGTTAGGGTTAGGTTTAGGGTTAGGGTTAAGGTTGACGTTAGGGTTAGGTTTAGGGTAAGGGTTAGGGTTAGAGTTAGGGTTAAGGTTGAGGTAGGGTTACGGTTAGGGTTAGGGTACGGGTTAGGGTTAGGGTAAGGTTTAGGGTTAGGGGTAGGGTTAGGGTTAGGGTTAGGGTAAGGGTAAGGGTTAGATTTAGGATTAGGGTTAGGTTTAGGGTTAGGGTTAGGGTAAGAGTTAGGGTTAGGTTTAGGGTTAGGGTTAAGGTTGACGTTAGGGTTAGGGTTAGGGTAAGGGTTAGGGTTAGGGTTAAGGTTGGGGTAGGGTTACGGTTAGGGTTAGGGTACGGTTTAGGGTTAGGGTAAGGGTTAGGGTTAGGGGTTAATGTTAGTGTTAGTGTTAGGTTAAGGGTTATGGTTAGGGTTAGGGTTAGGTGTAGGATTAGGTTCTGGGAAAGTGTAAGGGTGAGGGTTAGGGTTAGGTTTAAGGTTAGGGTTAGGGTTAAGGTTGAGGTTAGGGTTAGGGTTAGAGTAAGGTTTAGGGTTAGGGTTAGGGTAAGGTTAAGGGTTAGGGTACAGGTTAGGGTTAGGGTTAGGGTTAGGGTAAGGGTAAGGGGTAGGGTTAGGGTTAGGGTTAAGGTTGAGGTTAGGATTAGGTTTAGAGTAAGGGTTAGGGTTAGGGTAAGGCTTAGGGTTAGGGTTAGGGTTAGTGTTGGGGTAAGAGTTAGGTTTAGGTTTAGGCTTAGGGTTAGGGTTAGGGTTAGGGTAAGAGTAAGGGTTAGGGTTAGGGTTAGTGTTAGGTTAAGAGTTAATGTTAGGTATAGGGTTAGTGTTAGGGTTAGGGTTAGGGTAAGAGTAAGGGTTAGGTTTAGGGTAAGCGTTAGGGTTAGGGTAAGGGTTAGGGTAAGGTTTAAGGTTGACGTTAGGTTTAGGGTTAGGGTAAGGGTTAGGGTTAGGGTTAAGGTTGAGGTTAGGGTTACGGTTAGGGTTAGGGTACAGGTTACAGTTAGTGTTAGGTTTAGGGTAATGGTAAGGGGTAGGGTTAGGTTTAGGGTTAAGGTTGAGGTTAGGGTTAGGGTTAGAGTAAGGTTTAGGGTTAGGATAAGGGTTAGGGTTAGGGTTAGGGTTAGGGTTAGGGTAAGGGTAAGGGTTAGGGTTAGGGTTAGGGCTAGGGTTAGGTGAAGGGTTAGGGTTAGGTTTAGCGTTAGGGTAAGGCTAAGGGTTAGGGTTAAGGTTAGGTTTAGGTTTAGAATTTGGGTTAAGGTTAGGGTTAGGGTTAGGGTAACGGTAAGGGTTAGGGTTAGGGTTAGGTTTAGGTTAAGAGTTAGGGTTAGAGTTAGGTTTAGGGTTAGGGTAAGGGTAAGGGTTAGGTTTAGGGTTAGGGTCAGGGTTAGGGTTAGGGTTAAGGTTGACGTTAGGATTAGGGTTAGGGTAAGGGTTAGGGTTAGGGTTAAGGTTGAGGTTAGGGTTAGGGTACAGGTTAGGGTTAGGGTTAGGGTTAGGATTAGGATAATGGTTGAGGTTAAGGTTAGGTTTAGGGTTAGAGTTAGGGTTAGGGTTAGGGTAAGGATAAGGGTTAGGTTTAGGGTTAGGGTTAAGTATTAAGATTAGGGTTAGTGTTAGAATTAGTTTAGAGTTAGGGTGAGGGTAAGGGTAAGGCTTAGGGTTAGGGTTAGGGTAAGGGTAAGGGTTAGGGTTAGGGTAAGCGTTAGGGTTAGGGTAAGGTTTAGGGTAAGGGTTAGGGTTAGGGTTAGGGTTAGGGTTAAGGTTGACATTAGGGTTAGGGTTAGGGTAAGGGTCAGGGTTAGGGTAAGGATAGGTTTAGAGAAAGGGTATGGGTTATGGTTAGGGTTAGGGTAAGGATTAGGGTTAGGGTTAGGGTTAGGGTTAAGGTTAGGGTTAGGTTTAGGGTTTGGGTTAGGGTTAGGGTTAGTTTTAGGGTTAGGGTTTGGGTAATGGTAAGGGTTAAAGTTAGGGTAAGGGTAGGTTTAGGGAAAGGGTATGGGTTAGGGGTAGGGTTAGGGTAAGGATTAGGGTTAGGGTTAGGGTTAGGGTAAGGGTTAGGTTTAGGGTTATGTTTAGCATGAAGTTTAGGGTTAGGGTTAGGGTAAGCGTAAGGTTAAGTGTTAGGGTTAGGGTTAGGGTTAAGTTTAGGGTTAGTGGTTAGGGTTAATGTTAGGTTTAGTGTTAGGGTTAGGGTAAGGGTAAGGTTAGGTTTAGGGTTAGCGTTAGGGTTAGGGTTAGGGTTACGGTTAGGGTAAGGGTTAGGGTTAGGTTTAGGGTTAGGGTTAAGGTTGACGTTAGGGTTAGGTTTAGGGTAAGGGTTAGGTTTAGGGTTAAGGTTGAGGTAGGGTTACGGTTAGGGTTAGGGTACGGGTTAGGGTTAGGGTAAGGTTTAGGGTTAGGGGTAGGGTTAGGGTTAGGGTTAGGGTAAGGGTAAGGGATAGGGTTAGGTTTAGGGTTAAGGTTGAGTTTAGGGTTAGGGTTAGAGTAAGGTTTAGGGTTAGGGTTAGGGTAAGGGTTAGGTTTAGGGTTAGGGTTAGGGTTAGGGTTAGAGTTAGGGTTAGGCTTAGGGTAAGGGTAAGGTTTAGGGTTATGGTTATGGTTAGGGTTAGGGTAAGGGTTAGGGTTAGAGATTAGAGTTAGTGTTAGGGTTAGGTTAAGGGTTAGGGTTAGAGTTAGGGTTAGGTTTAGGATAAGGGTTAGGGTTCGGGTTAAATTAAGGGAAAGTGTTTGGGTTAGTGTTAGGTTTAGCGTTAGCGTACGGGTAAGGGTTAGGATCAGTGTTAGGGTTAGGATTAGGGTTGGGATTAATTATAGGGTTAGGGTTAGGGTAAGAATAAGGTTTAGGGTTAGGGTTAGGGTTAGGGTAAGTGTTAGGGTTAGAGTTAGGGTTAGGATAAGCATTAGGTTTAGGGTTAGGGTTAAGTGTTAGGGTTAGGGTAAGATTTAGGGTTAGGTTTAGGGTTAGGGTGAGGGTAAGGGTTAGGGTTAGGGTTAGAGTTAGCGTTAGGGTTAGGGTAAGGGTAAGGGTTAGGGTTAGGGTTACGGTTAGGGTAAGTGTTAGGGTAAGAGTTAGGGTTAGGGTTAGGTTTAGCGTTGGGGTTCAGGTAATGTTAGGGTTAGGGTAAGGGTAAGGGCTAGGGTTAGGGTTAGGGTAAGGGTAAGGGTTAGGGTTAGGGTTAGGGTTTGGGTTAGGTTTTAGGGTTAGGGTTAGGTTTAGGGTTAGGGTTAGGGTAAGGTTTAGGTTTAGGGTTAGGGTTAGGGTAAGGGTTAGGTTTAGGGTTAGGTTTAGGGTTAGGTTTAGGGTTAGGGTAAGGGTTAGGGTTAGGGTTAAGGTTGGGGTAGGGTTACGGTTAGGGTTAGGGTATGGGTTAGGGTTAGGGTAAGGGTAAGGGTTAGGGTTAGGGGTAAGGTTAGGGTTAGGGTAAGGGTAAGGGATAGAGTTAGGGTTAGGGTAAGTTTGAGGTTAGGGTTAAGGTTACAGTAAGGTTTAGGTTTAGGGTTAGGCTAAGGGTTAGGGTTAGGGTTAAGGTTGAGGTTAGGGTTAGGGTTAGAGTAATGTTTAGGGTTAGGGTTAGTGTAAGGGTTATGGTTAGGGTTAAGGTTGAGGTAGGGTTACGTTTAGGGTTAGGTATGGGTTAGGGTTAGGGTTATGGTTAGGGTTAGGGTTAGGGTTAGGGTAAGGGTTAGTGTTAGGGGTTAATGTTAGTGTTAGTGTTAGGTTAAGGGTTAGGGTTAGGGTTAGGGTTAGGTTTAGGATTAGGTTTAGGGAAAGTGTAAGGGTGAGGGTTAGGGTTAGGTTTAAGTTTAGGGTTAGGGTTAAGGTTGAGATTAGGGTTAGGGTTAGAGTAAGGTTTAGGGTTAGGGTTAGGGTAAGGTTTATGGTTAGGGTACAGGTTAGGGTTTGGGTTAGGGTTAGGGTAAGGGTAAGGGGTAGGGTTAGGGTTAGAGTTAAGGTTGAGGTAAGGATTAGGTTTAGAGTAAGGTTTAGGGTTAGTGTAAGGCTTAGGGTTAGGGTTAGGGTTAGTGTTATGGTAAGATTTAGGGTTAGGTATAGGGTTAGGGTTAGGGTTAGCGTAAGAGTAAGGGTTAGGGTTAGTGTTAGTGTTAGGGTAAGAGTTAATGTTAGGTATAGGGTTAGTGTTAGGGTTAGGGTTAGGGTAAGAGTAAGGGTTAGGTTTAGGGTAAGCGTTAGGTTTAGGGTAAGGGTTAGGGTAAGGTTTAAGGTTGACGTTAGGGTTAGGGTTAGGGTATGGGTTAGGGTTAGGGTTAAGGTTGAGTTTAGGGTTAGGGTTAGAGTAAGATTTAGGGTTAGGATAAGGGTTAGGGTTAGGGTTAGGGTTAGGGTTAGAGTTAGGGTTAGGGTTAGAGTAAGGGTAAGGTTAGGGTTATAGTTAGGATTAGGGTTAGGGTAAGGGTTAGGGTTAGGGGTTAGTGTTAGTGTTAGGGTTAGGTTAAGGGTTAGGGTTAGGGTTAGGGTTAGGATAAGTGTTAGGGTTAGGGTTAGGGTAAGTGAAAGTGTTAGGGTTAGGGTTAGGTTTATCGTTAGGGTAAGGCTAAGGGATAGGGTTAGGGTTAGGTTTAGGTTTAGGATTTGGGTTAAGGTCAGGGTTAGGGTTAGGGTAACGGTAAGGGTTAGGGTTAGGTTTAGGTTTAGGTTAAGATTTAGGGTTAGAGTTAGTTTTAGGGTTAGGGTAAGGGTAAGGGTTAGGTTTAGGGTTAGGGTTAGGGTTAGGGTTAGGGTTAAGGTTGACGTTAGGATTAGGGTTAGGGTAAGTGTTAGGGTTAGGGTTAAGGTTGAGGTTAGGGTTAGGGTACAGGTTAGGGTTATGGTTAGGGTTAGGGTAAGGGAAAGGGGTAGGGTTAGGGTTAGGGTTAAGGTTGAGGTTATTGTAAGGGAAAGGTTTAGGTTTAAGTTTAGGGATAGTTTTAGGGTTAGAGTTAGGGTTAGGGTTAG
>JANJXV010000131.1:740000-742500 GCA_024803745.1 Megascapheus bottae | reverse complement strand
TAAGGATAGGGTTAGGGTTATGGTAAGGGTAAGGTTTAGGGTTAGGTTTAGGGTTAGGGTAAGTGTTAGGTTAAGGTTTAGGGTTAGGGTTAGGGTTAGGGTAAGAGTAAGGGGTAGGGCTAGGGTTAGGGTTAGGTTTAGGGTTAGGGTTTGGGTAAGGGTAAGGGTTAGGTTTAGGGTTAGGGTTAGGGTAAGTGTTAGGGTTAGGGTTAGTGTTAGATTTAGGGTGAGGGTAAGGATAAGGTTTAGGGGTAGGGTTAGGGTTAGGGTTACGGTTAGGTTTAGGGTTGAAGTTAAGGTTAAGGTTAGGGTTAGGGTAAGGGTAAGGGTTAGGGTTAGGGTAAGCGTTAAGGTTAGGGTAAGGGTTAGGGTTATGATAAGGATAATGGTAAACGTTAGGGTTAGGGTAAGGGTTAGGGTTAGGGTTAGGGTAAGTGTAAGGGTTAGGTTTAGGGTTAGGGTTAAGTGTTAGGATTAGTATTAGGGTTAGGGTTAGGATTAGAATTAGGGTGAGGGTAAGGATAAGGTTTAGGGTTAGGGTTAGGGTTAGGTTTAGGGTTAGGTTTAGGGAAAGGGTAAAGGTTAGGGTTAGGGTTAGGGTTAAGTTTAGGGTTAGGGTTAGGTTTGGAGTTAGGGTTAGGTTTAGGGTTAGGGTTTGGGTAAGGGAAAGGGTTAGGGTTATGGTTAGGGTAGGTTTAGGGAAAGGTTATGGTTTAGGGTTAGGGTTAGGGTTAGGGTAAGGATTGCGGTCAGGGTTAGGGTTAGGGTAAGGGTTAAATTTAGGGTTAAGGATAGCATTAAGTTTAGGGTTAGGGTTAGAGTAAGGGTAAGGGTAAGGGTTAGGGTTAGGGTTAGGATTAGGGTAAGTGTTAGGGTAGGGTTAGGGTTAGGGTTAGGTTTAGGGTTGAGGTTAAGGTTAAGGTTAGGGTTAGGGTAAGGGTAAGGGGTAGGGTTAGGTTAAGCGTTAGGGTTAGGGTAAGGGTGAGGGTTAGGGTTAGGGTTAGGGTTAGGGTTAGGTTAGGGATAGGGTTAGGGTTAGGGTTAGGGTTATGATAAGGATAAGGGTAAGCGTTAGGCTTAGGGTTAGGATTAGGGTTAGGGGTTAGGGTTAGGGTAAGGGTAAGATTTAGGGTTATTAGGGTTAGGGTTAAGGTTAGGGTTAGGGTAAGGGTAAGTGTTAGGGATAGGGTTAGGGTTAGGGGTAGGGTTAGGGTTAGGGTTAGGTAGGGTAAGTTAGGGTTAGGGTTAGGGTTAGGGTCACGGTAAGTATTAGGGTTAGTGTTAGGGTTAGGGTTACTGTAAGGATTAGGGATAGGGTTAGGGTTAGGGTAAGGGTAAGTTTAGGGTTAGGATTAGGGTTAGGTTTTGGTTAGGGTTTGGGTAAGTGTTAGGGTAAGGGTTAGGGTTAGAGTTAGGTTTAGGGTTGGGGTTTAGGTAATGTTAGGGTTAGGGTCAGGGTAAGGATTAGGGTTAGGGTTAGGTTTAGGGTAAGTGTTAGGTTTAGGGTTAGGGTTAGGTTTAGGTTAAGGGTAAGGGTTAGGGTTAGTGTTAGGGTTAGGTTTAGGGTTAGGGTTAGCTTATGGGTAAGGGTTAGGTTTAGGGTTAGGGTTAGGTTTAGGGTTAGGGTTAGGGTTAGGGTTAGGGTTAGAGTTAGGTTTAGGGTTAGGGTAAGGGTAAGGGTTAGGGTTAGGTTTAGGGTTAGGATAAGGGTTAGGCTTAGGGTTAGGGTTATAATTAGGGTAAAGGTTAGGGTAAGGGTTAGGGGTTAGTGTTAGGGTTAGGTTTAGGGTTAGGTTTAGGGTTAGTGTTTGGGTAAGGGTAAGGGTTAGGGTTAGGGTTAGGGTAGGTTTAGGGATAGGGTAAGGTTTAGGGTTAGGGTTACGGTTAGGTTTTGGTTAGGGTTAGGTTAAGCTTAAGGATTAGGGTTAGGGTTAATATTAGGTATAGGGTTAGGGTTAGGGTAATGGTAAGGGTTAGGGTTAGGGTTAGGTTTAGGGTTAGGTTTAGGTTTAGGGTTTGGGTAAGGGTAAGGGTTAGGATTAGGGTTAGGGTTAATTGTTAGGATTAGGATTAGTGTTAGGGTTAGGATTAGAGTTAGGGTGAGGGTAAGGATAAGGTTTAGGTTAAGGGTTAGGGTTAGGTTTAGGGTTAGGGTTAGGGAAAGGGTTAAGGTTAGGGTTAGGGTTAGGGTTAAGGTTAGGGTTAGGGTTAGGTTTGGGGTTAGGGTTAGGTTTAGGGTTAGGGTTTGGGTAAGGGTAAGGGTTAGGGTTAGGGTTAGGGTAGGTTTAGGGAAAGGTTATGGTTTAGGGTTAGGGTTAGGGTTAGGGTAAGGATTAGGGTCAGGGTTAGGGTTAGGGTAAGGGTTAGGTTTAGGTTTATGGTTAGCATTAAGTTTAGGGTTAGCGTTAGAGTAAGGGTAAGGGTAAGGGTTAGGGTTAGGGTTAGGGTTACGATTAGGGTTAGGGGTTAGGGTTAGTGTTAGGTTTAGGGTTAGGGTTAG
>JANJXV010000131.1:717500-737500 GCA_024803745.1 Megascapheus bottae | reverse complement strand
TTGGGTAAGTGTTAGGGTAAGGGTTAGGGTTAGTTAGGTTTAGGGTTGGGGTTTATGTAATGTTAGGAATAGGGTCAGGGTAAGGATTAGGGTTAGGGTTAGGTTTAGGGTAAGTGTTAGGTTTAGGGTTAGTGTTAGGTTATGGGTAAGGGTTAGGTTTAGGGTTAGGGTTAGGTTTAGGGTTAGGGTTAGGGTAAGGCTTAGGGTTAGGGTTAAGGTTGACATTAGGGCTAGGGTTAGGGTAAGGGTTAGGGTTAGGGTTAGTGTTAGGGTTAGAGTTAGGGTTAGGGTTAGCGTAAGGGTAATGGTTAGGGTTAGGTTTAGGGATAGGGTTTGGGTAAGGGTAAAGGTTAGGTTTAGGGTTAGGGTTAGGGTAAGTGTTAGGGTTAGGGTTAGGTTTAGAGTTAGGGTGAGGGTAAGGATAAGGTTTAGGGTTAGGGTTAGGGTTAGGGTTACGGTTAGATTTAGGGTTGAGGTTAAGGTTAAGGTTAGGGTTAGGGTAAGGGTAAGGGTTAGGGTTAGGGGAAGCGTTAAGGTTAGGGTAAGGTTTAGGGTTATGATAAGCATAAGGGTAAACGTTAGGGTTAGGGTAAGGGGTTAGGGTTAGGGTTAGGGTAAGGGTAAGGGTTAGGTTTAGGGTTAGGGTTAAGTGTTAGGATTAGGATTAGTGTTAGGGTTACGATTAGAATTAGGGTGAGGGTAAGGATAAGGTTTAGGGTTAGGGTTAGGGTTAGGTTTAGCGTTAGGTTTAGGAAAAGGGTAAAGGTTAGGGTTAGGGTTAGGGTTAAGTTTAGGGTTAGGGTTAGGTTTGGGGTTAGGGTTAGGTTTAGGTTTAGGATTTGGGTAAGGGTAAGGGTTAGGGTTAGGGTTATGGTAGGTTTAGGGAAAGGTTATGGTTTAGGGTTAGGGTTAGGGTTAGGGTAAGGGTTAAGTTTAGGGTTATGGATAGCATTAAGTTTAGGGTTAGGGTTAGAGTAAGGGTAAGGGTAAGGGTTAGGGTTAGGGTGAGAGTTACTGTTAGGGTTAGGGGTTAGGGTTAGTGTTAGGTTTAGGGTTAGGGTTAGGGTAAGTGTTAGGGTTAGGGTTAGGGTTAGAGTAAGGGTAAGTGTTAGGGTTAGGGTTAGGGTTAGGATTAGGGTAAGTGTTAGGGTAGGGTTAGGGTTAGGGTTAGGTTTAGGGTTGAGGTTAAGGTTCAGGTTAGGGTTAGGGTAAGGGTAAGGGGTAGGGTTAGGTTAAGCGTTAGGGTTAGGGTATGGTTAGGGTTAGGGTTAGGGTTAGGGTTAGGGTTAGGTTAGGGTTAGGGTTAGGGTTAGGGTTAGGGTTAGGGTTAGGGTTATGATAAGGATAAAGGTAAGCGTTAGGGTTAGGGTTAGGATTAGGGTTAGGGGTTAGGGTTAGGGTAAGGGTAAGATTTAGGGTTATTAGGGTTAGGGTTAAGGTTAGGGTTAGGGTAAGGGTAAGTGTTAGGGATAGGGTTAGGGTTAGGGGTAGGGTTAGGGTTAGGGTTAGGGTTAGGGTTAGGGTAAGGGTAAGTTAGGGTTAGGGTTAGGGTTAGGGTCACGGTAAGTATTAGGGTTAGTGTTAGGGTTAGGGTTACTGTAAGGATTAGGGATAGGGTTAGGGTTAGGGTAAGGGTAAGTTTAGGGTTAGGGTTAGGGTTAGGTTTTGGTTAGGGTTTGGGTAAGTGTTAGGGTAAGGGTTAGGGTTAGAGTTAGGTTTAGGGTTGGGGTTTAGGTAATGTTAGGGTTAGGGTCAGGGTAAGGATTAGGGTTAGGGTTAGGTTTAGGGTAAGTGTTAGGTTTAGGGTTAGGGTTAGGTTTAGGTTAAGGGTAAGGGTTAGGGTTAGGGTTAGGGTTAGGTTTAGGGTTAGGGTTAGCTTATGGGTAAGGGTTAGGTTTAGGGTTAGGGTTAAGGTTTAGGGTTAGGGTAAGTGTTAGGGTTAGGGTTATGGTTAGGTTTAGGTTAAGGGTAATGGTTAGTGTTAGGGTTAGGGTTAGGGGTTAGGGTTAGGGTTAGGGTTAGGTTTAGGGTTAGGGTTAGCTTATGGGTAAGGGTTAGGTTCAGGGTTAGGGTTAGGTTTAGGGTTAGGGTTAGGGTAAGGGTTAGGATTAGGGTTAAGGTTGACATTACGGTTAGGGTTAGGGTAAGGGATAGGGTTAGGGTTAGGGTTAGAGTTAGGTTTAGGGTTATGGTAAGGGTAAGGGTTAGGGGTAGGTTTAGGGTTAGGTAAGGGTTAGGCTTAGGGTTAGGGTTAGTGTAAGCGTAAGTGTTAGGGTTAGGATTAGGGTCAGGTATAGGGTAAGGGTTAGGGTTAGGGTTAGGGTTAGGTTTAGGGTTGGGGTTAAGGTTAGGATTAGGGTTAGGGTAAGGGTAAGGTTTAGGGTTAGGGTTAGGGTTAGGGTTAAGGTTAGGGTTAGGGTTCGGTTTAGGGTTAGGATTAGGGTAAGGGTAAGGGTTAGGGTTAGGTTTAGGGTTAGGGTTAGGGTAATGGTAAGGGTTAGGGTTAGAGTTAGGTTTAGGGTTAGGTTTAGGTTTAGGGTTTGGGTAAGGGTAAGGGTTAGGTTTAGGGTTAGGGTTAATTGTTAGGATTAGGATTAATGTTAGGGTTAGGATTAGAGTTAGGGTGAGGGTAAGGATAAGTATTAGGGTTAGGGTTAGGGTTAGGTTTAGGGTTAGGGTTAGGGAAAGGGTTAAGATTAGGGTTAGGGTTAGGGTTAAGGTTAGGGTTAGGGTTAGGTTTGGGGTTAGGGTTAGGTTTAGGGTTAGGGTTTGGGTAAGGGTAAGGGTTAGGGTTAGGGTTAGGGTAGGTTTAGGGAAAGGTTATGGTTTAGGGTTAGGGTTAGGGTTAGGGTAAGGATTAGGGTCAGGGTTAGGGTTAGGGTAAGGGTTAGGTTTAGGGTTATGGTTAGCATTAAGTTTAGGGTTAGCATTAGAGTAAGGGTAAGGGTAAGGGTTAGGGTTAGGGTTAGGGTTACGGTTAGGGTTAGGGGTTAGGGTTAGTGTTAGGGTTAGGGTTAGGGTTAGGGTAAGTGTTAGGGTTAGGGTTAGGGTTAGAGTAAGGGTAAGTGTTAGGGTTAGGGTTAGGGTTAGGGTAAGGGTAAGTGTTAGGGTAGGGTTAGGGTTAGGGTTAGGTTAAGGGTTGAGGTTAAGGTTAAGGTTAGGGTTAGGGTAAGGGTAAGGGGTAGGGTTAGGGTAAGCGTTAGGGTTAGGGTAAGGGTTAGGGTTATGATAAGGATAAAGGTAAGCGTTAGGGTTAGGGTAAGGGTTAGGGTTAGGGTAAGGGTAAGGGTTAGGGTTAGGGTTAGGATTAGGGTTAGGGGTTAGATTAGGGTAAGGGTAAGATTTAGGGTTATTAGGGTTAAGGTTAAGGTTAGGGTTAGGGTAAGGGTAAGTGTTAGGGATAGGGTTAGGGTTAGGGGTAGGGTTAGGGTTAGGGTTAGGGTTAGGGTTAAGGTAAGGGTAAGTTAGGGTTAGGGTTAGGGTTAGGGTAACGGTAAGTATTAGGGTTAGTGTTAGGGTTAGGGTTAGGGTAAGGGTTAGGGATAGGGTTAGTGTTAGGGTAAGGGTAAGTTTAGGGTTAGGGTTAGGGTTACGGTTTTGGTTAGGGTTTGGGTAAGTGTTAGGGTAAGGGTTAGGGTTAGAGTTAGGTTTAGGTTTGGGGTTTAGGTAATGTTAGGGTTAGGGTCAGGGTAAGGATTAGGGTTAGGGTTAGGTTTAGGGTAAGTGTTAGGGTTAGGGTTAGGTTTAGGTTAAGGGTAAGGGTTAGGGTTAGGGTTAGGGTTAGGGGTTAGGGTTAGGGTTAGGGTTAGGTTTAGGGTTAATGTTAGGTTATGGGTAAAGGTTAGGTTTAGGGTTAGGGTTAGGTTTAGTGTTAGGGTTAGGGTAAGGGTTAGGGTTAGGGTTAAGTTTGACATTAGGGTTAGGGTTAGGGTAAGGGTTAGGGTTAGGTTAGGGTTAGGGTTAGAGTAAGGGTTAGGGTTACGGTAAGGGTAAGGGTTAGGGTTAGGTTTAGGGTTAGGACAAGGGTTAGGGTTAGGGTTAGGGTTAGTGTAAGCGTAAGTGTTAGGGTTAGGGTTAGGGTTAGGTATAGGGTAAGGGTTACGGTTAGGGTTAGGGTTAAGGTTAGGGTTAGGGTTCGGTTTAGGGTTAGGATTAGGGTAAGGGTAAGGGTTAGGGTTAGAGTTAGGGTTAAGGTTAGGGTTAGGGTTCGGTTTAGGGTTAGGATTAGGGTAAGGGTTAGGCATAGGGTTAGTGTTAGGGTAAGGGTAAGTTTAGGGTTAGGGTAGGGTTACGGTTTTGGTTAGGGTTTGGGTAAGTGTTAGGGTAAGGGTTAGGGTTAGAGTTAGGTTTAGGGTTGGGGTTTAGGTAATGTTAGGGATAGGGTCAGGGTAAGGATTAGGGTTAGGGTTAGGTTTAGGGTAAGTGTTAGGGTTAGGGTTAGGTTTAGGTTAAGGGTACGGGTTAGGGTTAGGGTTAGGGTTAGGGGTTAGGGTTAGGGTTAGGGTTAGGTTTAGGGTTAGTGTTAGGTTATGGATAAGGGTTAGGTTTAGGGTTAGGGTTAGGTTTAGGGTTAGGGTTAGGGTAAGGGTTAGGGTTAGGGTTAAGGTTGACATTAGGATTAGGGTTAGGGTAAGGGTTAGGGTTAGGGTTAGGGTTAGGGTTAGTTAGGGTTAGGGTTAGGATAAGGGTAACGGTTAGGGTTAGGTTTAGGGTTAGGATAAGGTTTAGGGTTAGGGTTAGGGTTAGTGTAAGCGTAAGTGTTAGGGTTAGGGTTAGGGTTAGGTATAGGGTAAGGGTTAAGGTTAGGGTTAGGGTTAGGTTTAGGGTTGGGGTTAAGGTTAGGTTAGGGTAAGGGTAAGGGTTAGGGTTAGGTTTAGGTTCAGGGTTAGGGTTAAGGTTAGGGTTAGGGTTTGGTTTAGGGTTAGGATTAGGGTAAGGGTAAGGGTTAGGGTTAGGTTTAGGGTTAGGTTAGGGTTGGGGTTAAGGTTAGGTTTGGGGTTAGGTTAAGGGTAAGCATTAGCGTTAGGTTTAGGGTTAGGGTAAGGGTTAGGGTTAGGGTTAGGGTAGGGTTAGGGTTAGGGTTAGATTTAGGGTTACAGTAAGCGTTAGGGATAGGGTTAGTGTTATTGTAAGCGTAAGTGTTAGGGTTAGGTTTAGGGTTAGGGTAAAGTTTAGGGATAGGGTTAGGGTTAGGGTAAGGGTAAGTGTTAGCCTTAGGGTTAGGGTTAGGGTTATGGTAAGTGTTAGGGAAAGGGTTAGGGTTAGGTTAGGTTGAGGGTTGGGGTTTAGGTTACGGTCAGGGTTAGGGTAAGTGTAAGTGTTAGGGTTAGGGTTAGGGTTAGGGTAAGTGTTAGGGTTAGGGTTAGGGTTAGGGTAAGGGTAAGTGTTAGGGTTAGGGTTAGGTTTAGCTTTAGGGTAAGGGTAAGGATTAGGGTTTGGGTTAGGGTTAGGTTTTGGATTGGGGTTAAGGTTAGATTTAGGGTTAGGGTAACGGTAAGGGTTAGGGTTACGGTTAGGGTTTTGGTAAGAGTTAGGGTTAGGGTTAGGGTTAGGGTTAAGGTAAGGGTAAGGGATAGGTTTAGGGTTAGGGTTAAGTGTTAGGGTTAGGGTTAGTGTTAGGGTTAGGGTGAGGGTAATGGTAAGGTTTAGGTTTAGGGTTATGGTTAGGTTTACGGTTAGGGTTAGGGAAAGCGTAAGGGTTAGGGTTAGGGTTAGGTTTAAGGTTAGGGTTAGGGTTAGGGTTAGGGTTAGGTTTAGGGTTAGGGTTTGGGTAACGGTGAGGGTTAGGGTTAGGGTTAGGGTTAGGGTTAGGGGAAGGGTTAGGTTTAGGGTTAGGGTTACGGTTAGGGTTAGGTTAGGGTTAGGGTAAGGATAAGGGTTAGGGTTAAGGTTAGGGTAAGGGTTAGGGGTTAGGGTTAGGGTTATGATTAGGGTAAGGGTTAGAGTAAGGGTTAGGGGTTAGGGTTAGGGTTAGGGTTAGGGTTAGGTTTAGGTCTAGGGTTAGTGTTTGGGTAAGGGTAAGGGTTAGGGTTAGGGTTAGGGTAGGTTTAGGGATAGGGTAAGGTTTAGGGTTAGGGTTACGGTTAGGTTTGGGTTAGGGTTAGGGTAAGCGTAAGGATTAGGGTTAGGGTTAATGTTAGGTTTAGGGTTAGGGTTAGGGTAATGGTAAGGGTTAGGGTTAGAGTTAGGTTTAGGGTTAGGTTTAGGTTTAAGGTTTGGGTAAGGGTAAGGGTTAGGTTTAGGGTTAGGGTTAATTGTTAGGATTAGGATTAATGTTAGGGTTAGGATTAGAGTTAGGGTGAGGGTAAGGATAAGTATTAGGGTTAGGGTTAGGGTTAGGTTTAGGGTTAGGGTTAGGGAAAGGGTTAAGATTAGGGTTAGGGTTAAGGTTAGGGTTAGGGTTAGGTTTGGGGTTAGGGTTAGGTTTAGGGTTAGGGTTTGGGTAAGGGTAAGGGTTAGGGTTAGGGTTAGGGTAGGTTTAGGGAAAGGTTATGGTTTAGGGTTAGGGTTAGGGTTAGGGTAAGGATTAGGGTCAGGGTTAGGGTTAGGGTAAGGGTTAGGTTTAGGGTTATGGTTAGCATTAAGTTTAGGGTTAGCGTTAGAGTAAGGGTAAGGGTAAGGGTTAGGGTTAGGGTTAGGGTTACGGTTAGGGTTAGGGGTTAGGGTTAGTGTTAGGTTTAGGGTTAGGGTTAGGGTAAGTGTTAGGGTTAGGGTTAGGGTTAGAGTAAGGGTAAGTGTTAGGGTTAGGGTTAGGGTTAGGGTAAGGGTAAGTGTTAGGGTAGGGTTAGGGTTAGGGTTAGGTTAAGGGTTGAGGTTAAGGTTAAGGTTAGGGTTAGGGTAAGGGTAAGGGGTAGGGTTAGAGTAAGCGTTAGGGTTAGGGTAAGGGTTAGGGTTATGATAAGGATAAAGGTAAGCGTTAGGGTTAGGGTAAGGGTTAGGGTTAGGGTAAGGGTAAGGGTTAGGGTTAGGGTTAGGATTAGGGTTAGGGGTTAGATTAGGGTAAGGGTAAGATTTAGGGTTATTAGGGTTAAGGTTAAGGTTAGGGTTAGGGTAAGGGTAAGTGTTAGGGATAGGGTTAGGGTTAGGGGTAGGGTTAGGGTTAGGGTTAGGGTTAGGGTTAAGGTAAGGGTAAGTTAGGGTTAGGGTTAGGGTTAGGGTAACGGTAAGTATTAGGGTTAGTGTTAGGGTTAGGGTTAGGGTAAGGGTTAGGGATAGGGTTAGTGTTAGGGTAAGGGTAAGTTTAGGGTTAGGGTTAGGGTTACGGTTTTGGTTAGGGTTTGGGTAAGTGTTAGGGTAAGGGTTAGGGTTAGAGTTAGGTTTAGGTTTGGGGTTTAGGTAATGTTAGGGTTAGGATCAGGGTAAGGATTAGGGTTAGGGTTAGGTTTAGGGTAAGTGTTAGGGTTAGGGTTAGGTTTAGGTTAAGGGTAAGGGTTAGGGTTAGGGTTAGGGTTAGGGGTTAGGGTTAGGGTTAGGGTTAGGTTTAGGGTTAATGTTAGGTTATGGGTAAAGGTTAGGTTTAGGGTTAGGGTTAGGTTTAGTGTTAGGGTTAGGGTAAGGGTTAGGGTTAGGGTTAAGTTTGACATTAGGGTTAGGGTTAGGGTAAGGGTTAGGGTTAGGTTAGGGTTAGGGTTAGAGTAAGGGTTAGGGTTAGGGTAAGGGTAAGGGTTAGGGTTAGGTTTAGGGTTAGGACAAGGGTTAGGGTTAGGGTTAGGGTTAGTGTAAGCGTAAGTGTTAGGGTTAGGGTTAGGGTTAGGTATAGGGTAAGGGTTACGGTTAGGGTTAGGGTTAAGGTTAGGGTTAGGGTTCGGTTTAGGGTTAGGATTAGGGCAAGGGTAAGGGTTAGGGTTAGGGTTAGGGTTAAGGTTAGGGTTAGGGTTCGGTTTAGGGTTAGGATTAGGGTAAGGGTTAGGCATAGGGTTAGTGTTAGGGTAAGGGTAAGTTTAGGGTTAGGGTAGGGTTACGGTTTTGGTTAGGGTTTGGGTAAGTGTTAGGGTAAGGGTTAGGGTTAGAGTTAGGTTTAGGGTTGGGGTTTAGGTAATGTTAGGGATAGGGTCAGGGTAAGGATTAGGGTTAGGGTTAGGTTTAGGGTAAGTGTTAGGGTTAGGGTTAGGTTTAGGTTAAGGGTACGGGTTAGGGGTAGGGTTAGGGTTAGGGGTTAGGGTTAGGGTTAGGGTTAGGTTTAGGGTTAGTGTTAGGTTATGGATAAGGGTTAGGTTTAGGGTTAGGGTTAGGTTTAGGGTTAGGGTTAGGGTAAGGGTTAGGGTTAGGGTTAAGGTTGACAGTAGGATTAGGGTTAGGGTAAGGGTTAGGGTTAGGGTTAGGGTTAGGGTTAGTTAGGGTTAGGGTTAGGATAAGGGTAACGGTTAGGGTTAGGTTTAGGGTTAGGATAAGGTTTAGGGTTAGGGTTAGGGTTAGTGTAAGCGTAAGTGTTAGGGTTAGGGTTAGGGTTAGGTATAGGGTAAGGGTTAAGGTTAGGGTTAGGGTTAGGTTTAGGGTTGGGGTTAAGGTTAGGGTTAGGGTTAGGGTAAGGGTAAGGGTTAGGGTTAGGTTTAGGTTCAGGGTTAGGGTTAAGGTTAGGGTTAGGGTTTGGTTTAGGGTTAGGATTAGGGTAAGGGTAAGGGTTAGGGTTAGGTTTAGGGTTAGGTTAGGGTTGGGGTTAAGGTTAGGTTTGGGGTTAGGTTAAGGGTAAGCATTAGCGTTAGGTTTAGGGTTAGGGTAAGGGTTAGGGTTAGGGTTAGGGTAGGGTTAGGGTTAGGGTTAGGGTTAGATTTAGGGTTACAGTAAGCGTTAGGGATAGGGTTAGTGTTATTGTAAGCGTAAGTGTTAGGGTTAGGTTTAGGGTTAGGGTAAAGTTTAGGGATAGGGTTAGGGTTAGGGTAAGGGTAAGTGTTAGCCTTAGGGTTAGGGTTAGGGTTATGGTAAGTGTTAGGGAAAGGGTTAGGGTTAGGTTAGGTTGAGGGTTGGGGTTTAGGTTACGGTCAGGGTTAGGGTAAGTGTAAGTGTTAGGGTTAGGGTTAGGGTTAGGGTAAGTGTTAGGGTTAGGGTTAGGGTTAGGGTAAGGGTAAGTGTTAGGGTTAGGGTTAGGTTTAGCTTTAGGGTAAGGGTAAGGATTAGGGTTTGGGTTAGGGTTAGGTTTTGGATTGGGGTTAAGGTTAGATTTAGGGTTAGGGTAACGGTAAGGGTTAGGGTTACGGTTAGGGTTTTGGTAAGAGTTAGGGTTAGGGTTAGGGTTAGGGTTAAGGTAAGGGTAAGGGATAGGTTTAGGGTTAGGGTTAAGTGTTAGGGTTAGGGTTAGTGTTAGGGTTTGGGTGAGGGTAATGGTAAGGTTTAGGTTTAGGGTTATGGTTAGGTTTACGGTTAGGGTTAGGGAAAGCGTAAGGGTTAGGGTTAGGGTTAGGTTTAAGGTTAGGGTTAGGGTTAGGGTTAGGGTTAGGTTTAGGGTTAGGGTTTGGGTAACGGTAAGGGTTAGGGTTAGGGTTAGGGTTAGAGTTAGGGTAAGGGTTAGGTTTAGGGTTAGGGTTACGGTTAGAGTTAGGTTAGGGTTAGGGTAAGGATAAGGGTTAGGGTTAGGGTTAGGGTAAGGGTTAGGGGTTAGGGTTAGGGTTATCATTAGGGTTAGGGTTAGGGTTAGGGTTAGGGTTAGGGTTAGGTTTAGGTCTAGGGTTAGTGTTTGGGTAAGGGTAAGGGTTAGGGTTAGGGTTAGGGTAGGTTTAGGGATAGGGTAAGGTTTAGGGTTAGGGTTACGGTTAGGTTTGGGTTAGGGTTAGGGTAAGCGTAAGGATTAGGGTTAGGGTTAATGTTAGGTTTAGGGTTAGGGTTAGGGTAATGGTAAGGGTTAGGGTTAGAGTTAGGTTTAGGGTTAGGTTTAGGTTTAAGGTTTGGGTAAGGGTAAGGGTTAGGTTTAGGGTTAGGGTTAATTGTTAGGATTAGGATTAATGTTAGGGTTAGGATTAGAGTTAGGGTGAGGGTAAGGATAAGTATTAGGGTTAGGGTTAGGGTTAGGTTTAGGGTTAGGGTTAGGGAAAGGGTTAAGATTAGGGTTAGGGTTAAGGTTAGGGTTAGGGTTAGGTTTGGGGTTAGGGTTAGGTTTAGGGTTAGGGTTTGGGTAAGGGTAAGGGTTAGGGTTAGGGTTAGGGTAGGTTTAGGGAAAGGTTATGGTTTAGGGTTAGGGTTAGGGTTAGGGTAAGGATTAGGGTCAGGGTTAGGGTTAGGGTAAGGGTTAGGTTTAGGGTTATGGTTAGCATTAAGTTTAGGGTTAGCGTTAGAGTAAGGGTAAGGGTAAGGGTTAGGGTTAGGGTTAGGGTTACGGTTAGGGTTAGGGGTTAGGGTTAGTGTTAGGTTTAGGGTTAGGGTTAGGGTAAGTGTTAGGGTTAGGGTTAGGGTTAGAGTAAGGGTAAGTGTTAGGGTTAGGGTTAGGGTTAGGGTAAGGGTAAGTGTTAGGGTAGGGTTAGGGTTAGGGTTAGGTTAAGGGTTGAGGTTAAGGTTAAGGTTAGGGTTAGGGTAAGGGTAAGGGGTAGGGTTAGGGTAAGCGTTAGGGTTAGGGTAAGGGTTAGGGTTATGATAAGGATAAAGGTAAGCGTTAGGGTTAGGGTAAGGGTTAGGGTTAGGGTAAGGGTAAGGGTTAGGGTTAGGGTTAGGATTAGGGTTAGGGGTTAGATTAGGGTAAGGGTAAGATTTAGGGTTATTAGGGTTAAGGTTAAGGTTAGGGTTAGGGTAAGGGTAAGTGTTAGGGATAGGGTTAGGGTTAGGGGTAGGGTTAGGGTTAGGGTTAGGGTTAGGGTTAAGGTAAGGGTAAGTTAGGGTTAGGGTTAGGGTTAGGGTAACGGTAAGTATTAGGGTTAGTGTTAGGGTTAGGGTTAGGGTAAGGGTTAGGGATAGGGTTAGTGTTAGGGTAAGGGTAAGTTTAGGGTTAGGGTTAGGGTTACGGTTTTGGTTAGGGTTTGGGTAAGTGTTAGGGTAAGGGTTAGGGTTAGAGTTAGGTTTAGGTTTGGGGTTTAGGTAATGTTAGGGTTAGGATCAGGGTAAGGATTAGGGTTAGGGTTAGGTTTAGGGTAAGTGTTAGGGTTAGGGTTAGGTTTAGGTTAAGGGTAAGGGTTAGGGTTAGGGTTAGGGTTAGGGGTTAGGGTTAGGGTTAGGGTTAGGTTTAGGGTTAATGTTAGGTTATGGGTAAAGGTTAGGTTTAGGGTTAGGGTTAGGTTTAGTGTTAGGGTTAGGGTAAGGGTTAGGGTTAGGGTTAAGTTTGACATTAGGGTTAGGGTTAGGGTAAGGGTTAGGGTTAGGTTAGGGTTAGGGTTAGAGTAAGGGTTAGGGTTAGGGTAAGGGTAAGGGTTAGGGTTAGGTTTAGGGTTAGGACAAGGGTTAGGGTTAGGGTTAGGGTTAGTGTAAGCGTAAGTGTTAGGGTTAGGGTTAGGGTTAGGTATAGGGTAAGGGTTACGGTTAGGGTTAGGGTTAAGGTTAGGGTTAGGGTTCGGTTTAGGGTTAGGATTAGGGCAAGGGTAAGGGTTAGGGTTAGGGTTAGGGTTAAGGTTAGGGTTAGGGTTCGGTTTAGGGTTAGGATTAGGGTAAGGGTTAGGCATAGGGTTAGTGTTAGGGTAAGGGTAAGTTTAGGGTTAGGGTAGGGTTACGGTTTTGGTTAGGGTTTGGGTAAGTGTTAGGGTAAGGGTTAGGGTTAGAGTTAGGTTTAGGGTTGGGGTTTAGGTAATGTTAGGGATAGGGTCAGGGTAAGGATTAGGGTTAGGGTTAGGTTTAGGGTAAGTGTTAGGGTTAGGGTTAGGTTTAGGTTAAGGGTACGGGTTAGGGTTAGGGTTAGGGTTAGGGGTTAGGGTTAGGGTTAGGGTTAGGTTTAGGGTTAGTGTTAGGTTATGGATAAGGGTTAGGTTTAGGGTTAGGGTTAGGTTTAGGGTTAGGGTTAGGGTAAGGGTTAGGGTTAGGGTTAAGGTTGACAGTAGGATTAGGGTTAGGGTAAGGGTTAGGGTTAGGGTTAGGGTTAGGGTTAGTTAGGGTTAGGGTTAGGATAAGGGTAACGGTTAGGGTTAGGTTTAGGGTTAGGATAAGGTTTAGGGTTAGGGTTAGGGTTAGTGTAAGCGTAAGTGTTAGGGTTAGGGTTAGGGTTAGGTATAGGGTAAGGGTTAAGGTTAGGGTTAGGGTTAGGTTTAGGGTTGGGGTTAAGGTTAGGGTTAGGGTTAGGGTAAGGGTAAGGGTTAGGGTTAGGTTTAGGTTCAGGGTTAGGGTTAAGGTTAGGGTTAGGGTTTGGTTTAGGGTTAGGATTAGGGTAAGGGTAAGGGTTAGGGTTAGGTTTAGGGTTAGGTTAGGGTTGGGGTTAAGGTTAGGTTTGGGGTTAGGTTAAGGGTAAGCATTAGCGTTAGGTTTAGGGTTAGGGTAAGGGTTAGGGTTAGGGTTAGGGTAGGGTTAGGGTTAGGGTTAGGGTTAGATTTAGGGTTACAGTAAGCGTTAGGGATAGGGTTAGTGTTATTGTAAGCGTAAGTGTTAGGGTTAGGTTTAGGGTTAGGGTAAAGTTTAGGGATAGGGTTAGGGTTAGGGTAAGGGTAAGTGTTAGCCTTAGGGTTAGGGTTAGGGTTATGGTAAGTGTTAGGGAAAGGGTTAGGGTTAGGTTAGGTTGAGGGTTGGGGTTTAGGTTACGGTCAGGGTTAGGGTAAGTGTAAGTGTTAGGGTTAGGGTTAGGGTTAGGGTAAGTGTTAGGGTTAGGGTTAGGGTTAGGGTAAGGGTAAGTGTTAGGGTTAGGGTTAGGTTTAGCTTTAGGGTAAGGGTAAGGATTAGGGTTTGGGTTAGGGTTAGGTTTTGGATTGGGGTTAAGGTTAGATTTAGGGTTAGGGTAACGGTAAGGGTTAGGGTTACGGTTAGGGTTTTGGTAAGAGTTAGGGTTAGGGTTAGGGTTAGGGTTAAGGTAAGGGTAAGGGATAGGTTTAGGGTTAGGGTTAAGTGTTAGGGTTAGGGTTAGTGTTAGGGTTTGGGTGAGGGTAATGGTAAGGTTTAGGTTTAGGGTTATGGTTAGGTTTACGGTTAGGGTTAGGGAAAGCGTAAGGGTTAGGGTTAGGGTTAGGTTTAAGGTTAGGGTTAGGGTTAGGGTTAGGGTTAGGTTTAGGGTTAGGGTTTGGGTAACGGTAAGGGTTAGGGTTAGGGTTAGGGTTAGAGTTAGGGTAAGGGTTAGGTTTAGGGTTAGGGTTACGGTTAGAGTTAGGTTAGGGTTAGGGTAAGGATAAGGGTTAGGGTTAGGGTTAGGGTAAGGGTTAGGGGTTAGGGTTAGGGTTATCATTAGGGTTAGGGTTAGGGTTAGGGTTAGGGTTAGGTTTAGGTCTAGGGTTAGTGTTTGGGTAAGGGTAAGGGTTAGGGTTAGGGTTAGGGTAGGTTTAGGGATAGGGTAAGGTTTAGGGTTAGGGTTACGGTTAGGTTTGGGTTAGGGTTAGGGTAAGCGTAAGGATTAGGGTTAGGGTTAATGTTAGGTTTAGGGTTAGGGTTAGGGTAATGGTAAGGGTTAGGGTTAGAGTTAGGTTTAGGGTTAGGTTTAGGTTTAAGGTTTGGGTAAGGGTAAGGGTTAGGTTTAGGGTTAGGGTTAATTGTTAGGATTAGGATTAATGTTAGGGTTAGGATTAGAGTTAGGGTGAGGGTAAGGATAAGTATTAGGGTTAGGGTTAGGGTTAGGTTTAGGGTTAGGGTTAGGGAAAGGGTTAAGATTAGGGTTAGGGTTAAGGTTAGGGTTAGGGTTAGGTTTGGGGTTAGGGTTAGGTTTAGGGTTAGGGTTTGGGTAAGGGTAAGGGTTAGGGTTAGGGTTAGGGTAGGTTTAGGGAAAGGTTATGGTTTAGGGTTAGGGTTAGGGTTAGGGTAAGGATTAGGGTCAGGGTTAGGGTTAGGGTAAGGGTTAGGTTTAGGGTTATGGTTAGCATTAAGTTTAGGGTTAGCGTTAGAGTAAGGGTAAGGGTAAGGGTTAGGGTTAGGGTTAGGGTTACGGTTAGGGTTAGGGGTTAGGGTTAGTGTTAGGTTTAGGGTTAGGGTTAGGGTAAGTGTTAGGGTTAGGGTTAGGGTTAGAGTAAGGGTAAGTGTTAGGGTTAGGGTTAGGGTTAGGGTAAGGGTAAGTGTTAGGGTAGGGTTAGGGTTAGGGTTAGGTTAAGGGTTGAGGTTAAGGTTAAGGTTAGGGTTAGGGTAAGGGTAAGGGGTAGGGTTAGGGTAAGCGTTAGGGTTAGGGTAAGGGTTAGGGTTATGATAAGGATAAAGGTAAGCGTTAGGGTTAGGGTAAGGGTTAGGGTTAGGGTAAGGGTAAGGGTTAGGGTTAGGGTTAGGATTAGGGTTAGGGGTTAGATTAGGGTAAGGGTAAGATTTAGGGTTATTAGGGTTAAGGTTAAGGTTAGGGTTAGGGTAAGGGTAAGTGTTAGGGATAGGGTTAGGGTTAGGGGTAGGGTTAGGGTTAGGGTTAGGGTTAGGGTTAAGGTAAGGGTAAGTTAGGGTTAGGGTTAGGGTTAGGGTAACGGTAAGTATTAGGGTTAGTGTTAGGGTTAGGGTTAGGGTAAGGGTTAGGGATAGGGTTAGTGTTAGGGTAAGGGTAAGTTTAGGGTTAGGGTTAGGGTTACGGTTTTGGTTAGGGTTTGGGTAAGTGTTAGGGTAAGGGTTAGGGTTAGAGTTAGGTTTAGGTTTGGGGTTTAGGTAATGTTAGGGTTAGGATCAGGGTAAGGATTAGGGTTAGGGTTAGGTTTAGGGTAAGTGTTAGGGTTAGGGTTAGGTTTAGGTTAAGGGTAAGGGTTAGGGTTAGGGTTAGGGTTAGGGGTTAGGGTTAGGGTTAGGGTTAGGTTTAGGGTTAATGTTAGGTTATGGGTAAAGGTTAGGTTTAGGGTTAGGGTTAGGTTTAGTGTTAGGGTTAGGGTAAGGGTTAGGGTTAGGGTTAAGTTTGACATTAGGGTTAGGGTTAGGGTAAGGGTTAGGGTTAGGTTAGGGTTAGGGTTAGAGTAAGGGTTAGGGTTAGGGTAAGGGTAAGGGTTAGGGTTAGGTTTAGGGTTAGGACAAGGGTTAGGGTTAGGGTTAGGGTTAGTGTAAGCGTAAGTGTTAGGGTTAGGGTTAGGGTTAGGTATAGGGTAAGGGTTACGGTTAGGGTTAGGGTTAAGGTTAGGGTTAGGGTTCGGTTTAGGGTTAGGATTAGGGTAAGGGTAAGGGTTAGGGTTAGGGTTAGGGTTAAGGTTAGGGTTAGGGTTCGGTTTAGGGTTAGGATTAGGGTAAGGGTTAGGCATAGGGTTAGTGTTAGGGTAAGGGTAAGTTTAGGGTTAGGGTAGGGTTACGGTTTTGGTTAGGGTTTGGGTAAGTGTTAGGGTAAGGGTTAGGGTTAGAGTTAGGTTTAGGGTTGGGGTTTAGGTAATGTTAGGGATAGGGTCAGGGTAAGGATTAGGGTTAGGGTTAGGTTTAGGGTAAGTGTTAGGGTTAGGGTTAGGTTTAGGTTAAGGGTACGGGTTAGGGTTAGGGTTAGGGTTAGGGGTTAGGGTTAGGGTTAGGGTTAGGTTTAGGGTTAGTGTTAGGTTATGGATAAGGGTTAGGTTTAGGGTTAGGGTTAGGTTTAGGGTTAGGGTTAGGGTAAGGGTTAGGGTTAGGGTTAAGGTTGACAGTAGGATTAGGGTTAGGGTAAGGGTTAGGGTTAGGGTTAGGGTTAGGGTTAGTTAGGGTTAGGGTTAGGATAAGGGTAACGGTTAGGGTTAGGTTTAGGGTTAGGATAAGGTTTAGGGTTAGGGTTAGGGTTAGTGTAAGCGTAAGTGTTAGGGTTAGGGTTAGGGTTAGGTATAGGGTAAGGGTTAAGGTTAGGGTTAGGGTTAGGTTTAGGGTTGGGGTTAAGGTTAGGGTTAGGGTTAGGGTAAGGGTAAGGGTTAGGGTTAGGTTTAGGTTCAGGGTTAGGGTTAAGGTTAGGGTTAGGGTTTGGTTTAGGGTTAGGATTAGGGTAAGGGTAAGGGTTAGGGTTAGGTTTAGGGTTAGGTTAGGGTTGGGGTTAAGGTTAGGTTTGGGGTTAGGTTAAGGGTAAGCATTAGCGTTAGGTTTAGGGTTAGGGTAAGGGTTAGGGTTAGGGTTAGGGTAGGGTTAGGGTTAGGGTTAGGGTTAGATTTAGGGTTACAGTAAGCGTTAGGGATAGGGTTAGTGTTATTGTAAGCGTAAGTGTTAGGGTTAGGTTTAGGGTTAGGGTAAAGTTTAGGGATAGGGTTAGGGTTAGGGTAAGGGTAAGTGTTAGCCTTAGGGTTAGGGTTAGGGTTATGGTAAGTGTTAGGGAAAGGGTTAGGGTTAGGTTAGGTTGAGGGTTGGGGTTTAGGTTACGGTCAGGGTTAGGGTAAGTGTAAGTGTTAGGGTTAGGGTTAGGGTTAGGGTAAGTGTTAGGGTTAGGGTTAGGGTTAGGGTAAGGGTAAGTGTTAGGGTTAGGGTTAGGTTTAGCTTTAGGGTAAGGGTAAGGATTAGGGTTTGGGTTAGGGTTAGGTTTTGGATTGGGGTTAAGGTTAGATTTAGGGTTAGGGTAACGGTAAGGGTTAGGGTTACGGTTAGGGTTTTGGTAAGAGTTAGGGTTAGGGTTAGGGTTAGGGTTAAGGTAAGGGTAAGGGATAGGTTTAGGGTTAGGGTTAAGTGTTAGGGTTAGGGTTAGTGTTAGGGTTTGGGTGAGGGTAATGGTAAGGTTTAGGTTTAGGGTTATGGTTAGGTTTACGGTTAGGGTTAGGGAAAGCGTAAGGGTTAGGGTTAGGGTTAGGTTTAAGGTTAGGGTTAGGGTTAGGGTTAGGGTTAGGTTTAGGGTTAGGGTTTGGGTAACGGTAAGGGTTAGGGTTAGGGTTAGGGTTAGAGTTAGGGTAAGGGTTAGGTTTAGGGTTAGGGTTACGGTTAGAGTTAGGTTAGGGTTAGGGTAAGGATAAGGGTTAGGGTTAGGGTTAGGGTAAGGGTTAGGGGTTAGGGTTAGGGTTATCATTAGGGTAAGGATTAGGGTTAGGGTTAGGGTAAGGGTTAGGATTAGGGTTAGGGTTAGGTTTAGGGTTAGTGTTTGGGTAAGGGTAAGGGTTAGGGTTAGGGTTAGGGTAGGTTTAGGATAGGGTAAGGGTTAGGGTTAGGGTTACGGTAGGTTTGGTTTAGGGTTAGGGTAAGCGTAAGAATTAGGGTTAGCGTTAATGTTAAGTTTAGGGTTAGGGTTAGAGTAAGGGTTAGGGTTAGGGTTAGGGTTAGTGTTAGTTTTAGGGTTGGGGTTAGGGTTATGGTAAGGGTTAGGGTTAGGGTTAGGGTTAGGTTTAGGGTGAGGGTTTGGGTAAGGGTAAGGGTTAGGTTTAGGGTTAGGGTTAATTGTTAGGATTAGGATTAGTGTTAGGGTTAGGATTAGAGTTAGGGTAAGGCTAAGGATAAGGTTTAGGGTTAGGGTTAGGGTTAGGGTAAGTGTTAGGGTAGGGTTAGGGTTAGGGTTAGGTTTATGGTTGAGGTTAAGGTTTAGGTTAGGGTTAGGGTAAGGGTAAGGGTTAGGGTTAGGGTTAGGGTTAGCTTATGGGTAAGGGTTAGGGTTATGATAGGGATAAGGGTAAACGTTAGGGTTAGGGTATGGATTAGGGTTAGGGTAAGTGTAAGGGTTAGGGGTAGGGTTAGGATTAGGGTTAGGGGTTAGGGTTAGGGTAAGGGTAAGATTTAGGGCTATTAGGGTTAGGGTTAAGGTTAGGGTTAGGGTAAGGGTAAGTGTTAGGGATAGGGTTAGGGTTAGGGTTAGGGTTAGGGTTAAGGTTATGGTTAGTGTTAGGGTAAGGGTAAGTTAGGGTTAGGGTTAGGGTTAGGGTTAGGGTAACGGTAAGTATTAGGGTTAGTGTTAGGGTTAGGGTTAGGGTAAGGGTTAGGGATAGGGTTAGGGTTAGGGTAAGGGTAAGGGTTAGGTTTAGTGTTAGGGTTAAGTGTTAGGATTAGGATTAGTGTTAGGTTTAGGATTAGAGTTAGGGTGAGGGTAAGGATAAGGTTTAGGGTTAGGGTTAGGGTTAGGTTTAGGGTTAGGTTTAGGGAAAGGGTAAAGGTTAGGGTTAGGGTTAGGGTTAAGTTTAGGGTTAGGGTTAGGTTTGGGGTTAGGGTTAGGTTTAGGGTTAGGGTTTGGGTAAGGGTTATGGTTAAGGTTAGGGTAGGTTTAGGGAAAGGTTATGGTTTATGGTTAGGGTTAGGGTTAGGGTAATGTTTGAGGTCAGGGTTAGGGTTAGGGTAAGGGTTAAGTTTAGGGTTATGGATAGCATTAAGTTTAGGTTTTGGGTTAGAGAAAGGGTAAGGATAAGGGTTAGGGTTAGGGTTAGAGTTACGGTTAGGGTTAGGGGTTAGGGTTAGTGTTAGGTTTAGGGTTAGGGTTAGGGTAAGTGTTAGGGTTAGGGTTAGGGTTAGAGTAAGGGTTAGGCTTAGGTTTAGTGTTAGGATAAGGGTTAGGGTTAGGGTTAGGGTTAGCAATAAATTTAGGGTTAGTGTTAGGGTAAGGGTAAAGTTAAGGGTTAGGTTTAGGGTTAGGGTTAGGGTTAGAGTTAGGGTTAGGGTTAGGGTTAGGGTTAGAGTAAGGGTAAGTGTTAGGGTTAGGGTTAGGGTTAGTGTTAGTGTAAGTGTTACGGTTGGGTTAGGGTTAGGGTTAGGTTTAGGGTTGAGGTTAAGGTTAAGGTTAGGTTTAGGGTAAGGGTAAGGGGTAGGGTTAGGGTAAGCGTTAGGGTTAGGGTAAGGGTTAGGGTTATGATAAGGATAAGGGTAAGCGTTAGGGTTAGGGTAAGGTTTAGGTTTAGGGTAAGGGTAAGGGTTAGGGTTAGGGTTAGGATTAGGGTTAGGGGTTAGGGTTAGGGTAAGGGTAAGATTTAGGGTTAGTAGGGTTAGGGTTAAGGTTAGGGTTAGGGTAAGGGTAAGTGTTAGGGATAGGGTTAGGGTTAGGGGTAGGGTTAGGGTTAGGGTTAGGGTAAGGGTAAGTTAGGGTTAGGGTTAGGGTTAGGGTAACGGTAATTATTAGGTTTAGTGTTAGGGTTAGGGTTAGGGTAAGGATTACGGATAGGGTAATGGTTAGAGTAAGGGTAAGTTTAGGGTTAGGGTTAGGGTTACGGTTTTGGTTAGGGTTTGGGTAAGTGTTAGGGTAAGGGTTAGGGTTAGAGTTAGGTTTAGGGTTGGGGTTTAGGTAATGTTGGGGTTAGGGTCAGGGTAAGGATTAGGGTTAGGGTTAGGTTTAGGGTAAGTGTTAGGGTTAGGGTTAGGGTTAGGTTTAGGTTAAAGATAAGGGTTAGGGTTAGGGTTAGGGTTAGGGGTTAGGGTTAGGGTTAGGGTTAGGGTTAGGGTAAGGGTTAGGGTTAGGGTTAAGATTGACATTAGGGTTAGTGTTAGGGTAAGGTTTAGGGTTAGGGTTAGGGTTAGAGTTAGGGTTAGGGTTAGGGTTAGGGTTAGAGTAAGGGTAAGTGTTAGGGTTAGGGTTAGGGTTAGTGTTAGTGTAAGTGTTAGGGTAGGGTTAGGGTTAGGGTTAGGTTTAGGGTTGAGGTTAAGGTTAAGGTTAGGGTTAGGGTAAGGGTAAGGGGTAGGGTTAGGGTAAGCGTTAGGGTTAGGGTAAGGGTTAGGGTTATCATAAGGATAAGGGTAAGCGTTAGGGTTAGGGTAAGGGTTAGGTTTAGGGTAAGGGTAAGGGTTAGGGTTAGGGTTAGGATTAGGCTTAGGGGTTAGGGTTAGGTTAAGGGTAAGTTTTAGGGTTATTAGGGTTAGGGTTAAGGTTAGGGTTAGGGTAAGGGTAAGTGTTAGGGATAGGGTTAGGGATAGGGTTAGGGTTAGGGTTAGGGTTAGGGTAACAGTAAGTATTAGGTTTAGTGTTAGGGTTAGGGTTAGGGTAAGGATTTGGGATAGGGTTAGGGTGAGGGTAAGGGTAAGTTTAGGGTTAGGGTTAGAGTTACGGTTTTGGTTAGGGTTTGGGTAAGTGTTAGGGTACGGGTTAGGGTTAGAGTTAGGTTTAGGGTTGGGGTTTAGGTAATGTTAGGGTTAGGTTCAGGGTAAGGATTAGGGTAAGGGTTAGCGTTAGG